>PKRV01001636.1:209856-371191 GCA_003709505.1 Hyphantria cunea | reverse complement strand
TTTAGAACAACAGGGTACACATATCCAACTCCAATTATACCCCTTACGTATCCAACTACAACGAGGAGACCACTTCCTCCTCCAACAAGACCAGCAACATACTTACCTCCACCTCCTCCTACAACAACAAGAAGACCTCCACCTCCACCACCTCCTCCTACGACAACAAGAAGACCTCCTCCTCCACCACCTCCGCCTACGACAACAAGAAGACCACCACCAACGTACACTTATCCCACTCCAACAATTCCATATACATACCCAACAACTACAAGGCGACCACCTCCACCCCCTCCACCTACTAGACCACCAACATATTTACCGCCACCACCACAAACAAGGCCCCCGCCACCACCACCACCGCCTCGAACTACAAGACCACCGCCACCACCTCCACCACCAACAACAAGACCTCCACCACCACCAACAACAAGAAGACCACCTCCCCCGCCACCTCCGCCACCTACAAGACCACCCACGCCAAAAACAACAGGCTACAATTACCCGACACCAAGTATACCATTCACTTTCCCCACAACAATTAGACCTTATATCCCTCCCCAAACAACAAGACGCCCTACACAACCCCCTATCTACATACCTCCCCAAACGACTCGACGGCCAACACAACCCCCAATCTATATTCCCCCTAAGACTACCATCACTGTGTTTACGACTCGGCCTCCCTTTGTTCAGGATAAGGGGTACTTTTACGATAGACCACTAGTTCCATTTGTCTTCTAGATATGTTTCGTATATCTTAGACATCCTGATACACCGAAACGAAAAACGATTTTTACAGGGATCATTAAGAGGTGAAATTATAAAAAAAGTCCTTTGTGAGTGCTTCAATTTATATTATTCTACAATTCAGTAATGAATAGTCCAGACATTTAATACAATTTGTTAGTACCTTAAACGTTATGAACACGTCACAACAACAAATTGTATCCTATTCAAATTGTATGTTTTCAGTAGAAATTAAAACGTAATAAAACGTTATCTTCCATCCATGCGAACGCTTAGGAGAATTTTTTGTTTTTCGAATTTTAATGGTAATATATAATCCCTACACCATTTCTTGATTGACTAAGTTCTGGATGAAAGTAATCTGTTCTAAAAGAATCAATTAATGAAAAAAAAATATTATGAAAGCGTTAAACAAAACTTGATACTTCAACTATTAAGTGTATAAAATAAGTCTGCTGACAATTGATTGTGCAATATTGAATATAATAAAGAAAAAGTAAGTTCGGTGTAATCAGACATTGAGATGCCATAAAATTGTGATACCAAACCGAGTACATGAGTACTCAAAGTCGCAATATATTTTTGTTTGTTAGTATTTTTGTTCATATATTAGTAACTAATTGTATGTATGTAACGGTAATACTCAATTTAAAACGCGGAATCACTGCCTTTAACTAATTCTATGTTTTAAGATTATAAAATATTTTTTTAATAAAAATATGCAAAATATTATTTTGGTGTTTTAATAGCTACTAGGTTTTCCCCGCGGCTTCACTGTTTTTTTTTTATACTTAAGCTGCCAAAATGACTCTGCCCTGCCTGATGGAAAGCATGAGCAGAATCCAAGAGGTCACCATCCTCAATGCGAAAAAGAACAAAGCAGCATGGTGACCCACACTATGGCGGCCTGGGGGGAAGGGGGATGGTGAGGGGGATAGGGGGCGTTGGATTGGGGTATGCTCCGGCCTCCGGTATCCTCACTCACTCGATGATACACAGCGTAAGCGCTGTTTCACACCGGTTTTCTGTGAGGCCGTGGTATCACTCCGGTCGAGCCGGCCCATTCATGCCGAAGCGTGGCTCTCCCACGGTACAAACCCACGGTTCACTACTCATTCATCACACACACGGCCCCTAATTCATTCTTTCAGAGGTGGCATTTTGAAAAATACAAAAAAATATCTCATTACTTTAGAGGCGCTCATAGCCCAGTTGTACTCGGTGTTTAGAAACAATCACCGAGGGTAAGCAACGACGGCGCGGTCAGTACCTGGATGGGTGACCGCTAGTGGTATGTTATCATGAGCGTCTCCGTGATTCGGAGGTCACGTTAAGCAGTCGGTCCCGGTTGTTATCACAGGGTAACAGTCGTGAAGCTTAGTTGGAGGCCTTTGGGCGGCTTGAAAACATGCAACGGCAAGATTACGTAGCCACAACGTTGTCTTGCCAGTCCCCAACCCGCACTTGGCAAGCGTGGGGGCGTATGGCCTTAACCCTCTCCTGGAAGGAGACCCGAGCCCAGCAGTGGGACATTATGGGTTGTAGATTGATTTAGTATCACTATATTTTTACAAAATATTAAGCAAATCCATCACAGGAATTAAAAGTTTCTTACGAACTTTCCTTTCCAGGAGTTTTGCCACCTGCGTTTTCAAAAATAAGTATAACATTATAGATTTATTTTAATTTATTATTGAAAATAACTGTGTGCATTCTGATGATGAATGAAATTCACCCACGCGTGTATTAATTATCGTGAGTGTCAGTTATTGAACCTCGGTGGAATTCTAAACTACAATTCATACCTCAGTAATAATTTTTTGTTACACCTTTTGTGTCATTAATCAGAACAAACGTCATTTAAGCGTGACAAAACTAACAACAATTTATCATCGTCCGTAATTTATGTAATCTTTTCTTGAAATTTAATATTGCACCCTAATTAAGTGAAAGCATATGTGCCTACCTCGTTGGTCTGGCGATTAGCGTATGCGACTGCAGATTAAGAAGGGTTCAAATCCCGGGTCGACTGCTGTTGGAATTTTCCTACAAGAAATTCTTAATAGCAGCCCGGAGTATGGAAGATGGCGGTGTTTAATGTCCGTTCTTCGGAGAGCACGTCACGTCTTCGTCGGTCCCAGTTGTCAAGCATATCTATAGCAATCGTTGTTTGTAAAGTCAGTGCCCTCAAACATACTGACAAATAGTTCAATCTTCGAATTCAGTTTACCCTCAGAGCTGCGAAAGTCCGTTGGTAAAACCGGTTAAAATAGTAGGCGATGATGAATTGAGTGCAAGCATAAAAGAAATAACTGCAATACATAGATGATAGATTAGAACGTAAAGTAATCCATTATTCACATAACATACATGTAATATAAATACTCACATTACTCTAAGCTCAAAAAACTACATCACTTATCTCATCTTTCTATAATTTTTTCAATGGTATTTTTAAGATGCACAGAATTCGTAACATTCCTTTATTTTATAAACAGCAGCCTTCATGACGCCTACTTCAAATTGTAATTTATGTAATTTAGAGTAAATAGATAAATATGTGGACGCGTTCCAAGAGGCTGGGTTTTACTATCCTTATGTACATCATTTGATAGAAAAGTCACTGTGATAGTGTTTTTAAGTAAGATTAGCTAAATTTTGATGAAATGCACAAAACGTCCAATAATGTCGCTATTAGTGTGGATAGTAAACTTAATGTGTATGAATGGATTTCAAAATTTGAACCGTGGCCTGGTGGCTCCTGGGTGATAATTTTTTTTTCCCGGATCGGATCAAATGTTTGTATGATCTACAAATGTTCGACTGTAAATGTATATATTAATAATGTGTTGCACAGTGTGATAAAACTGGGACTTGAAAAATTAAAATAATAGGTGACGCCCAAATAAAATCGCTTGTACAAAACTACTTCGACGTATACGTAGCCATCTGTCGCACACATTAAACTATAATGTCCAGGCCAATACTGAACATCCTCTCTTTATAAAGGAGGTTTTGCTCTACTAGATCACATAAGCCAGACGGTTGGTACATAGTATCAGTATTTTTATACAGGTCGTCTCAGGCGCAGAGTGATACACCGTGTGGTTTTAGTCGGTTCGATTCTGACTTACCGCTCCGCCGCAAATCACGGTGGGGTGAAGGCCCGAGGAGGTTTCCACACGTAAAAAAGGGTGTGTTTCAGGTGTTTCGTCTTTTTCAGTAATGTTGACCTGCGTTACTTGTTTCGTTACTGGCCTGTTACGTCATTCCTAGGATAAACAAGGGTTGTGACATGCCGTGTTCTTTACTATTAGAACAGATAGCAGATATATTTAGAAGATTCGTTAATAATTTAGCTATTGTTTAGTGCAAATTAGTTTATAGATTGTTTTTTTTTTTTGCTGGAGTGAAGTTAGCGCCTGAGACAATCACAATAGCTAACATTTGCCATTTAACATTAAGATATGTTGTAGTAAAATATTTAAAGAAAACGGAATTATGGGTGGCCCATGGTTTGTGTCTGGTTGAAAGCTATCTATAATATTATGCAATTATTTGAAAATAGTCATTGCTTACTCCGGTAATTAGAAACAATCCGTGGTCGGTACCTAAATGGGTAACCGCTTGTGCCATGCATGCATGATACCATAAGCGTCTCCATGATTCGGAGATCACGTTAACCAGTCGGTCCTAGTTGTTATCATAGAATAACAGTCGTGAAGCTTAGTCAGAGGCCTTTGGGCTGCTTGAAAACATCTAACGGCAAGATTACATAGCCACAACGATGTCTTGCCAGTCCGCAACCCGCACTTGGCCTGGGTGGGGACGTATGGCCTTAACCTTCTCCTGAGAGGAGCCCAGCAGTGAAACATTATGGGTGATGATTAGAATTTCATTCGTAATATAGAACTATGTTAATTAGCAGTTAGATAACTGTAGAACAGGCACTGCCTAGCTAAGGATTACATTAACGTATATGAGATATGTAATGTAATTTATTATAACTGAAAAAAAGCATAGACTTTTTAGAGAGATCTTTTCTTTACACTCTTCAGTCTGATGTCAATCACAATGTTATAACTATTATTAGCACTTGAGTTACAATTGGTACGCTCGAGTTGCTTTCTCGTCTCATGTGCCGATCTATCTTAATTACTAACCATAGATACACCAGCTGATTATCAACTTTCGTTACCCTTCACGCTCTTTTTACGCCACAAGTTCAATTAAATGATACTGAAATTGTTAATATGTTGAATACTTATCAAATATTGTCATTACTTGTACGACGACTTGTAAAATTGGTGTGTGGACGTGTTTTTATTTCTCTTAATGTAGTGTATATTAAGGGATTTAAAAAACATAAATGTGCATATGTGTTGCATTAATGATTATATTATTACCACTATAGTATTTTTTCTTCATAGCATAGTAGAATGTAACCCCATGGGAAGTACATTCTAAAAAAAAGAAGAAAAATATCATCGATTTGTAAATAAAGGAGTTTTCAAAATACAAAAACCGGCCCAGTGTTAGACAGACTCGCGCACGAAGGGTTCCGTACCATTTTTTTTACCGTACCATTAAAACAAAATCACGTTTATTGTATAAGAGGCTCCCCCTTTAAATATTTATTTTAATCTGCTTGTTGTTATAGCAGCAATTGAAATACACCATCTGTGAAAATGCCAACTTTCATGAGACTATATAATACGGCCTGGTGACAGACGGGTGAAAATCGTCATAGTGATATGGTCCCGTTTTACACTTCGGGTACGAAACCCTAAAAACAACCGAATTTAGAACCTCTTTTATTAATCACTTGAAACGTTTCAATGACTGTTGTTATTAAAAAACATTAGTCGAAACATTATTACAATATTACATCCATTTATTAGGCGATGTAGTCTTTTTAATTACAATTTCATGTCTCATTCGCTTTCTTAATGTCGCAATAAGCACAAACGTCATATACGCAAAACTACTCTCTAACGCAAAAACGCACTAATGACCCGAGTAATTTTGCATAAAATAAACAAAAATTGCTTGCTTAATAACCTTAAGATGTAATAACATATATTTTAGGTAGGTGTATACATGTAGTGATGTGAATAAATTACACATAATCGTAATTTTCACCGTGTAATATTTGGCTCTTTGGGAGCGCTGTTCGGCACGCTCTGTTGCGTGGCGTCCACACATTGCAATGTCTAGTGATGGGCAGCACTGAGATATTTATTATCGCTAATTTCTTACTGATGGTTTTTAAGTGAAAACTTCTTTAGGAACGTCGAGCAGCTTTTCATCATCATCATCAACGAGCCACAACATCCCACTGCTGGGCTCGTCCTCACGCTGACCAAGTGCGGGTTAGGGACTGGCAAGAATACGTTGTGGCTCCGTAACTCTTGCCATTGGATGTTCTAAGCCGCCCGAAGGCCTTCAACTAAGCTTCACGACTGTTATCGTATGATAACAACCGGTACCGACTGCTTAACATGCCGCTGACGGAGACGCTCATGGTAACACACCATCAGCGGTCACCCATCCAGGTACTGACCGCGCCGTCGTTGCTTGCATCTGTCAGCTAGTTTTGGAAATATAGTACAGAAAGATTTTATTATGATTTGACAAACTAGAGCTTTCAAGCACGTAACTTGTCTAATTATAATATAGGACCGTAACATATTATGATCTATTGAATAACAAGGCTTCTTTTAATTGTATGAACATAATTTAGGAAGTCTTCGAAATTTGTCGTGATTGACGTGAGCTTGGCTTATTTATATTTTGCAGTAACGTCATATTCAAGATGTTCGACTAGAAGTATCCAGTTTCTTTAGCATTGAATATATACAGTGCTTCGTCGACAGCAGTTCAACTTTGGGCTACAGCGTGAAAAATATTGAAGTGATATCAAGATGAACCGGATTCGGTGTGAAAATGTAATTTTGAGAGTGTCTTTAATAAAGTCTCTTTTACACATCAGAATGTTTATTTCTCGAATCCATTGAACCCTAACACGTAACAATAATTTATTACGATTGGCTTTAGCATTGCATGAGACAAAAGACAGCAATATTCTTACATATTAACGTCAAACATTATATAACCGATAAGATCTAAAGACATAATGCCTAATGGTTTGTATCGACATTCGATAGTCAAACGAAAGCCCCCACCTCATCACTAAAAGGAAAACACATTAACGTCCAACAAAGAATCCACCACATTTTCAAGCGCGGACACAGCGAGTGCGCGTTTTACAAACAGTAGTGATGTGACGTGAATCATGTCTAGTGAGGGCTCAGTGACGTCCACGGCCTCCCGAATACGTCAGTTTGGGTTGTACAGGACTATCGATGCGAGGACCGACGAGTTTCTAAGGTCATCTAGACGGAGGCAAATAAGGCAAGGATGCGCCTGCGCAGCTATTTCCACAGCGATCACGGTTACCGTTGTTGTCGTGAGTTTCATTTAGGTTTTTTTTATTATTTATATAATTTTTTGTATTATTTCCTGTTTTATTTTATCATAATAATTCAATATGAAATATTGCTTTAATCTATTCATTATTAACTAAGCAGAATTCAGTCTTTGTGTTCGTCATGTGTTTGTCTTTATTTATTCATGGTTCTATCTTAGATGTATTAATACGGTAAGTATGTGATGTATTAGTACGGTAATAAACGTAGCACAGCTATAATTATGTTGTTTGTAGTTAGCTTTGTTGTAAAATAAACGATTGGCCATTTGCATTTTCTCTCATCATCATCATCAGGTCCCAATCCACTGCTGGATTGGTTTAATCCTCGGCTTTACGCTTCCAACTCTTGCTAGCCGTTATGAAAATTATCACTCCACCTAAATAATATTACATAATCGATTGCTTTAAATCGGCCATCCTTTAACCAAAATGCGGTTTTAATTAAATTTATTTCAAACAACGGCATCTCAGAACTACTCGAGAAAATTTTAATCAGCAAGTGTGAAATTACTCCTAGCTTTTGTTGACAAAAGTTTTCCTATTTTTCTTTAACGATGGCGAACAACATCAGTGTTTAAAGTAACATTAGCACTTACGACGTTAGCAATATAACTAGACTATAAAACTGTGCAACATTATCCCGCTATAAACGAAAACTTAAAACTCAAATACTTTATTTGTAACACTGAACATTTATTGCTTTTTGAAATCTCTTTTGTTAAACTCCATAAAGTCTTTTATACATACACAGCATACAACAAATCAGTGATATACCTAAGATATTAGGCAAAAATATACCGCTGATTTATTTTCTGCAGATTCTTTTTACATCTGAGTGGTACTGCTAACGTACGTGTATGTACTTGTACTTACAACATTAACAACGTATTTTAGATTTCTTTTCTTGGGCTTGGTAACATTGTCATTTGCGGTCTGCATTGTACGTGAAACGTTCTATTGGGATTTTTATATAAATTTCTTATTGTAAATGGAATCTGGAAAGAGTTTTAAAAAAAGTCACTTTCGCTTTGATTCATTTTGTTTCTCATCAATGCAACCACATCGTGGCACAACAAAACGTAGCACAGCTATTTGATAGTAGAATGGTTCCTTGTTACTATAAAAAAAAATCTTAATTTCCATTATTTATAATCGACTCAAAAACAATTGAAAGACAATGAAATGGTATTCTAAGTCGGTTCTGAAAAAAATTGTGTAGTATTCCCCCATAAACAGAGTGTTTTGGGGTATAAATAGTTCTTTTTCTTTCTTCGTTTTATTTCTTTAATGTTTTTGATTGTGTAAATTGTCAATAAGTGTCGAAATACTTTCCACTAATCTCCAAAACATATTGTGTGACGATTCCAACATCACTGTATGTATTTGTAAATATTTAGATTGCAAACATGAAATTGGCGACAGTACAACAATGGAATATAAGAAATAAGATATATACGCATTTCATATTATTGCTACCGACATTAATAGAAAGAGTTCATACATATGTAAATTGTAATCTTTTTCAAATTATTTCTTCCATTCCGGATCTTGTTTCATTTTTTGGTTATATTAAAGAGATCAACAAAAATATTTTGATTCTGGTATTCTCAAAACGTAAAAGAAGAAGAAAAAAGTAAAAGAAAAGACACATACATTTTAAAAGATAAAAGGAATTATTGTACAACTATACATTATTGAAAAGAACACCAAAAACTCATGCTGATAATCTCAATATTATTTGGCAAAAAGGCAAAAAATAATAATAACAAGAACAATATCAAGTTTCAATAATGGTATCGCCTATGGTATAACTATAAATTTTAAGAAAATTTAAACATTTTTATGACTCTAAATAGTGGCAACTATCACTTAAACTCTATTATTCTGACGTCAGACTTATTCACAATTTCCAAACACGGTGCACTTGTAAACATAATTGTGTTGTTGGTTTTTCTACGAGATATTATTTTGTAAACATATTTGTAAAAACTATTGACACATGGTGTGATTAGTTATTCACTTCCTTTTAATCGGCCATGCGTTTTGTTTTAGAGATCACTAGTACTACTGATAAAACGTTTATCTTGTAAACAATATTCTTTGTTTAGGTATTGTATTTAACTGTCTAATTGGTTTGATTGTAGGTAGACATGATGGGTTGGTATTGAGCCATCATTTGATTGTTGAAAATTTAAAGTGGGCTATCTACCCAGCGCTTATTGCCATTGAAATACAAAGTGAAGTAAACAGGGTTAGAAAAGGATGCCAGGGTTACGTATTCCTTAATTCCTGTGGTTGGATATGACGCTTAAGGGTGAATTTATTCATTTAATAATCTATAAAATAAATTATTAATCAGAATGCGTCGAACAGCAAGGTTATGTTAAATGTGGGGTTCAAATACCTATTTTCCCTCTGATATAAATAATTTAAGAACAAAAACAATGAATTATTTCGTTTTGTAAGTGCTCTTAGACCAAAACCAACTTTAAATACAATTGGAACAAAATTCGTTACTTTAAATAAGAGATTTATTTATTTGTTGTCATGAAAATTGTAACATGCAAATTCAAATATGCCTTACAATAATAGACACGATGTTTAGCACAATGTACCTACTTAAATACATTGACTATGATGTACATACTTTCTGCTTTCTTTGTTGCGCCTGCGCACTGATCATCCACCGTGACGTCAGCATCGTACTATTTAAGTGAAAGGTTTTTTTTTTCTGTTGATTCTTTTAAGAATGATTAGACATCATTGACCGAATGATTCATAGTTTGGAAATTAATGAACAAAACTCGAAAGGCAAAAATAACACCCATTAGATTATAAAAACTGCATCTCTGGATTTTTTTTTTAATAATGTCATATTGTTATACTTGTAATTATGTATGAGAGCATTATCAATATATATATTATTTATGTATTAATTTTAGATATGGAACATAAATCAAAATCTAGGTACATGTTATTTTGTACTTTCAATTCATATTAGCTTTTATTGATATGAAGTCCCAAAAGCCGTTTCTTCAAAATAAAGTTGACTGCCTCAATGCGCAGTAGTAGTGTGTGCGACTGCTACCCATGAGGTATCGGATTAGATTCCCAGGTCGAACCAAGTATTTGTGTGATCTGCAAATATTTGTTCCGGAGTTTGGGTATTTTTTATGTACCAAAAAAAGTACAAATATATTTACATCAGTTGTCTAGTACCCATTGTACAAATTCTGCTTGACTTGGGACGCGATAGCTTTGTGTAAAAAAGGAAGTCTACAAAAAGTATACAACTACAATATGTTGCTTTAAGTATATCAATTACTAATGGCAAACACAAAATTCTTTTTTTTTCATTCTATAATGAGATTTTGGCTCGCCACAATTAAAAACGTAAACAACAAGAAATATTAAAAAATCTAAATTGTATGCATCAGTCATCATGTTTAACATAAATGAGACCTTTGTTCGTGTTTAACATTGTGTATTTTGTATTATGATGTTAAATGTGTGTCATCTATGTTCTTTCTTTCGTTCCGTCACTAAACTATCCTTAATTTAGAATGGTAAGTGATTAACAACTTAGATCAAAATCTATGTCAATATTAATTATTTTTTTATTTTATTAATTTTAATACCTTTTCGCTCAATAATACAGAAATTGTTCTAATGTGTACCTAATAACGTTGTTTTTCTATTTTCAGAGTGTCATACTAGTGTACGAGTACAGTATAAATTCAGAATCAAATGTAAATAAAAAATTAACAGTAAAACCAAATTGGCTTGGTTTGATGAATGACAGCGACCAAACACAGTCGAGCTTGAAATTTGAAAAGAAAATAAATTTCGATAGAGCAACCTTAAAACTCTTGCCAATATTAATAAAAGCCTTGAATAAAAACAGATATTTAGAGAAAATAATTGAAGACTATTCAAGTTCAAGTCCGCCTTATGAGGAAGGAAATGAAACAGAAAACTATTTTCAAAGAAATGTTTTTTCTAATTCAAATAATTGGTTAAAAATGCCATCATCAAAAGGGTATACTATTGATTATAAAAGTTCACAGTCATTATATACAAGGCGGCCTACCATATATTCAGATTATCTAAGTAAAATAAGAAAGCTTAGAAACTATAAGAAGATGCTAAATAATTTTGATAAAGTGATAAGTGAAAGAACGAGTTCTTCCAAGGCTAGTCAAACACCAAAGACTGTTTTTGTTTATACCGAAAAGCCCTTGATAAGTGTAACTCATCGAATTAAACCTAATAAGACTAACTCAGTTACAATATCTATTAAGAAAAAATCTAATCGTATTAAACTCAATGATATAATGGCAGAAAATCTATCAAACAAAAGTAACAATGTGAGTAAATCGGTCTCAACATGCCGTAAAACAGAAAATAAAAAGCTAAATAAGCATAAAGGCTATTGCAAATGTCCTAAAGATATGGGAATATTACTGACTAAATTAATACAGAGTATTAAAGAGATGATTCCAACAATGACAAATAAAAACCTAACTCAAAGCTCATGTCCAAATAAAGGAAGGAAGGAAGAAGATAAAGAAAGCTCTAGAAAAAAAGGCAGGATACAAGAAGATATAATAATACCAACAACACAGCAAGATATCACAAAATCTACAACTTTAAAAATCTTAATAAAACCAATGGCACCAGTTGCTGTAAAAGATAAAGTTTATGAAACTACAATAGAAACAGTAAATTTAAAAAACATATCCACTGCAGATGCACAAACAGATATAATAGATCTAGCTGCTTTTAAACTTGATCATGATATAATTACAGAAATTACTACATTATCTTCAATCAATACTTCACTGTCCGAAAGTATTACTTATGCAACTGCTAGTAACCTTGATAGTAAATCACAACCTGGAATAGTAAATAGTCACAACATTTACATCAATACTATACAAGCGCACAAACGTATTTTAGATCAAATACCAATGTACGGAAGTTACGACCTTAAAGATTTGAATCATGGAATTAGCACTAGTAATGCACCAGACAACCCAATTTCTAATAATATTAATAAAAAACCAATAACTACTACGGAGCTGATAATGCCGTTAAAATTAAATTCTCATTCCAATGAAGGCTCACTTAGTTCAGAAAACGTTCTCGATTCAGTGGCCGTAGTTCCGAACTACAAGCATCCAATAAGACCTTTGACAAGGGATAGAGAATATGAGGACTATTATCTTACTACACAGAGACCCATAAATGACTTTGATGATTTGGATGTGCACAGTTTTGAATTGGTAAAAACAAAAAACGTTTTATCATCTCCAACTAGACATGAAAGGAATAGATTCAGAAATAATATGAAAAAGGTACCATTAACCTCTAGAAATTACCATCCAGTTGCAAAACCTAAGGACACAGATCAAATAAACATGAGAAAAATGTCTGATCTTATCAATATTCCAAAAACAATTGTAGACCAAGACCACACACGTAGATTACTACCAATTTATGAAGATGAAAACTATGGTAATACGACTTTCCTTACAAGAAATGATGAAGGAACAGGACTATTGAAAAATGTTATTAAGATACCAAAATCTGAAACACTTTCTAAAAGTTATCATCAACCGCTATCTAAAACTGAAGCTACACTCTTACAGATACCTGAGGGTGATCAAAATACTGAAAATACTAACGAAGATGAATTCCAAGAAGAATGGACCAAAAACATTGAAATTAGAGAAAGTAGTGTTAAATTTAATAAGTCTATATTTGATGATGAACCACAAACACCCCAAAATAACTATGAAAGTAAATCTCATGATAAAATTAATTCTGTGAAGTCAATGCTTCCTGCAATACGGCCAGTTTATCTAGAAATACGGCGAAATAATGATTGGAAAACTGAGGACCACGCTGATTACGACGTGAACTTGGGCAACAATATTTTTGATTTACCAGATATTTAAATTTTATTGTACTTTTATTGTTTGTTGTATTGTCCAAACACAAACATGTGATTCTTCGTATTATGCTACTGTCGTAAGTTGTAATGTTGGAAAGCATACTAAGTATTTTTACTCGTTTAAAACATTATACGTTCTCCTCCTCCTCTTTGTGCCGTTGTTTTCATTCCTGAGGTCGTGACCACTGTTAGGAGATATTTTGCGAGTGGTATCCAGCTACTAGTTCTTATTTCGAGCAGAGTTTAGGGCATTATATTTCTATGACTTTGTAAATCATGTAATACATGCTGTTCTTGAGGTCTCTTTGTTTCGGAGTTTCGGTGTTTTCTATATGTGATATGTATGTATTTACAAAAAAATATGTATATATGTATTTAAATCAGTTGTATTACAGGCCCTGCTTAGTATGGTACTAGATGGCGTTGTGTGTTAGATGTCCGGAATATTAATTTATTATTTATACATCTGTAACTATACTTACTTCGTTAGTAATGTATTTTAGTTCAATTTTACAAAAATATTTTATTTATGTTACTTTTCTTATATTTTCAGGTAATTCTACTCATCTACGAATACGCAATTGCTGTAGAATGGACTTTAGTACAAAATACGGGAGATGTAGTTACAATATCTAAAGTTTTGAAAAATCAGCCAATGGCAGACAGACTTGATCGAACTTACTTTGGGTTCGACCAAAAATATTTGGAAAAAATGCCCCTTCTAATAAACTCTTTACAAGAAAACAATTATATAGACACAACATTAGAAATGACTGATGTTATTAGTAAACGGAAACTTTTCAATGCAACTGCAATAAAAACAACAGTTAAACCAACATCGAAACTTAGCACTATAAGAAGAACGAGCCCCAGACCTTTTTACTTTCAGTATAGGCATCCTACTCCATTACCATTTAGTAAAACTTATGGTTCAAGAAAATGGGTAGAAAGGTTTCGAAATGAAGAAAGGTTGAAAAATATACGCCAAATTATAAAATATTTAGAGAATACCATTCATGCCAAAGTAGGAGACATGCATGCAAAACCCACAGAAAAGCATATAGCTTTTACAGGTTTTTATACAGAACCCATGCTCGAAAATAAAAATGAGGAGTCATATAATTTAGACTTGCAGCCAGCTAGTTCAGATCTAAAAAAACGTTATTTGAACCATCTAGCAGATCCGCTCTTTAATTTCAAACCTGAAAATCCAGGAGATGTGAATCTGTTAGCTGAGGAATTTTTAAGATTTGCTCCTGTGGGGCCTTCTGGACCTAATAGAAAAACTAATGAATATCCTATGTTCCGGCAGATTCCGTTGGAAAATAGGAATTGCCATGGTAACAAGTGCGAAGAAAATAAAGAAAGAAACAATAAATTATTTCCACGCCCCACTCTCTTAAATCAAACTGAGACACCACCTCTTAGTACGACAAAATCATTTAGTGTTATGCTTAATTTGTATCCAATCAAAACTAAAAGTGAAAGTTCAAAACTAGATGCACTTACAACTACCAAAGCTTTAGATAAAATATATTTTACCACTTCTCGTCCGTTACTACAATTCAAAAGAAAGTCAAATATTTCTTTCAGACGTATTTACACTCCATATAGGCGACCAAAATATTTAAGTAACTTGACAAACAAAGATTCAAAATCAAATGAAACAAAAGAAACTCCAACACCAAACACCCAAATGATAGTTCACGTAAAAGTTTATGATAAACTTCAAGGGAAAAATGAAACAGTTGAGAAAAATTCTACCATTAGTAAACCACTAATTCCGACAAACCCATACACAACAAAAGCCCCTATAGAGTTCTCAACGTCACAAATTGAAGACTACCATGTTGGTAGTTCAGGGTATATATCAGTGCTAGATAAAACTGATAAATCTTTACCTAAGGTAACTACAATGATTGACTTTTTTGATACGACAACTAAAAATTCGGACCCTGAAAGGACACAAACTACATCAGTAGTTAGATTTAACATACAAGATGCAAAAGTGCCTAATCATTACCTTAACATAAATACACAAGTGAGACAAGGAGACATATATAGAAGAAAATCCATGGAATTTTTAAATCGCGAAGAGTTGTATAAAGAAATTAACACAAATGAAAAACTTAAAAAGAATGGAAACAATTTAAGTAACCCGAATAATACAAACGTGGAAAATAATACGCTAGTAGTGAAACTCATGAACAGTTTCAGCAATAAATTAATGGATTCTACAGAAGCAAACACAGAAGAAATTACAACATCTGATAAGACTTATGTTCCTCAAATAAATGGTCACTATAGAAGCATAAATCAAAATTCAAGAAATGTTAACAAATGGCTGAATACCGAACCAGAAAGTGACAGGAAAAATCGTTTACAAAATGCGATGTCAGGGACTCGTACTTATGTTCCGATGTATGTCGAAATTAAAAGAAATAACAGTAAGACTTTAAACATTGACGATGCTACTACTACACTAGAAACACCAAATTAATAATCAGTATTGGACCTATGTAAATTATCCTTCATATTATCAAAGCCTTATTTGGCCATGAACCTTACAGACAGTGATTGCTTTATGTATTATTTATTTTCTTAAGGCCCCACCGACTTTGTGTACTTTTTAGTTTATTCTTTTGTGCTTAAATTAACTATGTGGGCACGTTATAAATAAAAACAATAGAAATTTTCAATTTGTATCTCATTACCCAAAACCCTTATGAATATCGATTAAAGAGAAAATAAACGTCAAGGTACTTACCTTGACGTTTATTTTCCCATCCAAATCCAAATCTTATCTGGTTGATAAATAGAGATTATAATTTAATTTTTTCTTTTAATAAAGAATGTCAGTAAACAGTCAATTTTAGAAACGTTTAAATAAGGAATTTCAGGATCTATAGTCTGACCGGTCTAAAAGGATGATTCTGACAGTTGAGGTTTACTGCTTGGGGGTCATTATGCCATAGTGTAATGTGTGTAATATGTAATATTCGATTACGATTACAAATTAACGATCATCAATATAATATACGAAGCATCGTCAATCTTTTTAAAATAGGAATAATTTCTTCTCTTTTTTTTAGAATTGTATTACATGTACATGTTGTATTCCATAAATAAAGCTAAGAATCCCGGGTGTATTTCTCAAATTGACAATCGGCGGTCTTATCGCTCATGGCAATCTCTTACAGACAACCTTGGTACGGATAATTTGGTGACATTAATTAGGGTAGTAGTAGGGTGCACAAATCTCAGATCAGTTTAAATGTGAATATATTATATTCAAATTTTATAATCAAAGATAATAATCCTTCACAAACTTTTTAAATACAGACATGGTTTTAGCGTAACGGATCGTTTCAGGTAAATCGTTCCAGAGACTTACTGCTTGCACAGTAAAAGATTTATCTGTAAACTGGGTAGAATGTTTTGGCATTGTTAGTTTCAAATTCTCTGATGATCTCAGATCCCTACAATGAGTGTTATGTAAGAACTGAAAGCGTTCTTTAAGATGAGATGGAGTGTGGGCATGAAACAGAATACTGTATAAAAGAGAAAGAATGTGAAGATTCCGCCGAAAACATATTGGTAGCCACTTAAGTTTAGAACGAAATTCAGGGATATGGTCATATTTGCGTAATCCAAAATTGAATCTAATGCAGAGGTTTTGGAGCCGCTCAAGCTTGTTTAGTTGGTCTTCAGTGAGATCCAGTTAGCTGACATCACCATAGTCAAGGATCGGAGGAAGGAGAGATTTTGCGAGCGCAATATTAGTGTTTGTGGGAAGGAAGTTTTGCTGCCTTCGCAGAGACCCCGCTGCTCCAAATAGTTTGCGGCTATCCATATATATCCCCAAGTTTTTAACTTTTTCACTGTATGGAACAATCCAGCCGCTGCAAACACTGTGTGCTATGTGTTGGAAGTTTATTTTACAGTGCAGACCAGGACTAACTATTATGATGACTTGTTTTTTGGCTGGATTCACACTTAGTCAATACCTCCTACTCCAGTCATATATTCTCATTAAATCATTATTAATAATATTCACTGCTTTTGTTATATTATCTGGAAGAGCTTGTGAATATATTTGTAGATCGTCTGCATAAAGATGGTAGGAAGAAAGTAATTGACTTGTGATTGAGTAAATAAAAACTGAGAAAAGTAAGGGTGATAAAACGCCACCCTGAGGTACGCCCGTAGATGTAGTGCACCAGGAAGAGTTAAAATTTTCGATAAAAGCACGCTGCTAGCAACCATACAGGTAGTTACGAAATCAGTCCATTGCTGATGGAGATATGTTAAGCGAGCACTGAATACCTAATAACACACCAAAATCAACAGTATCGAAGGCGTTGCTGAAATCTAGCAAGGCAAATACCGTTAGCTTTTCACGCTCCATCCCCGACCTAACATCATCCGCAATGTGGATTAGGGCTGAGGTAGTGCTATGGCCTGCTTGGAAACCTGACTGAACAGAATTAAGGAGGGAACTCCGCGAAAGAAATGCGCTTAACTGTCTGTGAGTGAGACGCTCGAGGACTTTGGAGAGAAAAGGGAGGATAGAAATTGGACGCTAATCTGAAATGTGATTATACTCAGATAACAAACAAAGCCCAAAAGAAACATTGCAAGATAGGCCGTTATACATTTCTTCGACTCGGAAATAGAACCTGCTACCGAAAATCACTCAATATGGTTAAAAGTATTTACGAATGTAACTCATTAAATGATATATTCTTATAGATTTTACCGTTGTAAGAATATTACTTATTCTAAAGACATAAGCACAGAATAAGAAAGGTCCAAATATAATACGTCACTTTTTAATACAGTTTTGACCTAAGTGCATAAACTAGAAACACAGTCAAAATGACAAGCAAAATAGTTATTTAACTTTTGGAATAATTCAATAGCTGATAAATACTGATAATGCTGAAACATATACGAAACAATAATACTTTGGATGTTAGGTAACTTTTCCATATTAATTTATTATTGTTTGTTCAGTTCAGTTTTATTATACTAAAAGCATAAAACAAGGGTAAAAAATGAATGAATAAGTATCAGCTACTTCTTTATAATGAAAATTATCACTGGTTAGCAAGTCGGTGAAATCGTGTATGTAAATCAAAACAATTAATCATTACCTCCGAAACGACTAACATGTACTAAATTTAAAAAATAAAAATAATATTGGTGACTGTTTTAGGACACCGTGCAGAAATAAAGAATAACGAGATAATTTAATATTATTTTTAGAAATTTAAAATGAAATATGACACACTCAACTCAGTAATATAAAATGTTAAATTAATAAAATTTGTTTGACTTCAAATAAAATTGTTTTATGGTAAGTCTCATTAGTGTATGGTTGCATTCGGTCGTTACGGGACGTCAGTTTCAGTTTCATGTCGAAATCACCTTCTTAGATCGGACAAACTATAAGCTCTAAACTTCTACGAGTTTATGGTAAAGAGAGACGTTGTCAAAGTTTCAAGTATTGGCCTGTGTGTTTTTTTAGGGTTCCGTACAAAGGGTAAAACGGGACCCTATTACTAAGACTTCGCTGTCCGTCTGCCACTAGGCTGTATCTCATGAACCGTGTTAGTAAGACACTTAAAATTTTCAGAGATGATGTTTTCTTTTGACGCTATAGCAAGTAATACTAAAAACCAGAATAAAATAAATATTTAAGGAGGCTCCCTTACAACAAACGTGATGTTTTTGCTCGGTATTGATATAATGTTATCATGTACACATAGGTACATGTAGAAGCTTGAAATGTACGATGATATGAGATAATGGTACGGAACCCTTCCTGCGCGAGTCCGACTCACACTTGGCCGATTTTTTTCAACCAAAAATGCTCATAACAACTAGTCAATAATATTTCAAAATACACTTTCTCTAATCTATAAATTAGAAGACTACAGTTCGTTAAATTAACTGATTGAGAATTTAGTATAGATATTCCGAGTCATCATCAACAACCCATAATGTCCCACTGCTGGGCTCGGGTGTCCTCTCAGGAGAGGGTAAAGACCATACGTCCCCACGTTGGCCAAGTGCCGGTTGAGGAGTAGCAAGACAATGTTGTGGCTACGTAGCCTTACCGTTGGATGTTTTTAAGCCGCCCAAAGGCCTCCAATTAAGCTTCACGACTGTTATCCTATGATAACAACCGGGACCTCCTATGATAACGACCGGGACCGACTGCTTAACGTGATCTCCGAATCACGAAGACGCTCATGGTAATATGCCACCAGCGGTCACCCATCCAGGTACTGACCGGCCCGTCGTTTCTTACCCTCGATGATTGTTTCTATTCACCGAGTGCAACTGGGCTATGAGCGCCTCGATATTACGAGTACTTCCTTTATACTTGAAACCAAATTAAATGATCTAAGTAAAAACATAATTGTTCTCAATCTTCTTATGCATGTCCGTTGTCTTTTGAATTTTAATAGAAATTATATGCTAAAGAATTGTAAGATGTGTTGTGTATAAAAAATTAATTATTCACGTGCCTAATTATTTAGACATATAATAATGCAGATTGAAGTAAAACAATATCTGTACTGTAATTACGACAATATCTTTTTTGCTAATCTACATAATTGGCTGTAAAATTGCTGCAGATACAGTATGCATAATTTTGATTAATGTAAATATTTACAAACGAAATATTTTAAATGTATGTATTCACATTCCAAGTCATTGCAAATGAAGTTTTAATGCTTTTGTCGTAAAGATTAAAACGCAAATACCTTTAAAGTCTAAATGAGCTTATATTGGGGCAACGTACTTTTCCAATTAAATGTGAAAAGATTAATTAGTCTCTATAGTGTTTTAGTTTGTAATACTAAAGAGCTGAAAAAATAGCTTCACTTTCTGAAATTTCAATGAACAGTGATATTTACGAAGACCTTACCTAATAGAAAACCTTTAGAGATACATATTAATTGCTCTCGTGGTTGTTCTTCCAAATCTATAAAAATACTACGTATGCTAGAAAAATCCACTAGGCGCAAACATGTTTTCTACGTAACTGTAGTCTTTGATTTATTTATTTCAATATAAATTACAAGCTTAGTACAATAGCTGTTTATCAATATCGTATGTTAGTTTAATATTTAGACTAGTTGGCGAGTAGCTCTAATCTTCTTGTTTGAAATTTTTAGCAAGCAGTATCCTGGGTGTTTGCGTATTGCATTCTTACAGGCTCTACAGTAGAAGCTCCCACAGAAGTGGGAAAAGATTAATACTGTGAAATATTTTATAATAATTAAGGCTCTGTTAGTTTGTCTTTTTTATAGTAATGGGGAGCAAACGAGCAGATGGATCGGATGATGGTAAGCGATTACCGCCCCCATAGGCACCCACAACACCAGAGGCGTCACTAGTGCATTATAGGCTGACTGGGGTATGGGAAGGGGTATGGGGGACACTCGCTCGGTGAAACACAGCACAGGGCTGTTTCACATCAGTTTTCTGTGAGGCCGTGGTATCACTACGGTCGAGCAGGCTTTCGAGCCGAAGCGTGGCTTTCCCGTGGTTCTTTTAAAGTAACAATTTATTATTCTTGTTGAATAACTAGCTTTAATGATATTCTGGTTTGAAATTCTGAGCAAACAGTCTTCTCGGTCTTTGCTCATTGATCTTAACAGGCGCTACTACACAATAAATCATAGATTCATGTATAATTTGAGAAATGTTTAAGTGGTAAAATTTGAATCAGATTTAGATATGTAAATCTGACTCAAATTTATTGCTGATGTTATGCAAATTTATATATCCAAAATCGACTCTTGAATATTGTCCGTTCATTTTTGAGTCACCAACTTAACATAATTGATCAAAAAATAATTTAAGGAAAAATATCACATTTTTGTACTTAAATATGAATTAAAAATCATGATAATATAAATGATAATTTTATTAATATATTATCTTTGGGTGAGCTCCACTATGTGCTAACTACGTACTTACTACTTTAGTTGTACTATTTCCCAGAACTTTGTAAATTTATTTCGCTTGGAAGACACTCCTGTTCTAATACCATTCTTGGTCTCAGTGTAGTAATGCCATTATACCGACAACTATTTAGTTATTCACTTCAGAAGTTCAAATTTTATGTCGTCAGCTACATACAGGGGCCATAAATAAAATCCCTAAAAACCCTATTTAAAATTACAATATTCTAGAATTCAGATCATCAAAGTTTAATGATTTTAAGACAAGTTTATATGACACAATGAGCAAAATGTATATCAAATACATCATTGCCATGTCTCGTTTTATTAATTGTTTCAATTGTGCTGATTTGCGCAGACGCTTAAAGTTGTGCAAGAAGTTAAACCTGTTGCAGTCGCAGATTATACAAAATGGCTTTGTTTGGTTAGCGGTTGCAGTTAAGTTCTCAATGGCCTAACATAAACATTGAAGTGTAAAGACTTAAAGATTTTATAACAGAGCAGATTAATAACAACTCGATAATATGATAAATAGACTTAGACTTGAAATTTTTAAAGTAATTTGTGCAAATAAGCACAATCGTACTATAGCAAATAGATTGCTTATAAAGTTAGTTACACAGTCCACAGAAATAGTCAAGCTTATCATGTAGTTATTCTTTTAACTGCTTGAAATTATTCGTATTAGTTCATACACCAAATCATATTTAATTTTATTTTAAATCCCACTCTCAGTAACTTCAATTTAAATTACCGTGAGAGAGCCACGCTTCGGCATGCACGGCCCGGCTCGACCGGAGTTATACCACGGCCTCACAGAAAACCGGTGTGAAACAGCGCCTGCGCTGTGTTTCACCGAGTGAGTGAGGAAAGCGGAGGCCCATAATCCAACCCTTCCCCTCATCCCCCTCCCCATCCCCAAAGGCCGGCAACGCACTTGTGATGCCTCTGGTGTTACTAGTGTCCATGGGCGGCGGTAATCGCTTAACATCAGGCGATACGACGCCTCTTCCATAAAAAAATAAATAATAAATAAAACACAATATATTCTTAGTTTATTTAAATTAAGCAGTATAAAACTAGTTGTGCCTAATCAAATTAATGGAATCGGATATAAGAAATTAGTTTCGCATCCATTTTTGTAGGTCAATGCAAATTGTAGCTCCAGGCAATTATTTACAGATACCATAACAAACGGATTGGATTTTTATCACCAATTGGAGATTTTTATACAATTGGTGTGGTGGGCCTGGCTTTGTTTCTGTTGAAGGTATTTTTAAAACTTTTTGAAACACAAACTTTTATCCTTGACTAGTAATAAGAAAATTTTCATAATGATTAACCATTACTTAATGAAATACTTAATTAAGACGAAAAAGAAGAACAAAATATTCTCATTGCATTACGTCATTAGTGATGTGGTAAATAGGTGGCAATCATAATAATAACGATGTATCATCAACATCCCTACGTATAGCCCACAAACCAATTCATACATCTCATCTCCACGACTAAAGATTGAATTACATTGTTTTGGAAATTGTTAGTGATTTTACAATTGTAGTGGAGGTAGATTCCTTGGTCTAGTGGTTAGCGTATGTGACTGCTGATCAAAAGGCAACTTTTTTATTTATATTCATGACTCTGCTCTGCCTGATGGAAAGCATGAGCAGAATCCGGAGTGGTGGACACCATCCTCAATGAGAATAGGGGCAATGCAGCTTGGCTCACTATAGCAGCCTAAGATGCTTCTTCACGCGCCTCTTAAAGGACCTGGGATCATAGTGGAATTCAAACATGTACGCTGGTAGTGAGTTCCTGGATTTGACCGCTTGGCGCACGAGAGTATATGTCTGTCACTCTAAAGCGGTGACTTCCAAGGCCAGGAGAAGGGAGGACCAGTTTAAAGAGATCTTCAGATTGCTCTACGTGATAAACCCAATAGAGGACTCTACGCAACTGCAGACTCAAGGCTCTCGGGATTCAGGACTATCAATAATGCGCAGTGCTCGTTACTGCAAACGGTCGAGAGCGTCAGATAGATACTGCGCAGTTTCTCGCAAAGATGGGAAAAGTACTAAACGCACAAGTGAAACTGGGTGTTGTAAAGAAGACAGAGATGCTCGGACGAGAAGAACCGTCTCATTTTGGTAAGAACACCTAACTTCCGCGAGGCCGTCTTTGTGATACTCTCAACGTGCTCGATCATGCATGCAGATCGTGCAAAAATATATTATTGCGTATTTCTGGTTTTCGAAATGCTTAACAACAGCTCGAAGTCCAGATCCTAACTTTCGTACCTCGGAGAAAACGTAATCCATTGCTCCTGTGACTGATCTCTACCCGGTTGCGTCGGATTATCGACCATCGGATTGTAATAATAAGGGAACAGAGAGCGCTAAAACTGCTACGTCATTCGTGCAATCGAATTATTTTTAATAATTAACATTTCCTAGTCTTGTTCAATTAAAATTAAACAAATGACAATAGAACCAATGAAATCCCTTGTCATGTGAGATTTCTAAGCGTAAATTTTGAAAGAATCTTCTCACCTTGGAGAAGCTTCTGTCCATTAACTGTCACTCGCTCGCCATTGTTGCGTTATAATATTATGGCAATTACATTTACACACAGTCATTCAACAACTTCCTTATAATTTTAAAAATAAAAATAATGTTGTTGTATAATAAACTTTCTTATATACAGATACAATACGTAAACGTTTGGGTACTTAAAATATGAGAAAAAAGTATATTTAATTTTTTTGCTTCTCATTTTCGAGCAAATTTACACTTAATTGTGTAATTTTAGAGACGACACAATTTTTTTTTCTGGAATTAGAATTAAGGACTTCTCTTTAATTTTTAAACATTTATCTTATTATTTACGAATCTATTTGTGATAGTTTAACACAAATAATTTTAGTAACCTCAATATTTTCACACAAGACCTGATTGCCTGAGTTGGCCTGGATATGGTGATAACAGCTGTTTCCGGACCCCCATCTCAGGCGCAGAGCGGCATACAATGTGGTTTAAGTAAGTCCAAATGCGACACAACCTGTGGGGTAACGGCACGAGGGGGCTACCACTCGATAATGAAAAAGGCAGGCTTGAGACAGTTCTTAATATTTAATTTTTAATCTTTAAAAAGACAACTTCTGCACTAGGAATATACATTCTGTGTCGCGAGGGACTTCACAAACATATATGAAACGTACACAAAGAACACCCAGACTTAGATCAACAATTTGTGGATCACATAAAGTGTTGACCTATATGGTATTTGACAACACAACACTTGGAACGCAGGAAGCGGCGTCGCTTAAGCCACTAGGCCATACGTGCAGTCATTAAACCCAAATATAGCACTAAATAAATATCATGCCATGTTTTTTTTAATAAAAGTTTTCATAACTTCAACGCTTGCTCTTCCGAGAGTGTAAACTATAGGAAATCGTTTACTAACAACTTTCAAAGACAATGGGTTAGTCAAGTTATTTTGTTACAAGGCCCATTGGGTTTTTGCAATACTTTAAACAATTACGTTACTTGTGGTAATGAGTGGCTTTGTTTGAATGCGTATGCACAAAGTTTTGGGTTAGTTTTCAATTTTAGTTGTGAGCAGTTTGGATATTTTATTAGATGCTATTAAAACTAGATTTATAAAAAAAGAAAGTTCAGAATTTTAAATTAGCATTTAAGTATCCTTTACTTGATTAATAGAACATAATTTATTTTAATCTTGTATGTAGTGCCGATAAACATCTTGCTGTACGGAGGTGGTACTTTTAAAGTACTGCGTCTCCAATTGGCAAATAGCGTGCTGAGTATAATCTGGACTCAATGATACTATTGGAAATTTTTATTGTTACATACTAGAAATAAATCATTGGACAATTTTTACAATCACATTTGTTTTATTTTTCTTTAAATCCGGTCATAAAAATATAATTTTAAGTTTAAATTACGGTACCTGGATGATCCAGCTTAAATTATCTAGAAATGAATTCTAGCTACATCGAATTATTGACTCCTAAGACCCCCTGATTACTAAATTTCATGAAAATCGTTTGAGCCGTTTCTGAAATGCAGAATATCCCGAGCAGGATTTGAATCCACAGCACTTGGCGCAGAAAGCAGCGTGGCGACCTCTTAAACCACTAGGCCAGCCGTGCAGTCCAGTAGTATA
Source organism: Hyphantria cunea (assembly GCA_003709505.1). Taxonomy (NCBI): domain Eukaryota; kingdom Metazoa; phylum Arthropoda; class Insecta; order Lepidoptera; family Erebidae; genus Hyphantria; species Hyphantria cunea. The sequence continues at coordinate 345,822 of PKRV01001636.1, read as the reverse complement.
TATAATCGTTTAGTTAGTATATAGAGACATTAGATGCCGTGTATATCTAGCAACTTGAATGTTATAAGTTAGTGAACAAAAGTTAAACATTAAATGAAATAAATAAAAAAAATATCTTTCAGAAAACCTTTGAATGAAAGGTTTATATTAATCATATTTATCATGAACAAGTATTAAAATCATTCCGGAGTTGAATCTACGACAATCGTGTACAATGTTATGTATGTTAAGCAAAGTGTGTTTATAGTGGTCATAATACGGTATATTACTCTACCTATTTTATAATGCACATCACATACTACATTAATATGCCAACAACTTGTAACAATGTACGATCCATAAAGAAATCTACATGAAATGCGTAGGCGCACCTAAAAATTACGTATTTGGAACGTAATTGGTCTAAACTGACCCAAAAAAGGTTTTTTAGTACACAATAGTAGCGATCACACGGTCCCCTTAGTATTATTTTTTTTCTATGAATACAACGGACCCTTTATAACGTGACCAGTATATCTTGTTTCTTACTCTAACACCATTGACCTCGTGTCTCCATCTCACATCACGCATCTTAAGAAAAACCCCGTTACTTTTACCCGTGCAAAAAGGTTCTATCTGCGGAGTTTCAAGACGGTACCGAATGAGGATTGACGTCTCATTCTCGCTCGATGTTATGTATCGTATGTTTGAAAGAGAAACAAATAATGCTAATCCGGTATTGTAGACCGGTGGTGCAAGTTTTTGACAGTACGTATCAAAGTTAGCAGAGTGGCCGAGTCGGTTTATAGTGTTTTTAGCTAAGTCAAGTAATTTATTATTTATAAATAAAAATATGTAATAATAAGTGATTTGTGAAGTGATAAGTGATTATTGGGATTATTTTTATTCAAGGTACGTGGTATTTGTGTAAACATATTCCATATATTTGCTGAACTTTCTTTGCATGATTTGTTCGTTAGTGATCAAGGTCAGAATTGATTTTGAGAGGTTTTACCTCTCGCGAATATGGATTTATAAGTTTTATATCAATTACACACATATTTGTTCTGGCTCTTTTAGCCAATTATGGTCATAGACCCATTAAAAATTATTTCCTTGTCAATCAAGTACTCAGTCCATAAATCTCTATATACATAGATTTGTGTGTGTGTGTGTGTGTGTTTTAGGTGCATAAGTATTTAAACAGTTCATATTTTAAAATGACAACTTAACAGTTATTTCTATTAAAGTTTACTATGTTTTAATATTCTTACAAAGTAGGACCATAAGAAAAGTTAAAAGGTCTTAAGTTCTTATTTCGTNTGTGTGTGTGTGTGTGTGTGTGTGTGTGTGTTTTAGGTGCATAAGTATTTAAACAGTTCATATTTTAAAATGACAACTTAACAGTTATTTCTATTAAAGTTTACTATGTTTTAATATTCTTACAAAGTAGGACCATAAGAAAAGTTAAAAGGTCTTAAGTTCTTATTTCGTTGTAAGCTCATAGTCATACCTAACAAAGTACTTAAGTACGTACTTCTAAAGTTAAGTGGATTAGGTCGCACTTTTCATAATATAAGTCGATTGTTAATTAAGTCGGTTTACACAATGTATATAATAAAGAATTAATAGTTAATACATAAAAATATTTGAAAAAACATATAAACAATCGTAACTCAGTGTCAAATTCGGTTATAACACTATTATTAACTAATGATACTGTTAAATAAGCCGGCCAGAAACATGTCATGAGAATCCTTCGTCACGCTTAGAAGTTTGATGTTTCAAAGTAGTGCTTAAAGTTAACTGTACATATATTCACCATTTAACTTCACATAGATTTCGGTTCCCGCATGTGTAGATTTTTACCTATCTGTTTGCAAGCAATACTATGTTATATTCATTCTGCAGTAGCCGCGATATTAAGAAAAACATCATCACAAAGCTTGAGGTCAAAGGTTGACAACCTATTCATTTTGTTCTATAGGTAATAGATATAGAAAACCATTTAACCTATAATAGATAAAAGTAAAACATTTGGCGGAAAGTTATCTTATTTACACACCTTTCAAAATGTGAACTTGCCCGCAACCTTTTAACCCCCGACGCAAGCCAAAAGAGTGGTGTTATAGTTTCGATATTTGACTATGGGGATCTTGTGTCAACTGCGGTGAATTTCCGTGCGTTTAGGCGATTCTGCCATACACACTATAGTAATCAAATATAGCTCACTTAGGACCATAGAATATAATATTTTATTTGTGGTGCTTCCCGGCTTGAAGAAGGTGTCTCCCTTTTTGTCCTTCCAGTTTTCTTTTGATTAATTTCATTGCGGGTTCCAAGGCAAATTAACTTTTCCTGGGACTTCCCGAGTCACTGCTGTTGATACAGTTGATACACATTGGCGTACAGGAGTTACAGTGGTGGGCATGTAGGCGGGATAAAAAAGTTTTACGTCGATGTCTGTGTGTGTATGAGTCTGTTTAGCTCTCGAATGGACCGATTTCGATGCGGCTTTTTTCATTGAAGGCCTTGGAGTGGTTCTTAGCTATGTTTGGTAAATATCGGTCCAGCAGTGTAAGAGTAACAGGTCTTTTCCCAAAATAATGTAACGCATTTTTGGCTTATGATTACTCTATTAAGTGTTTGTATAGGGGTTTCAATTTTTTTTTTAATTTTAACTTGTTCATCTTCTATTTAGTTACATATTTATAATGAAATTAAAAAAATATTATGTAATTAATCCACACGAACACTTCGGTAAGTTAAACTTTTTTGAGTAGATGAATTCGGCCTTTCCTAAGTGGACTAACCTCGAAAAGAAAGGACGAAGCAAACTCAAGGATTATCGTCTCTTTTAAAGTCAAACAATATTCTTTAAACGCAAAGGATATTCTATCAGTAAATAAAATTTATTCTTCGTAACCCAAAAATTATTAAAATGATATCAATAATAACACTGTTGCATTAATCATACTCGATTGTCTGAACCTAAATTAGGCAGGGCCTATATTATAATAACAACCAACCTTGGGAGAGCCTCACTTCGCCACGAATGAGCCGGCTCGACCGGAGTGATACCACGGCCTCACAGAAAACCGGTGTGAAACAGCGGTTGCACAGGTGATTCGTCAGCTCGTTTGCCGCCTACTCCATAAAAAAACCAGAGCTCTTTTAAACATACTAAAGTATATATACCTAACTACATAAAAATATTTTACATACCATATCAATAAATCACATATAATACACAGAACAACTGATTGTGCTCAACATTCAATTATTTAATCATGAGTGGGAATCTAAGCCAGAACCTCTGGAACAGTTAGGAAGGCGTACCACTGGAGCAACAGGCCCGTCAATTGTTGTTCTATTTAATATTAAGTAGTAATATAATTACATCAACGGTCGAACGGTAGAATTACATACTTTATTGGTTTAACAAATGTCTTCTAAACAGGTTTTCACTATCTTTAGTAGGTCGGTGACGAGAAGTGTTCGAAATACCTACATTGGCTAATGTCACCGTAATCACATCTTGTTTTCAAGTATAGTAGCTATCTTAAGCAATGGCGAAAATATATTGTAACTTTTTGTTGTTTCTTATTGAACGTTTAGGTATATATCTAGTAAGTAAATATAATGGGTTTATCATACCATTTTTTTATGACATCTTACATACAACGCCATCTAGTCGTTGTCGTAGTAGTTGTGTTATGGGTACTAGACAACTGATATAAATACATATATACTTTTATTTTGTAAATACATACATACACCCAAAATCCGAAACGAATATTTGCAGATCATACAAATATTTGGTCCGGCCCGGGAATCGAACCCGAGACCAATAGCACAGTCGCATACGCCACCACTGTGCAACAGAGGCAATCGATATTATTCATTTTCCATATTTTAATTGATGAATAAAGTGTAGTTAATATACGAATAAAGTGGCGAATAGTAAAGTTAGTAATAGCATATTTTAATAATATTTATACTAAAAATGTGTGTCCGTGGGTCAGCAAGACAAAAAAACTTGCGTTACTAGCTGATGTTGGGGTCACTGCTGCGCTGAGCCATGCTGATCTCGGCACGAACGGTCGGCTAGAATGGGGCGGTACTACCCTCGCACAGAAGATCACGTAAAATGACAGCGTTTGTGCTGTCGTGTTTCGTTGGTAAGTGCGAGACCGAAGACCCAATGATGAAGAAACATCACTAGGCTACCTGGGTCACCATGCTGCATTGTTGCATTGTTTGCATTCGCAATGAGTAAAGTGACCACGAGTGTTGGATTCTGCTTATGCTTTCCATCAGGCAGAGTAGTCTCTTTGAGTCACTTTGGCAGGCCCATACATAACGAGAAAAACAGGAGTCACAGTGATGGGCGTGTGGGCGGTATTAGAATAGCTGATGTTATAACTTTTCATTATGAAAGATTTCCTCAAATTGCTTAGTAATTAAGTAGTTATTTGAAAACGTAACAAATAAATAGACTTACATTTTCATATAAAGTATTAGTTAATTTTTTTTACCTTTGACGATATCTTAATGCGAAACCGGTCAGGTATAAACATGTTTAAATAAAATGGTGGATTGAGTACAAGTGAATATAATTCTAGAATATTAGTTAAAAATTTCATTACGTTCTCTTTTGAAAGTAACTAAAATAAGAATGTCATAAAATGAATGTATTTCATATACTTCTAAAAGACATATTTTATTGAAATGCATATCTTAGAGCCTTAGTCACAGAAAAGTATTTTTCATTCCTTACCTAATGCATTGAACTTACGAACCAATTTATGCGGTTTAGAAGCCCACTCAGTAACTACCTACGTACCATCACGAACCAATTCCCAATAAAAGCCGTTAGATATAGTATATATAGTAGTATACTATACAAATAAATCTTGTAGTAATTATATGTAGCCATACTAATATTATACATTCGAAAGTAACTCTGTCTATTACACTTTCACGGCTAAACCGCTCAGCCAATGTGGACGAATTCCTTTATAGAGGTATATTTAATCATGGAGAAAAACATAGGCCTCTTTTGGTCGCGATAACCGACATACTCGCGACTGGAGCTTTATATAATAATATATAAATGTTTCCAAAATTGGGCATTAAGTCCGCCATTGTACAAAAGTGCATAAAATTTAAATAAATAAATAAAATAACATACGCATATAACAATCGTTAATTTTACTGCATGGGAAGATGAAGTAATTGAAAGTGTCTATTTATTACATAGCTTTGTAATATTTATTACATTTCCGCAACAATTTTAATGTTGTGATGTTTTAAACAAAAAAATAATGAAAAACAACAAACAACAACAACCCATAACGTCCCACTGCTGGGCTCGGGTCTCCTCTCAGGAGAGGGTTAAGGCCATACATCCAATGAAAATAAAAATTATATTCTCAGATTTTCATACCAGATTTAAAAAAAAACCGTAAGGGGAATCGAAAAAAATATGTACAACATATAAATTTACGAACTAAATCGATGAATTTGAAATGATTCATAAATTTAATAATGTCTACACTTCTTTTCGCCTGCGGCTCGGACCACGCGAATGTCGTTCTTCAACAATCAAATTATCTCCATGCCAGATTTCATTGAAATTGGGACAGCGGTATAGCCTTGAAAATATAGTATATTTCAGACATATACTTCCATTATTTATAAAGGATTCTGAGTGATTTGCTTGACTAACTGGTATATTTAGTGCTCAAGTATTAAGTTGAGAAACTTTACTAGCTTAAGACTATGCTCTTCATCAAGGGGCTGAAGAATTCACAGCGTTGATTTAGGGTTCGAAACTTGTAAGGCTGCTCCAAGAGCACCCACATGATTGTAAATAGCCGTCCATTATAGTTCTATGGGTTCTTATTATTGTTTGGCTTCTCAGTTTTTTTCTAATTTATTGTGTCTAGAGTTTTATTTTTATTTTTATGCTCCCCGGCCAAGCGAGCAGACGTATCGCCTAAGCGATTACTACCGCCCTTAGACACCCGCAACACTAAGGACGATGGTGGGGGGAGGGGTTGGGTCCTCTGGTATCCTCACTCGCTAGGTGAAACACAGTAAATGCACTGTTTTGCACCGGTTTTCTCTGTATCACTCCTGTCGAACCGGCCCATGCATGCCGAGGCGTGGCTGTACCACGATAATAGTCCTAATATTTTTTTCAGAGACAAATACCTGTAAATTTTGGCGCATACCGTTTTGTTTTTAAATAATTATGTATACTATCTCAAAGTTAATTGTTGAAACAAACATTTAGGTGTCTGATCTGTGAAATAACGATAATAATTTTAAAAACCTTCTAGCAGAGCCCCGCGTTATTGCCCGTGGTACAAAATAACCACGGGTAACGCCGCAAGGCAAAGCTAGTCTAAAAAAGTAGCCTAAGTTACTTTTTATATTATCAGCTATCTGTCACTGAAAGTAAAGAAACAGAGGGACATACAAAAATTAAAAAAAAATGCGTATGTAGGTACCGTGTATACATATACATTTAGTAAAAAACAGTTATTTTAAATTTCTAACAGACATTGAAATTTTATTTATTTATTATATATATTTATTGATAACCCCACTATTTAAAACCATATACTTCGGATTGCCTCGGTGGCGCAGTGGTAACGTATGCGACTGCTGTGTTTGAGGTCTCAGGTCTCTCTTATGAATTAAAAAGTATATATGTATATATTTCTGTTGTCTAGTACCCATAATACAAGCTCTGCTTAGTTTGGGACTAGATGGCGTTGTGTGTTAGTATCATTATTATTACTTAATTCATTCAGTTCAGTGCAATAGGCGCTACGATGGAACATAAATAGGTACAGTTTTTTTTCAGAGAGTCAGCCTGTGGTCACGGCCAGTGCAACCTGGTCGAAAGGTCAGGCAAATCAGAGGTATGTAATACCTTTAAATAAGTGATCACGTTATTTCCCGTGAAAATAATTATTAAATGTGTAGAATATCTAAATAATTACCCTTCCTTTGACCTAGTCGGGTAAAATAGATGCGGGTTTTTTATGTCATGACATTATATGAAAATCTACAGAATCACAGTTCAATGCAACTAACCTGAGGAATGAAACAAAACGTCTCTGGTATATACATAAATCAATGAATGACCTTCTCTTGCATCACTTTCAAACTTTAATGATTACGTATCTTCTATTTTGCCTGACCTTAAACGTATCTACTTTGAATATTGAATTCAATTTGAGACACATAGCTGCTAAATTATTTTACCTTACACCTGTCAGCGTCTTTTTATAAGGAGAGCTTCAGATATTAGAAACTCGGGTGTGCAGATAGACTCTACACTTAATTGGGATAAACACATAGAACTCACTACAACCCGTGTTCGGAAGTTAACGTGTCCTATGAAACGACTTAGAACTGTTGTTGATACTATATTTTTAAGAATATATACCTGTAAGCACTAGTACATACTTGCATTACCTACTACTTAGTAGTCTGAGCATGTACTTATAAAACTTCAATGCTTCGATTCGAAAGAGAGCGACGAGTTATTTTAAAGACGATGCTAAACAAAAGCTTTCGCTATCCCATTACAGAACTATACAAAAGATCATAATACTAACCGTGAGGCAGCTCTTTGTACTTCACGTTGTCATGCGCAAACACTGGTCAGTCTCTTATGTTTGTCCACTAGCGGACAAACGTCGCAAAGCTTATATTTGTTCTGCGCCTAGAATAAAAACTGCCCTGGCAGGCCGACACTATCAAACCCTCAGCTGTCGTCTTTACATAAATTAAATAGAAAACTCCATATATTCTATCTACCCAAACATGCAAAAGAGTACTAGTGGAGGGCCTTCATCTATTCATAATGAGACTGAAAGACTATTTGAGTGTCCGTTAAACGGTATGTTTTTCTGATTATTAATCACACAAGTCCATTCACGCATTATACATTTATTATACATCAACCTTCTTGTCACACACACACGCATACGCACACACACGCACACACAAACACACACACATACAAACACACACACTGTGAGTGAGTGTGTGTGTTTGTAAGTGTTACACACTTTTACATTTCTTTTTGCCTTATGTTTCTTATCTGTTTTAAATAGGTGTTATTAATTTTACATTGAATTAATGTTGTAATAAAAAATAATATATATATATATATATATATATGCTGCTGGTGTCTTTGTTAGAGTGGTGTATGTTTGTGTGTGAGTATGTGCGTATGCGTGTGTTTGCGTTTGTGTGTGTGTGTGTTGATTTGTTTAGAAAATGGCTATAATTTGTTCAGTTTTAGAATAGTCCAAATCTATCAGTAGGTTTGTCACTGTTTTTTTTTTCAGTACGTATCCTGTCGTCAGACACCGTCGTTTCACTCTACTTCTATTTGTAAATTATCAATTAATGTTACCACATATTAGATTATAAGTTGTACCTTGTATTTGAGTAAGTAATAATTATTATTATACTATATTATTATATAAATCCTGTCTATGCCTTAGAAAACAGTGGTACCTAAAGCAGCATACGGGTCTACTCTCTCGATAAGGGAAAGAAAGTATTGAATTAATTAATTACACAAGTAAGTTAAAGGGTTATTCACACATCAGGAAATAACCAACAAAAAGAAACTCTTCTAATATAAGTCTACAAAGAACCGTTTCTTCTTTGTACGGAAATTCCAAATAAAGGCGTGATTCATTCAGAGAGCGTTTTTGTTCTAGGTATAGTTACGTAAAATGTAGTACCGTTAGGATACTAGTCATCACTGGATTGAAGAACATTTGTACTTATTTCTTAACGTGTTTTACTCACGTGAACTTAGAAATCGGGGAACCTGGTTAGTTTCGGCCCGGACGGGGTCCCGTTATTACCGCACCTTCGTCGTAAGCGACGAGGGGTTCCACAAATTATGACTTATTTTATTAAGTCTATTCTGTACTATGTAAATCAAAATAATATAATAGTTATTTATATTATATTTTAGTTCAAATATTTAAAGAATAAAATAACATAGTTATTATTTCTATTATAGAAATTTTTGTTCTTCTTCGGCCTTCAGAATCACCACAAGGCGAATCTACTTGCCTGTATGACTAATGAAATTATTTATAAGTTTCTGCTATTCAAGTAATGTTGTTTAATCCTGTTTTACTAACTACCTGTTCGTATCAGACTTTTAATTTAGACTACTTAAATTATGGTGCACGAACTGTTTGCATAACTTAAACCGTTTTATTCTTAACGGTGGTTTAAATTTGAGAGTGAATATGTTGAAGTAACGGCTTTTTTAGTATGTGCAGTGTGAACTAATTACTAACATGTTAGCAAGATATTCAAAGTTATGAAAATTAAAAGCAAGAAAAGAACTTCTTCAAATTAACTGTCTGTAAGGTCTTGAGATTCATATCTCAAACCTTAAGGACAACTGGGCCCACAGTACTGCCGTCAAATCGCGTGTTCATTCATTTAACCCCTAGTAGTGGGGTCTAATTTATACTAAGGCAAATTTCACCTTCGGTAAATACGCTTTTATTCTGTGATTTTTAAAAAATTTAGTTTTCAATAAATGCTTTAAAAATTCACAGATGTAGTGATTTATTATTCTGACTGTTAAAAAGGAACTTCATGGTTTGATTGTCGCAAAGCATTTTTAATAGTGTTTAATACATTTCGAAACAATATAATTTGTTTTATTACACAGCTTATAATATTTAGTTTCACCTGTCCCGATGTTTGTCTGTTATCAAATCTTGCAATTTAAATTCTATCCACTTCCCGATTTCCGATTGAGCTGAAATTTGAAATATACCTTTAGTATGCATGAAATTATTTAGTATCGGTATTATTATCGCCGTAACAAAATGGGGGCAATCGTATTTCTGAACAACATTATGGATATCAAATGAAAGGTTAAAGTTATTGTTTTATCAAAAAGTAATAAGAGCTGTTGGCTGCCTGGAAGAGATCGCAGTGAGCGATAAGACCGCCAATTGTTGTATTAATCTTTTTTGTCACTCAATTTATTTAATGTTTTGTAATATGTACGCAACGAAGATAAATAAATAAATAAAAGCTTGTATTTAAAATATTTTTTAAATTAATCACTTGTTACTTATTTAGGGCCAATTTCACCACTTGCTGATAAACTCCCTGATAGACTGATCCTGATAAAATAACTACAGGTTTAAATTTCACGAGTCCTAAATAGCGACACATAGCGAAATAGCGTCAGACATACATATATTGTATTTGTTAAATAGTGTGATAGCTCCTAATAAACTTTCAAATAGTTATCTCTTATAGGTAATTATTTGAAACTATTAGGAGATAGTGACACTGGCCCTTACAAACATTTTATTTATCTTGTAATGAGATGATCAATGAAATGACGAGATATACATACATATGTATATCTTGATGTTTTCCTAGCCGAATACGCTCACGGCGGCCAGTCTCAACGGAGACCAGCCAAATACGCAGGATATATTATAGTGCACAAATGTGCGCGCAAACACATGCGCACTCTCTTTTCCCTCTCTGTAATAATCCGATGGGACGGTTAACTGACACGACCGGAGAGAGATCAGACGCAGGACCGACAGCTTTACATGCTCTCCGAGGAACGGGGGTTCAAACCCCAACTTCCAAACTCCGAGCTGTTATTAAGTATTTATATAATCAGAAAAATTCAATAACACTTTCGGCCCGACCCGGTATTCGAACCCGAGACCTCTTAATTGGCAGTAGTATACGTCAACCGCTAGATCAATGAGGCATATGCCTGCCATATGCAGATAAGATAGACATTAAATATGCTGACTTATTGCAGAGACATTGTGGGACATTTTATTGTGCCATTTTCATATTCGCTTAAATAATACCATATTTCTAAAGCAAAAAGTTCCACCCACAGTTCTTCTTACATCCAAAAGCAGTTATATGAAGGAGAGTCAACTATTATGTCGATTTCTCACGACTATTGTCTGCGGTTCAGTGACACGGGTCGAGGAACAATCGACTTGCGTTAGTCGTTAACTTTATAAATCGGACGAATTAAGTACAAACAATCCCACTTTGGCTTAGAGCCTTGGTAAGATTAATATATTTATTTATTTTAAATATTTGCAGGAGGGAATTAACAATAGGCGTTTTTTATGGATCAAATCATAGAGCTTAACATAATATATATATGTATATATATATGAGTTGTTTGATTAGATAAGTATTTATATAGGAATGTTGAATATTTAGAATTTGGTGTTTTTTTTTTTGTAAATATTCACATTTGAACAGATCTGAGATCTGTGCACCCCACTACTGGTACCCTTATTAATGTCACCAAATTATCCGTATAAAGGTTGTCTGTAAGAGATCGCCATGAGCGATAAGACCGCCAATTGTCATATTTGTATGTTGTAATTTTTTTCTCTATCTGTTAAATGTGTAAATAAATAAATAAATAAATATAAATATAAAATAAAGACTTTATTTTAACACCGTATAACAGAGTTACAAAGGTGTATATATAAATCTCAGATAGGTATGTAATGTGTAATTACCAAAACCAATCTCTTCCCAGCAACTTTAAGATAGATTAAAATGTTCAGAGACAGCAGTTACTTGATGGTGGAGTGTGTTTTAAAAGATAATGTTTGCTAAGGAATGTATTAAAAATATATACCCACACATTTATGTATACATCTTTTAAAGTCTTTGAGGGCGCCGTGTGATGAGGGTATGTAACGAGGGTATGTAATGTAAAACATATAAATTAGATATATTTGTAATGACCGTTAAAAAAATTATGTTTTGATACCACACTCGATGTATTTTGATTTTTTTGAGATTACTTTTTGGCTCCAAAAATTCTGAATTATGTTTTTTTCAATTTAGATTTTGTCAATCTCACGACTAAGACGAAAAAATACGACAAGCCATTTAAGCTCTAGGGCTGCCAAAGAAATATACATACATACATACATACACTCGAAAAACATAACCCTCCTTCTTTCGCAGTCGGGTTAAAACAGAATTTGAAACAAAATATGAAGACAAGTATCTGGCCTGCATTATATAATAGGACAAAACCTCTTTTCTAAGGAAATGCATAGGCCTTTCCTTGAAACTTTTGCGCATAAGTTCAACATTTCACTGTGATTGGTAATGAAATTACTGATGATTATGATGTCTTTTCAGTATTCCAAATATGACACGCACCGTATACCAATAATTTTCGTTAAAAAAGGTATCAAAATATTTTTTTTCTCGTATTTATATACATAAATTGCAACATACTGTACAAGAACCAACCTGATTGAAATCTACATACGCTATACAATGGCGCTAAGAAACATCAGTTTCTCAACATTACTCCAAGTAGATAACTATCATTGAATTGCAAAATATGAAACATCACGCGCGCAGATTAAATGTGTATTAACGTCAGGCAATGACACAGTTTGTGACGTGACAAAAATGCCCCGTCAGTGATTTTACAGAAACTGTTTATTCAGTTTATTTCACTTTAAAAATTCTTCAATATTATCACACAACATATGCATTAAAGTAAAGATATCAAATGTTAGAACCATACTTTGCTATATGCACAAGGTAAAACTCCACCCTGCCCTTCTTTTGGGAAAGCTTGGCAGCGAATTTATAGTGTACAATATTATCAAGTCGCAAGTAACTCCGTCTATTATATATATAGTGAGTGAGGATACCGGAGCCCAATACCCCAATCCCTTCCCCCCTATCCCCCTCCTCGTCCCCCAAAGGCCGGCAACGCACTTGTGACACCTCTGGTGTTACGGGTGTCCATGGGCGGCGGTAATCGCTTACCATCAGGCGATACGTCTGCTCGGTTGCCCCTAATACCATAAAAAATAACTTTGATTCTTTGTTAAGGCCATGGGCTTCCATTAACACGATAATCGACATATACGCCTGCGAAGCGTAGCTTAAAAGCTAGAATGTTTATATTACACCCATATTTAAATGCACTGTAAGTTCTTAGTAGATTAAATAGATATATGACTACACGGTTGGCTTAGTGGTTGGAGTGGTCGCCACACCGCTTCCTACTGTGCCAAGTGTTGTGGGTTCAAATCCTATATGGGACAACACTTTGTGTGATCCATAAATTGTTGTTCTAAGTCTGGGTGTACTTTGTGTCCGTTTCATGTATGTTTGAAAAGATCTCCGCGACACAGGAATGTATATTCCTAATGCGGGAGTTGTCTTTTATAAATTAAAAAGAAAAAAAAAGAAATGTTATGTAACTGATTTTTTGGAGATAATCCGTTTATTAAGTATACCTGTATTACGTGTCTTGTAAAATTGAACAAATCAGCTTAATTATTTACTTCAGCCAAAGCCAGACTAAGCGTGGAGTCTTCGAAATAGTTAACAAACTGTGGCACAGCTTAGTCAAGACATAACATCATATAAGATGCATAATCCTCTTTATCTTTAGTAAGTTATTGCGTGTTTATTAATGAAATTAACATTTATAATTGTCTAGCTTTAACTGCGGTTCCGCTAGCTTAGGATTCAATTGCCTGAACACTTGCTGCGATTAGCGGATTGCTTAATTAAACACTAGACATAATTTAGCGTAGTGTATTTAGTTACCTAATTAATTTGTGTTAGTAACTATATGTTAGAGGTGAACGTAGTTTTGTATTTTATGTATCGAAATTATTGGAATAAGTGTTAAGGTGGCTGTATTTTAAGCTGCCAAGCTACCAATTATAGTTTTTCGTCTCAAAAAATCAAATAAGTATATTTTTATACTGAATAAGTATTTTAATTATAAATCAAATATTTGCAAAATTATACATAATAATAAGTGCCAGAAAATAAAATGAAGAATAATGATATATATTATTAAGCATTTAAATAATATATACTATGTTTTCAAGTTTTTTTTTTAATTAAGTACACCAATGTGAGTTGAATCGGCCAACATCTTTTGGATCAACTAATGTATGTTTAAAAACCAAATTGTTTTCTGAAAAGAATAAATTATAAAAAGAAAGGGCTACCAGATAACACAGACAAATCACGCTGAGAGAAACCAATTTTAAAGTAAATTGTTTTAATGCAATATAGAAAATAACTGTTGAGTAAGCAGGTATTTGAGTATTGGAAATGTCGTAAGGAAATGTGTAATAAGTAAATCGATATTTTAAGGCCCCAGTAGATAACGCGATTAGTACGATCTCATATTTATCACATAATATTTAATCTAATACATTTAACGCACTATTGTTGTATATATATATGTACATAATCTGTATCTCGGAAACTGTTCGGCAAAAGTTTGTTTGCAGGGGGTTTCGGGGGCGATAAATTGGTCTGGCTAGGATTCATATTTGTAAAATTTACCAAAAAAAACCCATCCAGGTGCTGGTATATGTAACGGGAGATATTTTTGGTCTATATATGTTATGAGTTTTAAAGTTGCGGCATATTTCAACATAATATCTAATATGCTTAACTCATACCAATGAGGTATCTGTAATAATAGTCCTTGCCCGCCAGGCATATTCACCTGACCAGGTTAAAAGATCCTCCATCTGTGTCAAAGGAACATGACCGCTAATCTTCCACAAGTTGATGTGTGTTTTCTGTTCGTCCGTCCCCTTTTACTGTGGGAGAGCCACACTTCGTTCGACCGAAATGATACCATGGCCTCACAGAAAACTAGTGTGAAAAAACGCCTGCACTGTGTTTCACCGCGTGAGTAAGGATACCGGAGAACCATACCACAAACCTTCCCCTACTCCCATTCCCATCTCCTAAAGGCAACGCTCTTATGATGCCTCTGGCGTTGCGGGTGTCCATGGGCAGCGGTAATCACTTACTCGATATGTTTGTTATGTACGTGTTATGTACGCGTATAGTCGTTTGCCCGCTATTCCATTAAAAAAAAAACAAAAAAAATCCTTAAAATGACATTCGAACAGTGGCTACTACGAACAACAGAAACTGTTCAACACGGTTTATTTAGACTGTCACTTGGAAACCACCAACCAACCAACGGAATATTGCACAATAAATTCACTAAACGGCAGGTAGATTGTACAACTTTGGCTTAGTAGAGCGTGCTTTGTGAAATACAATACAAATACACCTTGGAGAAAGGAAAATATAAATAAATATAAAAGCAATAGCAAACGCATATTTAAAAAGAAACTTCAAAAGAAAATTTATTTTTTATCCTGTTAAGTCTCTATACTAATACATAAAGCTGAAGAGTATGCTTGTTTGCTTGAAGCGCTAATCTCAGGAGCTACTTGTGTGAGTCGAAAAATTGTTTCAGGTTAGGTAGTCCATTTATCAAGGAAGGCTATAGGCTATATAGTATGCCTTTTGAAAAGAATATTCCTTTTTTAGCGCTTCCATTGCGAACGCTCCCTAAACGGTTCAAGTTGTGCAAAAACAAAGTATTTAATAATTATGCTTTAAAACATCTAAAATAAGTCCGTGAAAGAAAAGTCAATCTTTTGAGGTTGCTCATTATAATCATTTTTATCTTAACCAAAATAGTTCATGTTTTATGTCATCAAGGGAGGATTAAAGAGACGCAGACGAGGTTGCGGAATTAAGCTACTTAAATATAAGGTTACGTTGCAGATGATCCGACGAACTATTCTTAAACATTATTATTTTGCAGCTATTTTACTGACTATTAACAAGCAGTCAAAATGTTTGTGATTTGACCTCTGACCAAATGATCGTGGTTTGAATTCGAAGTCTTGACAAATACAGAGTCAACACGATTATCATTATACAAGCTAGACAAATGTCAATGATTGTATCTAGGCGTACTGTGTCTGATTTGTAGTTGGAGTTAATAATAAATCAGACAGTTGGTAGAGTAGACATCTCTAAACAAGCTACAATTTTAAATTTAAAAAACACTCTACGCAAGCTCTTAATCGAGTAATCATACGCCAAAAATGTTTTACATCATTTTAGAAAAGGGCTGATACTCTTAAACTCTTGAACCGATGTTAACCAAATATAACGAGGAAACGGCTTTCAAATGAAAAAACCGTATCGAAATCAGTCTATCCGTTTGAGAACCACGATGCCACAAGGTACACGCTCAGAAAGACATCGACGACAACTTTTAGCAGCCATCTTTTTGTATCGGGGGTTAAAAAATAAAATAAGCTGGTGAATAAAATGTGAGAAATAGACGGTGTTTTTGCATCCATAGCAGTGTATACACAAAATTTCACAATAAGAACAAACTAAAATTGATTTGTATATAATATTTTAGACTAACTGTCCCACACAGCTTCGTCTGCGTCTCTTTTCAGTCATGCTCGATTTGTATTGGTCTAAGTGTATTAACTATTCTATCTTAGAAACATCAGCAAAAACACACATTTCACATCGACGTAAACTACGGAACCCTAATAAATAACGGTACCTCTTGATAAATATTAGAATTTCGAAAGTGAACTACAAGCATCGGTAGCTCATCAATTAACAATCACCTGTTACAGCAACGGTGTTTAATCAATATGCTAATGTACGGAAATATGTTTCAAAAACAAACTGGTACTAACCCTTCAAACATAGACAGCCATCTCGACGAAAACTTAACTAACATTTTGGTTTGAATGGGATTCTTTTTCCATGAAGGAGTTGACGAAGTGGCATTCTCTGTGGAACAAACCTACGTGATGTATTATTTTTTAGATGGAGAAATGAAATGACAATAATCAAATACCTGTATAAAGAAACTCAAACATAAATATTTTTATCTACTCATTGCAGAAATGTAGTAGGCAATATGTGGCTTAACGTAAGACTAAATCAAT
The DNA here is from genome assembly GCA_003709505.1 of Hyphantria cunea. Taxonomy (NCBI): domain Eukaryota; kingdom Metazoa; phylum Arthropoda; class Insecta; order Lepidoptera; family Erebidae; genus Hyphantria; species Hyphantria cunea. Next base: position 328,969 of record PKRV01001636.1, on the reverse strand, counting down.
CCAATAAATGCTAAAAAAAACACTAATAATAAATACTCTAAGAATTAGATAATAAAAAAATTCTAGATAAAAAAGTGGATCAACTATTTGAAGAAAGTAACTGAGAGCGGATGGATGCGGAGTGCACAAGACCGGGAAAATTGACTTGAAAAAAGGCGATAGGTTTATTGAGAATGTATATAGAATTCCTAATCGGATAATTTGGAGATTGATAAAACTTAATCGAGTAGGTTAAAATCACATGCTAATAATTATTAAGGCAGTAATCACTTGAGATTCTTAGATATATATGACCCTAGGCAGTGGTAGTTGTTTTACCATGAAATAGCCCGCATGTTCGCTTACCTTCTACGCTCAGAAATACATCACAAATTACACATTATGTTACTTATAGGGCCTTCTAAATAACCCATATATGTGAAAACAATCGTCCATACTCTGTATATGCATATATATAGGTATATATAGAGATTGTAGACTGTATAAAGTATTTTAATATGCGTGTTTACGAGCTCTTTGACCACAGAACCGTCACAAGACCGGTTGGGGTATTGTGCAACAAGTACCGCTCTAGTTTACTGACACCAAAATAAATACAAAGTCGTATGTATCCGTACGTAAGCAGTGCATTATTTATATATTAAAACAAAAATTACTTATATGAAATCAACACCGGTTTCAAAGAGTATTTCACTTTATTTTTTTTAAACGGACGTATGAGCTGAACCCAATTGAAGAGTGCAGCAGGGTGATCCACACTATGGCGATCTATTCACATGTTTCTGCATCTAATAAAAAACTTTATTATTCACGTCTTAATTTTCATTTGTCAATTTACATACTATATTTTCCAATTTAAAGGGATCTATTTAAGAAATAAGTCCACAAAAAATTGAGCTTTTTTTCTCAATTAGGTATCAAATGACAGGTTTAAGAATAAAAAAAGTAATAAAATTTTTACTGCTGTTACTAATACATAAAATATTAAATACAAATAGTAATAATAATATAGCCTTGTATTCAGATCTCTTAATAAATTACAATGCGTTTCTCTTATAAAATAATAACATTGGACTCTTAAACTAGATAAATTATTAAAACTAACATCTGTTGCTTGGTTATCTTTCCGAGATCTGTTTGCCAATCGACAAAGGCCTCCTCCAACCTTTTCCATTCTTTCCTTTCCTGTGTCACTCTGTTCCAAGTGACTCCAGCTACTGACAAGCCGTCAATGTAATGTCGTCATCCCATCTGCATTAAGGGATGCTATGTATATTACTGGTTTTTGTTGCTTTTTAACTTTTGATGTTGGAGGGTCGTGGTCTCTTTCCCCCACGAGGACCAGTCGGCTTGGGGGAGTTTGCTGTTTTGTTGTTTCTTTGTTGGTTGGTTCTTTGATCGGTTTTGGTTTCCGTTTGCGGCTTTTTAGTTGCTATTGATTTCTTTTAGTATGGAGTGTCGGAAAGGAGTCAGATCTGGATCTCATTATATTAAAAGCATTAGTTCTGTTAGACTTAGTTGTGTTTATAGTTTGTTGCTTTTTTGGTTGGTTGTTATAGTTAGAGGGTGAAACGGATATTTCTCTTTTCCTTTTCTCTTGACTGGTAATGTACTTTTTAACTATTAGTTTAACATATTTCAAGTATGCCGTATTACCCTTTTTCCTCTCTTCAACCAACTTTGGTTGTAACTCTTTCCTTCTTTCCAACACTTCTTTCGAGTAGTCCTCATTAACGTGGATTGTTTTAAGATTCCTTTTGTTTTTAATAATTTCATTCTTCTTCCAGTTATTTATGAATGAACACAATACCGGCCTTGGTTTATTGGTCACTCTCTCTTCGTTTCCCAAGCGGTGGATTTTGTTGACTTCGTACTGTTCTATGTTAATCTTTAAATCTTGATTCAAGATTTTCCTAAGGTTTTGTACAAGTTCATAAGAAGATTTTTCTGTTTCTTCTAATCCGTGTACTATAATATTGTTGCTTCTTTCAACTCTTTTTAAATACGTTATCTCTTTTTCTAACTTTTCTACGTTCATCTTTAAGTTTTTATTTTTTTCCCTAATGATTATTAATTTTTCGTCCATTTTGTCCATAATAGTCTTTGTAATCGAGTCTTTAATTCAGCATTTTGGTATTGCATCTCGTTTTTCATTTTTTCAAATAATATTTTGAATTGGCCTTCCATTGTATATGTTTTGAAATTTATCTACGTAAAAAGGAACGTGATGGTAGAAAATAGTAGAAATGATTTCTTTAACTGGCAACGATTTCGAGATGACAGATTCGGTAACGTATGTTTATTTTTGTGTACCCACATATATTTTTGTGTTTTCTAACCTTGAATCGTTGATCTTGTACTTGTAAATACTTGCTGGATACCAGTAATCACGCACCACCGATTATTTATAATCACTTCACAACAGTTATAATATTGTTCAAGACGGAGTCTATCCGCCGGAAATCGCGTTAACTATTTCGTTTTGGTTAATTTTTATCGGAGGTTATCACTATGATGTTGACACTTCGACAGCCGGAAACGGAACAAATATTTATAAGTAATTTTACAGACTAAAATTGTATATCTTCTTATATTATAAATTTGGAAGTAATTTTCTTAATAAAATTCAATAACATTCTATCTGTTTTGTGTTTGTTACGCTTTCGCGGTAAAACTGTTGAACCAATTTGAATAAATTCACTGAAGAGATAATTTTGACCTTGAAAAAGGACAGGCTATAATATATACAGGACCGGTGGAACTGCAAGCAATAGCTAGTTATAGCATAAATTACTTACAACTAAAAGGAGATAGCCCGACTGACTGAATAGTGCCTCTTGTAAGAGATATCATGTAAGTTACTTATGACGTAAAGATATTCTAAAGATTCGTTTATTTTTTTTTCAGATGGCAGAAGTAATATTTCAACGTCGAAAGATACCAACAGTGACATCAGACCTGAACCCGTTGATAATATTACTGATACTATCTCTACTGCAGTCATGTTGTTCGCAAGTAATCAACCAGCCGCCACACTTTATACCGCAGATAGGAGATATGTCACAGTTCATACTGCCTGAAGATACGCCTGTTGGAACGCCAGTATATCACTTAAAAGGTGACGATGAATTAAAGTTAATAAAACAATATTTTTGTAAAGTACAAAGAACCAAAGAGTGTCCAAATTAAAAAAGGGCATTTTCCATAAATTTTGGATATATCATATTGAGATTATAATTTCATTTCGAAGTGGTCATAACACAAACAACATTCATCTTTAGTTTATAATGTATGCGATATTGTAATCTTATATATNTGCGACTACAATTACCTAATTTACTAATTATATTATCAATTATTATTTTATTTTTTAAATATCACCGTGATGATTAAGTAATCCAATGCTAGTTCTTATCATATAAATATCAATAAGTTTTATGTAAATATTTTTATTTTCATGACAAAACTTTGGGATTCATTTGGGAAAAAAAGATGTGGTAATTCTAAAACTGTATGTGAATTGGAATTATTATAATTTATTTCGATTGTAGGCTTACTTTCCTTAATTTCAATACATATAGAATATATTTTTCATGTAAAAATTTCTGCTCGATTTGATATAGTTTTTTGATCTTGTATCGAATTCTTCCACTGCGCATTTACCCATTTTATTGATCGTTTTTGTCACATGTCACCACGTGAACTTCGTTCGACGCGACATTGAACACTAAATTGACGTTTGCCTTGAAGAAAGGAAATATTTTAATTTCGGTGTATGCATTTTTGGTTCGTAATTACTAATCTAGTGAATAATATTTTAGATCTATATTTATTAGTCATTTTTTTAATATAGGTGTAATCGAATAAGCGCTTGTCTACCATCTCACTTGATGAAAGTGTAAATGAATACGAAGGTGGTACATGTTCCCTTTACTCTACTCTCTAGTTATTATGCCTAATAACACTATATGACTGAAAATAATACCCAAACAAAATAGCCTAAAAGATAATTAAGCTAAAAACGTAACCCTATTATTGTCCTTACCGTGAAATGGTTCGGTTTATCACTCATAACTACAAAGTTCATCGGAGAACTTTGTTTCGCGTAATATTACATCACCGTGTAATTATAGTTTATAGTGTTTCGATCGACCTCTACCATATTATATTACCATTAATGATTACTTATTATTATTGCGATTAAGGATTTAGGAGTCCGAAATCGCCAACTGTAGACAAAAACAAACAAGAATTGCTGAACACCGTTTTTCTACCAATCTGTGATACCACTGCATTAGAGTGATCTATTTAGAATTGCCTATTTAGTACAGACTAGAATTTAAGACTGCCCAGTTTAGTTAGAACGACAGTGACAATTAAACAAGTTTAATTTGTTTCCTGTAGCAAAAATTACATGATATTTACCGACCCCCTCTACATAAGGTACGATTAGAAGATAAACGCCTCACGTAATTAATTGACTCCTAAGCACTGTTTATCATGTATAAACATATAGTTGAAAAACACTTTTACGAGTATTACTTACCTAACTCATAAAAGAAGACTCAAATTTGTTTTTTAAAAAGCGAATGCGTAACGAACCAATAAATTCATTAAACATCGTCTTTTCGCAAATACACAATGTAAGCAGTCGAATTTAAATTTTTGAGAATTATTAATCAATGGGAAACCGGCAACAAGTTCATTAAAGGACAGGTTGTTGTAGAGAGTATTGGTGAAAGCCCGTGTCCAACAGTGGACTACTTTCTACTGAGATAAGAGTCATGACTTACTTGATAAAATCATGAAAAGTTACCTAACGAATTTTTTTTTTGAATTTTCAATCATTTTTTCAAAATTGAAAATTCGGTAATGTAATACCAATATTTTAATATAAGGTCGCAGGCAAAGAATAAATTAAAAACATACAATTATACAGGCAAAGCCTCGTGCAAAAAATATATATAAAATTAGAGACATTTAAAAATTTCCAAAATCATAATACTTATATTTTTTAGTATTGTGTGTTGTGTACGTATGTGTGTTTTTGTGTGAGTAATTAAGGGCGCTAAACTTATACTTTATAGCTCCAATACACGTGGCCGAGTGTGCTCAAGAGTGCGCTTGGCAGAGTTTCGTGGTACTGTTCATACGTTGGCGTGTTTCGTTCTGTATTGGCCGCCAGATAAAGATGGACCTCGAGGCAATCGGCTGCTGCAATATAAGTATATTAGTACGGAGCTTACAAATTTTATTTACTTGCGCACCAGAGAAATTAAATTAGTCTGGTTATCATTATTTCGAAATCGCAATTAAATATATATACTTGCTTATTGTAGGTTGTTAGGCAAGTTACTTACTTTTCATTTTTATATTGCTCGTGTATGGGGCTCCATATAAATGATTCATTCTGAAAACAATCAATGAACCGAAATATTTTTGCTTGCGCCAAATTTCTTTAATTTGTGCACGAAAAACCGAGACTAATCGGATCGTAGGCGAATGCTGGCCGTGAACAACAAATATACACAAAATGGCCCAGTACACGTTGGCTGAACGCACTCGCCGAGCGCGCTCGGCCAACGTGAACTGGAACTGAACGTGCCTTTAAATGTTGGAATAGTGTAGGAAGCGCAAATATTTAATAAAAGATTCTCATGAATTTGGAAAACAATGAAACAAAGGAGTTAAATTGTATACTTAGAGTTTAAGTTATGCTAGAAACTATGCTGCAGGAAGAGGGGCAAGACTGGGAATTAAATTTTTTACATTAATTTATATATTATAAAAAACAGACTAGGCTGCTGGTATTTATTATTTAGGCTTCAGCGTTTATACGCAAACATTAATAAACGCAAAAGATGAGTAGAAAAATAATATCGAAAGACAAAACAAGGTAATATTTTTCTAACATATACATAACGATATTAAAATATGAATAAGACCTTCTATAACTAGTTATGCAACTATTGAAAACGTTTATGTTATCGTTACTATAGCGAGATGATACAACGTTATAGGAGTAGTAATATCATTTTGGTTAATGCTTAGGAGCATAATAAAATACGTTATGGATTCCGCAGCTTGCCCGCGGATTCACCCAGAGCTCCTATCCTTAAATATTTTTGTTATTTTTGACGCGTTTCGTATTTTTACTGTCTTGTAATCCTTTTACACACATTTATTTACATTTTAGTATTTCCAGTGTTTTGGCTTCACTTGTATGTTTATTTGTTTTAAGCCGACTGTTGTGTCACCCTACAATAGAAGGTCAATTCTCGTCCAGTTTACACTCTCCCTCACAAAATAGCCATCATCAGCCTATCGCAGTCCACTGTTGGACATAGACCTCATCAATTGCACACTATTTGATTCGATCTTCGGTTTCTCGAATCCTGCCAGCCATCTTTCGCAAGTCGTTACTCCACCCGGCCTGTGGCCATCCTACTCTATGTTCACATAATTTTTTTAAAGCGTGCTCTTAGCAAAGTATTTGTCGCCACATTAACAAACTGATCATTAGCGCTCGTGGCGGTACGGAGATGCAGCGGGCAGTGGAAAAAAGAGGAGGAGGGGGTGAGCGGGGAGTTAACCCAAATCACCACGAGATTACAAAAAGGACGACAACCTTCGACACTCGTCCTTGTTTTACCAACGTGGACGGTCAGGACTTAATAAATTAATTGAGCGAGTTAATACCAGCTAAATACAGTCAACTGCCTTTTGTTAATTCCGCCTAGACCCTTTATTTTTATTACGAGAATTGATCGTCTGATAGACAGACCGACAGGCGAGATTCATATATTCATTGTATAATGTACACATACTAGTTTTTTATATAACTTAGCCATCTGGTGACTGTTACGATTATATTAGTGTCAAATGACGTCACTATAATACGAGGACATGTTAATAAATTTTAATATCAAGGTTTATGATATCAATAGGAGTGTCAACGTGACATAAAACCGTAAAACAAATTAAATAACAAAAATTATAGGTGAGATATCTCACACGTGACCAACTGATTCCGTTTAAGCGGTACATGTAATATGTTATCCAAATTCTCAATAAACATTATTTTCCTTTACCTTCTTTAAAATACAAACTAAAATAAAAAAAATTAAAAACCCCCTACGCAAGCACTAAATCGAGTAATCGTATCATACGATACGATAACTCGATTAAGTGCTTGTTTAGGGGTTTTTTAAATTTTTTAAAATGCGTTTTATCGATTTGGGAAAATGCTGATCCTCCACCATGCCATTTATTTATTTAATATTCCTTATATTATAATACCACCGCAAGGACCGAACTGAAAAAAAACCGCATTAAAATCGGTCCATCCCCTTGAGAGCTACGAAACCACAGACACACGTATACAGACATCGACGTCAAACTTATAACAGCTTTAGATTTTTCTGTTTAACGCGCGGCGCATAACTCTAGAATTGTCACTCGATTTCAGAGACTTACAATGAGTATAACGACTAATATTTTTGGATTCTACTCATACTATCCACCTGGTAGAGAAGACTTAGTATGGCAAGCTCAAATTCAAAAGCTGTATTGTAGATCACGCTTGTAGAGGATAAGCAATTACTATAAGCTGAGATGAAACGGAGGAATAGACTATTTTGTAATAACATAATACTAATTTTGTATAAATTAGTAATACACTATCAACTACAACGGCTTTAAAATATTTAGAAATATCTTCTAATTAAAGCTAAAAAAAATATATTTTAAAATAGTTTACGATAAATGAACGAAATTCTTTACAAATATGATGTTTAGTCTTGATCATCTATACATTTAAATTTTATAAAAAAAACACTAAAAAGTTATGAAAACTAAACCAATGCATACATTTTCACAAGATCCGGCACCATTTAGAAATATCCTTCCGTTGCGAGCACGCATCCTGTTGTAAAGCTATTGTAACGTTATTCAGTTATGTGTAATGATTTGAAATCGTATCATTTATTTCAACAAAACGTTACGACACGATTAATAGGGTTGTACTTGTATTTTAATCGTAAACTAGGTAGGAATACCTAGAAATAATGTATCGAAGTAATATTATAGGCTGCACACTTTTTGCTATTTTTGTCGATTCGTTTACATTCATTCATAATGTCGAAATATTTTTAGGTGTAGTATTAAAATTACTTATAATGTATTTCTGTGCCAAATTTTATCCAGATCTGATCAGATTGCTATAGTTTCATTAAAACACAAATATTTATACGAACTAACATTTAAATAGTAATAAGATTCGAGTCGTATTTTAAGATTGGTTTGGAATTTCCGTGACTGTATAATATTACATTACTTGTTTATGGTCTTTTTAGGTATTGTCTGCCTTTCCTTTCCACTGGGGGAATAACCTATTTTTTTATAAAAATATGCTAGCGGAACCTGTTTTTCTTCTTATTCTGTTTATTCTTTGCGTATTGAAACAGATCAAGAATGTGAAACTGATTGTATTTACTTTTATAAACATATAACAATATAGTGAACTGTTATTTTCCTCTTATCCTTTTATACTTGTTTCTTGTTTCTGCGAAATAATTTTGATGTTTCACTCTTTTTTAAGAAGAGGACTGTTAAATGCTGTTGAAGGTGATGACGATGACATATACCAGAAGTTCCGGAACGGCTATGATTCTTTAAGCAAGTTCTTGATGTTCATGGTTTAAAAATAAATTAACTTTTTACCTGCTCTTAAGATTAATATTATCTACTGTCAATCACTGGATAGAAAAAATACTTTAGAATATAGAGGTATTATTTTAAATTAATTGAGGGAAAAACAGTTGACGTCAGTAGAAAACAGAACATAAAAAACGAGAAATTTACATATTTGTATTTAAAACCATTGGTACCTCCATATTTTTTTATTCAAAAAGTGTTTTTGCGGACTATACTCAAATACTAATAGTTTGATGAGGCATTGAGTTATCTTCATTTTGCTATGTTTAAATTATTAATGAAAATATTTTTTACTATACGTTTTGTACGGTGTTTTATTTAAAATATCTTTAGTTCCGTGCATCAAAATAACATATACAAGCAATATATGTATCAGGTTAGGATGATAGAGCTTAATCAGACGTAAAATTCCATTTTAATCGCATAAAATTTAATCAGAAATATAGAGATGATCTTTAAATACTTACCCCAAAACAACAAAAGAAAATGACACACAAAAACTTCGTTTTACACAAAGGTTTCACTGAAGCCATGATCGTAAATATTTACCCGACAAGGCAGGGATCAAGAACCTACTACAGGTTTATATTCACTTGTAGGTAGATATTAAGTCGAATGAAGCTATTATTAGTACATGTTATTGAAAGGTCAGCAACCTTAACCAAAAAACGTCGATTTTGCATTTCGTCTCGGAGTCAAAAACCTGAATTAATCACAAAATATTGACCCCTGTAAAAATATCTGTGGGCACGAATGTGATCATTATGATCAATTTAAGATTAGCTGGCTTCAAATGCAAGCAGATCACCAAAAAATAACATACAGTCACGCCTGTTTAGGGGTTAGGGGTTAGGGGGGTTAGGGGTAGATAGAGACAATTGTATCCCGATTACTACGGTTCTGATATACCACTTTGCTTGGGCCAAACACACACACATATACAACAAACTTGATGTTGTTTTTTTTATTGGAAAATTTTCTACCTTTAATAACAAAAAAAATCCTTTGAAGTAATCAGGTAAAACTTTGTTGTCTAGTATGTAATTATTTATTTTAAAACGAAGAAAAGTTTACTAATAGCATCGTGAGAATTTTTTTTTGATGCAATTGTTTTACGTTTATTCCTAAAAACGGATAGTAAAAACGTTACACTACATACAAATTTTAATTAAATAAGTAATTTTTCGTTTTTATTCTACGTATAGAATGTTTAATTTAGAGTTTCTATACAGAACAGTTCTAACAATTCCTAATTACCAAGCTGCTTCAACGCGAATGACTTCTACGAAATGTCTTAGGGAAACTTCGTGAATTCTGGTCAAAATCATCTTCTGGTGGCTAACCAAGTTTGCATATAATTGTTTTTATTCTACTCACGGAATATTTAATTTGGGTTTTTATACCAAAGTAATCGCATTTGAAAGGATTTTGAAATCTTTAAGCGATATTAAATCGTCTAGATCATATTTGAAGTCTACCCTACCAAGCAGCTTGAACACAATTACCTTTCGCGATACCAACTCAGTGGAGTTCACGGAAAAAAAAATCAATAATTAATAGAAAAAAAGGAGTCGTATCATTTTGTTGTCGGCGCTATAGAAAGCCGAAGACGATTTATGCCACCAATGTAGAAAAAGACTAGTGGAAGGTTAAATAATTATTATAAGGAATTACGAAACAAAAAAAAATATTGCATATATTGTTGTCATTTTTTTGCTTATTTCATTTGTGATTGGTTTAGTGTTTGACATCCTTTGAGAATGTATATATGAATGATTTTAGACGAAACAAATGTAAATAATATATATAATACATACATAAAGCAATGGTTATTTCCCAGAGGGTAGGCATAGACAATTGATCTTCACTCTTTCTACGGTGTTGACCTAACACACATCTTCAGCCTAGTCCGCATAATTAAACACTAAATCCATGTTCCTGATGCTTTTCAAATGGCTTTTCCCCAGCACATCACCAGTTTGGTCGATAAAAGTGCACCGGTCGACCTCTTCCGACACTTTCATACACATTCACTCTATTAAATTCCTTTCGTGAGACTTATATCATCCATCCTTTCTACCATCGACGCATACCCTTTTCAATCCTTGTCATTACAACTACATTCCTGACTCTGTCAACAATACTCACACCACATGTAATTTATAAGGAACGCACCTGAACAGCATGAATTCTACTTTTGTACCTATTCTTGTATACTCTTTTTATACGTGACGTGGCAACTATGTGATGTGTTGGGCATTCCTTCCTCTTCATCTTGTTTCTGTACTCATCGCGTGTAATTGAAGAGGTCTAGTATTATTCTTACTACAGAACTGGTGCTACCTAGTTTGTGCAATTACATTTCTTTTCATAATTATTTAAAATAGTAATTAGTTTGTTACAATATCATTATCGAACCGTTAAGTTATAATAAATAGTAACTCAGTTATAGGACCGACCTTGAATTACTTTGACTTAGTCTTATAATACAAAACTATTTTAAAAAAATACACCTGTGTCTGCATTTATATCCAAAAATCAGTTTGTTAAATTGAGTCTTAGGAAACTAAAAATACTGTGGTGACTTCCAAAAACAGCGGCAACAAAAACACATACAGCTATCTAGCGAAGATACACTGAACTACGGAGTAACGTAGTGTACGAAGAAAATACGTGAAATAAATGTTCTCGCGCCGATTAACATATACACAACTTCCCAACATCAACCGTTGGGCAGGGGCCGCCAGGCATGATTACCTTGCCTGGTCGGAGGATCCTCCCTTTGTGATGGAGGGACGTGTGACCCGTTCCCCCACAATGACTATCTAAGATTTACTCACAAAATAAATATCAGTTATAAAGTATAACTCGATTCATTATGTCTAAAATAACAATAGGAGATGTAAGTTCTTTCATTTATTGGTGTGTCACGGGAACTCTGCATATTTTATTTTAACCCTCGACGCGAAATACCCCTCAGTGTTATAAGTTTGACCTCAATATCTGTCTATCTGGGGCACCGTAACTCTCAAACGGATAGACCGCTTTTGATGCGGTATTTTTTTCATTTCAAACTCAGTTTCCTTGCGGTGGTTTATAGCTATATTTGGTTAGCTTAATATCGGACCAGCAGTGTAAGAATATCAGCTTTTTTCCAAAATTATGTAAGACGTTTTTTGGCTTATGATTACTCAATTAAGTGCTTGCGTAGGTGTTTTTTTTTAAATTTTAGCTTGTTGATATATAAACTAGCCATTTTGAATGAAAACAAATTTCATCAAAATTAATTCGGTTCTTTGAGCAGGAAAGAGTAACTAATTTTCGCCTTAGTTTAATGTAATTATATTTATTACCCGCGGATTGGATTGATCAATCGGGAAAAGGCACCATAGCAGCTGCTAAGAAAGTATAAAAAATATAAATTGTCTTAATAAATTCTCAGAATCCTTAAAAAAGTACTACTATAAAACTCTTATTTTACTTTATTTTTATTCTCTTTCTTTTTGTCACGATAAGCAAGTTAAACATAGCGACAAAGTCGTAACTGTGGCGTAAGTTAAACCTTCTTACAGCACAACGATTTTTGAAGTGAAAACTTCTAAAAGCGCGTTGATCACTTTTTAGGTGAACAAAAACTATGGAACTGAGTTATCACTTCTGTCTCATGTCTAATGACTGTTTACAGTTTTTTTTCTATACTACCCCACATTAATATGTAGTCTGTTATAACTACTCATCAATATAAAGGCACTACTTAAAGCTTGAGTTATAATATAATCCAACTTTAATAATAATTGAATCATGTCTGCAACATCATGTCTATAATTCATTGCTATAATTACAAAAGTAAATTATTATATTTGTTACTCTTACAAGAATTAACTATAATAATAATAATAATAAAAATACGTCTATTTCCACCACAAAGAACTCATTGTAAACTCTTTTAGTTAAGTAGTTAAATCGGTATGAAATTGAGTATACAAGTAGTCGATGGAACACACAAGGATATTAAAATGATAGAAAAAATCTATTTATCACGAAAACCAGTACGGTCAAACGCACTTTAAACTATAGTAGCTTTAAGTACCAAACGTAGCTCAAAATTTGGAAGTCATTTATAAGGTTAGCGTCTGCCTAACAGCCGTAGACATGACAATTAATTCTAAATTGATATAATCGAGTAATTGATTTCATACAATTATAGTATATTATCAGAATGCGTCATTCGGCGTCAAAACAATCGTTTAAATATCTACATTTTGGTCATAATTGATTGTTATATAATTTCCGCATACCTATCTTTCGGACGTAACTTCACTCATTTTTTGCCAAAAAAATTTACTCATAACTACTTCAGGCTTTAATCTGTCTTTGTGGCATAATATGAGAATTATTATTTCATTCAGAGCCGTTCAGCCGTACACTGATTGAGAACAAACTTCCATCCAAAGTTTTGGATTTATAATAGTAGTCAAATAATGTTTAACTCTCATAACGAGTAGTGAAAGTATTCCTGAAATCGACTTTATTGTGTGTACATATAATTTCCTAGCTGATCCACAAAACTTAACGTGGGAGAGTCACGCCTCGGCATGAATGAGCCGGCTCGACAGGAGTGATACCACGGCCTCACAAAAAACCGGTGTGAAATAGTGCTTGCGCTGTGTTTTACCGAGTGAGTGAGGATACCGGAGGTCCATAATCCAACCCTTCCCCTTATCCCCTTTCCCATCCCCTTAGGTTGGCAACGCACTTGTGACGCCTCTGGTGTTGCAGGTGTCCATGGGCGGCCGTAATCGCTTACCATCAGGCGATACGTCTGCTCGTTTGCCAAACCGATTCCATAAAAAAAAATCTTGACAGGGTCTTCTATTGCCCGTAGTGCGATGTGAGTGTGAGCAAATTTGTATACCATTAAAAATATTATAGTGAGCCAACGTTAAAAGATAGACATATACTATCGCGGTCTTTTTTCAGAATTTATATGGCAGTGATAAAATTAGTAATCAGGTAATGGTCTGCAGTGGTCAGGCAGTTAAAGAAACTAGCATTGTAAAAGTCATCTTTTGTCTGGATCGGATATACATCATGGAGCAATTGTTTTCTCGAATTCAAACCTGTCCTGTCCCGGGGAAAAAATATTTCTCTCCCTCGATCCCAGCGTGGTAGGTAGATAGCACAGATATGCAATCATGCCGCTATCCCGACCGCAGCAATCAATTTATCACCAGAGGTCCCCATCCTCCGGCGGCCTGCGGTTTTTACAGCCGACGTCTTCTTCGCTCGGGATCGGCCCTCTCCCCATCCCGTTGAGCGGTCTCTTTCTGGAGCATAACAACTTCGTAGAAAGTCTCCACTCTCCACACCCACCAGCATGGCAAGTATAATTGCTGGTGGAGACAGGTCTCGTCAAATTTCGTCGATCAGGACTTCGCATTCAAATGCCCATGCAGAGTAGTCCTCCAGCGTGGACTGGGCGGAGTCCCGGCTGTGATATAGCCTAAAAAGGTCCTTTCTGATTCCCCTACAGATTTGACAATCTATTAAATATTTCAGCACCAGTAGACCCCTGCTACACTCATTAGAATATAGTTTGATCTATGCAACAGATAGCGAGGAAACTGATTAAGCAATTTGAATAAGCTATTTTATTTTATACCACTTATATTTTCGTTCTTCATGTACTAGTTTTACCGCAAAGTAGCTGACCCACGCAACCTTCTCTCAATCTCCGCGTGATGTTATGCGTAAACAAATATCTTTACCAAAGAAAAAGATATAATATAATAATAATAAATAGAGCTCGTTAATCAGTTCAGTTAATCAGTTTTTAAAAACTTACTTATTTCGGCAATGGAGAAAAAGTCGAAATCCGATGAAAAAATACTGTTTTAAACCTCGTTTTATGTTAGTTTCTTTGTAAGTGACGTTTCTTTACCAAAGGGGATCGAAAATCTAATAGGTTTACTTACTAAAGAGTTTCGTGGAAAGCGGATTTATCTTAACATTGTGAATATTGTTTCACCGTACAGATCGCTATGAATGGTAATTGTTTGCTTTACATAGAGATAGTAATTAGGTTGAATTCTACTAACTATTTCCATATAAAAGAAATACTATATTTTAATTATTAAGTTCATATCTGTTTAGTGTTCGAGGATGAATTTAATGTATATATTGCTAAATCATAGATACGAAACGAGGTCAAGCGATCTGATGTGATCACAATAAAATAAAAGCTATCCATGCAAATACTCCGTAAGTGTTTTTAACGTCATGTTGACAATTTAGCGACAATGTTAACGTAAATAATTTAATCTATTTTTTAAATTAATTTTTATGTTACAAAACCTTTCCCACTTTCATGGATACCACGGTTGTCTATCTACAAATACCCAAATATTCATGAAATTTAGTGCAGCATATCGATCTTATATTGGATACGACAGTTTTGCAGAATTTGTACGACCTGAATTTTTAGTATGGGTACGCATAAAATAATTATACTATATAAAATTATGATTCGAAGGTATCTCTGTCTGTCTCTTTGTTACCCNATCGCCTGATGGTAAATGATTACCGCCACCCATGGACACCCGCCACACCAGGGGCGTCACAAGTGCGTTGACGCCCTTAGGGGATGGGAAGGGGGATTAGGGGAAGGATTGGATTATGGGCCTCCGGTATTCTCAATCACTCAGTGAAACACAGCGCAGGCGCTGTTACACATCGGTTTTTTGTGAGGCCGTGGTATCACTCCGGTTGAGCCGGCCTATGCATGCCGAAGCATGGCTCTCCCAGAGTCATATGACATGAAAATCGTTTTGCTTTGAATTTCAGGCATGGATCCAGAAGACGGTCAGCTGAGATACTCAATATCGGGACAGTACTTTTCAGTGAACTCTCAGACAGGAGTTGTAACGCTGGCAAAAAGATTAGACAGAGAAGAGCAAGATTCTTTGGAAGTCATTTTAAGTATTACTGGTGTGTACGCAGATTTTATACGATATTACGATATACGGACACAGAACTGTACTACTAAATAAATTCAATAGATCTTAAAATCCAAATATCTGAAAATTGTAACAAACAATTAACTGATTGGCTACTTACAAATCTTGCGCCATTAATATTTTTTTCAGATGAAGGTATTGCCGACACAGAACCTAATACTATATCGTTACGGCGAATCATCCCCGTGAGAGATGTCAACGATAATCCACCAGTGTTTCACAACAGACCATATATTGTCAATATCAGTGAAGCAACACCAGTTGGTACTGAGATTGAGGTAATTTTAGACATTAAATAAATTGATGATGAGAAAGTTCAGAGTTAGCGCACGGAAACAGAATAGTACTATGGAACCGAATCCAAATCTAAAAACTTCTGAAAAATATGCAATTGTCTTCATCCTAACATTTTAGTCAGAGTTTTATATTTTCATATGTAACTTTCGGTGGCAACTATTTTTGGCTCTAACAGAGTATACTTATTATTCCGTCAATGGAGTTAATTCTGTTATAGACCACAAAACTAAAATTCACAAAAGATTTTGTTAGATTGCGAACTTTAATTTGATTTGTTTCCAATCCATTTATCGATAAATAAAATCTTTTTTTTTTTTTTTTTTTATATTTAAGCTGCCAAAATGACTCTGCCCTGCCTGATGGAAAGCATGAGCAGAATCCAAGAGTGGTGGTCACCATCCTCAATGCGAAAAAGAACAATGCAGCATGGTGACCCACACTATGGCGGCCTGGGGGAAGGGGGATGGTGAGGGAGATAGGGAGCGTTGGATCGGGGTATGGGCCTCCGGTATCCTCACTCACTCGATGAAACACAGCGTAAGCGCTGTTTCACACCGGTTTTCTGTGAGGCCGTGGTATCACTCCGGTCGAGCCGGCCCATTCATGCCGAAGCGTGGCTCTCCCACGGTAAAAAGCTTAAATCTTAGTTTCAACTACGTTTAATTCAATACCAAATAGAAGTTTATGAGAGACACAACTTGTTAATTAGTCAAAGAAGTAAAATTTGTAGGCATGACAAAATTATTAAATGATTCAACTTAGACCATAATCTTCCATTTGCCTTTCTTGTTTTGATCGTTTAAAGCGTGTAACGTAAAACAAGCCACGTTGCATTAAAACTCTAATGTAATAATATCTTTATTTCATCCAATCCGACTCGCACCTGGTCGATTTTAATATCGATCTAAGCACGTTCAGCTGGCGCACTGTGAGAACGTTACAGTAGAAGTAAAGTAAACACATGCCAACTAAACTCCTAATGTAAAAAGATGCTGTGATAAAAATAAAATAAATAATAAAAATAAATAATAATAATGGTTCTAAAAAAATATCTGTTTTATTCCTATGATATTATTTTTATGTAGTTGTTGCTGTAGTGTACAATTCAAATTACAGCTCGAACCAAAGATACAGGTGACAGATCGAGATGAAGGAGATAACGCTAGGATAAAAGTAATATGTACTACGAAGGAAAAAGGAAGCGATACAGAAGCGTGTGCAACCTTTAGGATTGTCACAGATATGGTAAGATACTTTTGATTGTATTAAGATCTTCGTATATCTGTCGTATGATAAGATGCGCTGGTCAAGGATACAGAATGATTAAAGGTACCTCTTAAAAGAAATGTTACGTTATTTGATAAAACTGAGGTATTAATAATTTTTAATTTGTTCGTTAATTTTAATTTATTTTCTGTTTTGGTTTACAATTAAGGTAAGTAAGATGTAACATCAAACTATAAAATATTTTTTACTCAAATTTCAATCAGATTTATGGGGATGTTTATTTTCGTATTGAATAATGTGAATACAATGAGGATTGACATTGCCAAGAAGCAATAACATGCCATAAACCGTAGTTTTAAGTGTAATATAGCAACCAGACTTAAAAAAAAGATGAAAACATTGTTTCAGATATCGCCAAATGAATATCAAGTGCGACTGTTCCTTAATCAAGAGCTAGATTTTGAGAGCAGATCAGCTTACGTCATTAGTCTCGAAGCCTCTGATGCATCGGCAAAACCTTTAAAAGCTTTTGCAAGTGTTGCAGTTGCAGTTTGGGATGTACAAGATCAACCTCCTTCATTTACAAATGCACCTTATTCAGCCACTGTTCCTGAGAATACGCCTGAGGTACATAAAATAATTCCACATTTTGAAAGAAAATTAATATGGTGGTTTTATTCAAAGGTTTTGTGGCTAAAAGTGATATATTTTACAGAATACAAGTATTATGGAAATAACTGCAAAAGATGGAGATACAGCCAACCCACGACCAGTTTTATTAACCTTAGAAGGTGACAGTCAACAATATTTTAAACTGCTACCTGAGAAACCCCTCGGAAAGGCAACGCTTGTCGCTACTGATGTCCCCATTGACAGAGAAAGTGAGATCGTGATGCAAAATGGAGGCATCTATACTTTCTATGTTAAGGTATTCACGATTTTTATAAAACTGCTAAAACTTTTATATGCTTCATCGAATTGGCAAATTTTCTGTAAGTAATTGTTTAGTATACTTTATATGTATAAATATAGAGATAGAACTATTTGTTAACTTAATATTCAACACAATATTTACTTCAATTTTAGGCTACAGAACTAATCAACAACGAAGTACCATCAGATTACACTGTAACAACGGTAACGATAATTGTTACAGATGTTGATGACCATGTTCCGATTTTTAACAAAGATGTTTTTGATGTATCGATACCTGAAAACATTGAAACCGGTAGTCCTATTCCTGGTTTATCGATATATGTAGAGGATTATGATATTGGATCAAATAGTAAATACAGTTTGAGTCTTCGGAACGTATATAACTCCGAAGGAGTATTTGCGATTAGTACTGACCATGGTGAAGGTAGAACTCCTATAAGTATAAAAGTAAAGGACTCTACAACATTAGATTACGACGTGGACGAAGAAGACAAAAGGTTATTCAGTTTTGATATAGTTACTTCTAAAAATGGCCAAGAGCTATCATCAGCTCGCGTTAATATTAAACTACTTGACATGAATGATAACACACCTATATTTCAAGAACCTATTTACAAATTTAATGTGCTAGAAAATGCAACTATTGGCACAAAAATAGGAGAGGTGTTTGCAACAGATAAAGATTACGGCATATTTGGTGAAATTGAATATACATTAACTGGATTTGGATCAAATATGTTCAAGACTAACAAAAACAAGGGTGGTGTATATGTTAAACAAATTCTTGACTACGAAAAACAAAAAAGTTACAGTCTAACACTTTTTGCCAAAGACGGAGGAGGTAAAGGTTCAACAGTCAGTGTTTTTGTTGAAGTCCTTGATATAAACGACAACGCACCAGTATTTGAATCAGGAGAATATAGTAGAACTATCAGAGATGGGGCGACTAGCTTTGAACCTCAATTTGTTGTACGGGTATGTAAAAGCAAATTTTATTTGTTAGTTATTTGTAAACATCTATTGTGTTTGTTAATCTGTTCACATTTTGTAGGCAACTGATGTAGACGGCCCCACACAAGGAGATGGCCGTATAAAATACTCTTTGGAGTCAGACAACAGTATAAGCCACAAAGGAAATGTATTTACAATAGATGAAGATTCGGGAGAAATTAATATAGTTGAGAAAGTGGATAGTATGGATACACCTCGAGGTCAATATGAACTTGTTGTAAGAGCTACAGACTATGGTAAGTATTTTTTCTGATCTCTAATAACAGTATAAAAATAAACGAATAACTTGGTGTAATGGTCATCAACACGAACTAAATATTTTAATAAAATACAGTCATACGGGTACTGAGTAAAATAGTAGACTGGATTTTACAATAATATACAATTTTTACACTAATAACCATGACCATTTTTACTATCTATAATCACTTTTAACACACAATTTTTGTTTTAACAGGCATTCCACCTCTGCACAATGAAACTCGAATCTTTATTCGGGTTGGAGTTCCAGGAAATCAGCGACCTACTTTTAAAGGAAATTATCACCACTATAAATATACAGTTTCTCAAAATAGTCCCGAAATGACAGATGATTTTACATTTGATTTGAATCCCATGAATTATAAAGCAAATATTCGGGAAGATGCCAAACCAGGACAGAATGTTACTACTGTCACAGCTAATGATCCAGATGGGTTAGATGATTTACTGACATATCACATCATTTCTGGTTCTAAAGATAATTTTGTGATCAATGAAAAGTGAGTTAGTTTTTTGTATATGCTATTTCATTTTTGCTATGTACATATAAGCGAAAATGAATATACAGTCTCGTTCTAAAAAATCCTTGTAAATTTATATATATTTATTGATGAAAGTGTATGGTGAAAAGTCATAGACACTATTTACAATTGTTGTTTTTTATCAAGGTCTTTATTTTTTTATATTTTTTTCGAAAATCATGTTATTATTTCCAGGACAGGTTTGATAACAATATCTAATGATGCAAATCTAGATCGCGATGCGAATCCAGATCGATATGATATTGTTGTATCTGCAGTGGATAGTGGAATGCCCATACCAGAAACAGCTACTACGACTGTGTTTGTTACAATCCAAGACATTAATGATAAACCTCCTAAATTTAATATGTCTGAGGCCACTACCTACATTTCTGAAAAAACCAAAATTGGCAATTTGGTAACTCAAATTGTCGCCCATGATACGGATATGAATGCCAAATTGCGATATAGCTTAATAGAACCAATAAAAGCATTATCTAAAGCCGGTGTTCAACTGACGCCTGGCTCTCATTATGACTATCAACATCTTTTTCGTATAAATGAAGAGTCAGGAGAAATATATGTGAATGGAACTCTAGATTATAGTCAGACTTCTATAGTAATATTGACGGTTAAAGTTGTAGATGATAATGCAGAATTAAACAAAGAAAAACAGTTTGATATAACTGAACATACTATTTATATTAAACCATACGCTGACAAAAATCCTCAGTTCACTAACCCTGGATGGACAACTTCACATCCTATAATTTATCATAAAATTAAAGAAGAACAACCAATCGGCAGTACTGTTATTGTTTTAACAGCTGAAGACCCGATATCAGGACATTTAATTTCAAATTTCAAGGTTATTAATTCAGAAACAGATCTTCTTCAAGTAGATCCGTTAAGTGGTCAAGTAGTTTTAACTAAACATCTTGATTACGAAGATTTAACTCACCCCAATCTCACACTAACGGTCAAAGCTGCAAGCAATGATGGCAGTAAATATAGCACAGCCAAAATAATCATTGAAGTTATGAACATAAATGATAATCCGCCGATATTTGAGAAAGAGGTAACAATTAAAATTATTTTTTTATAATTACTAATGACAAAAGTGCTTTTCAAAATCTCAGTTATATTTTTTGCAGTTGTATAAAGTAAGTGTGCTAGAGTCTGTCAAGTATCCTGAAACAATTGTAATAGTCAAAGCATATGATGCAGATGCCGTACTAAGTGAGGAAGATAAGCTGAATGGTTTCTCTGATATTCGATATACTTTAAGGGGTGAGAATACAGAACTCTTCAAGATTGATAACATTACTGGTGCAATACAGGTAAAATCGCTGGATTCTTATGTAATGATAAAATATTTTAATAAATATGTTTAGAAAGTAGGAAAACCATGAACTCTATAAATTTGTATTTTATTTTCTAGGTTGCTGAAAATAAAACTCTGGACAGAGAGCGACAGTCGGTATTAAGGATTGAAATAGAAGCTTCTGATATTCCAAAAGGTGGAGCAGATAGGTTGAAAAGTACTGCTTCTATACTCATTGATGTTTTAGATGTTGACGATAATGCACCTGAATTTGAGAAAAAAGTTTACACAGGTAAGTTACATTGCTTTAGCCATCTAAAAACATTTAATGATAAAATAAAATAATGACTATCTTTGTTTTAATACAAATATAGATTCAACATTAACTAAGCTCTATAGGTTAGTCAATGTTGAATCTATATTTGTAACAAACAAAGTTTTTTCGACTCGTTGTTTTAGCCGTAGTTCCAGAAAATGTACCAATAGACATAAGTGTCATAAATGTAACTGCGACAGATCCCGATGAAGGTTTGGGTGGAGAAATTAAATATGAGTTCTTGGATGAAGGAGAAGCAAACGGTAAGAAAAAGGGAATATTGGTTGTACAAAGTTTACAAGTTCCAAATACGTTTTACATTTTTTTTTGCAGGGTTATTCACTATTAATTCTGTAACTGGTGAAGTTAAAACTCATAAAGATCTCACTGGAAGAGGCCGTACCGATCCTTATAGACTACTAGTTGGAGCAATTGATGGTGGTGGACATACAGGAGATACATCTTTGTCTTTGTACATTGGAGATGTTAGCGCTAATGATGGTGTACCGAGATTTATTAGACCAGCTTCAGGAGAAGTACTTAGCGTCAGCGAAGTAAGTTAAATCATCTGGTTCAGTGTATTTAGTTCGTTCGTTCCTTTTGGTTGGTTTAATTAAGTAAAAATTTGTATCAATACCGAAACACAAACATATTTAAATATTTTTGTTGAATATTTTTGCAGAACGCTACGATTGGTTCACCAGTTTTCCAAGTTGTAGCGAGTGATCCAGATGACCCTACACAGCCTTCTGGACAGCTGTACTACTCAATACAACCAAGCAATACTGATGCTAAAAGCTTTGCAATTGGTATATATAACTTACAATAAAATGGTAGTATTCACTTTTTAATTTGTCAAACCTTTTCTAACGTATAACATATTTAAATTGTCAGATGCTCGTTCGGGCCTAATAACAACTCGAAAATCGTTGGATCGTGAACGCAAAGATTCATATACTCTAGTGCTTTTGGTAACGGATCGAGGACAACCACCGCAACAAAGTACCAGAATTGTTACTGTCATGGTGAATGACGTGGATGATCACAAGCCTCATTTCAATAGAAACTTGGTAAGAAGAGCAACAAAACCTATGGTATAGTTTATTGAGCATGGTTTTTAAAATTCTACTGTGTGCAATGTAATAAAGGTATTTTATTAGATATAGAAATGTAGTATTTTAGCCGATAAGAGAAAAAAAATCCTTACATTTTCTTACTATTCCACTCGTCATTTTTATCTGATTATATTGAGAAAAAATATGATTTTTATTATGCCTGAAAGTTATGCTGTTCTTCAAAAAGCAAAAGCAAAGTTTTATATGACTTTAATCAGGAAAGATATTTTTTACATCTAGTCGCAAACATGAGATACTGTCTCTTCCATTTTTGTATATTTTGTGAATAAGATTTTAAATACACAGGATGAAGGACCAGGAAATGTGCAAATTTAAACTTGCCTTTGACATAAACACTTGAAGTTTATTTTATTTATATATAGGATGATCCTCCGTTGCTTATGACGGTCAAAGAAGAGGTTCCAGTTGGCACTGTTATCGGTCAGTTTAAAGCTATTGATGAAGATATTGGAGAAAATGCAGAGATCGATTATGCAATAACTGGTAATAATACATTAGTTATTATTGTAAACACAGTTTTTCTTTTATAATCATGCTACCAAAATGACTCTTCTCAGCCTAATGGAAAGCATGAGAAGAATTCAATAGTTGCAGCATAGTGAAATGTTTTTTCACGCCCTGCTTATTCCTTCAACTGTGAATCCATTTTTCCCCGATACGGCCCAAGTGAGACGCCCCGTCGGAAATAATCCCGTTTAATTTCCAACTCTCATTGAAATGACGATTTCCAAAAAAAATATACCGGAGCTATATAAATTTTTTACATCATGAGAAAGAATGTTCATTGAATAAGCTATCAGATAATGTATAATTAATTTAGTTAATCGTGGATAAAAGTGGGGAAAGTCATTTTTTTCATCAGCAAGTTTAAAGGACCCTGGATTTAATGGGAGGGAAACACGTGTGGTTGTATTGAGTTCCATGAGTTACATGGCATATCGAATGTAAATGCAGCATATTTTGTATTTTATTTCAGCTGGAAACGATAATGCTTTGTTGAAGTTGGAAAGGACCAATAGTAGTCAGGCTCTAATAATTGCTGCAGCCAGACTTGATAGGGAAATGATTGCTAGACAGCTGATAACTGTGAAGTGTTTTAAATATGGTACAAACCCTAAACTGAATCAAGCTTATAACAGGCTGGTAAGATATCTTTTTGTTGTATATAAAGTTATGTTGAAAATAAATTTCGACTCTTTAAGTTACACCGGATTGCATAAGTTTATGTAGGTCAAGTTTAATGTGGCTTCTATGTTTTTTTCATATAGACCAATAGATTAAAACACTAAAAAAAATAAGACGTTCAACTCAGGAATTAGAGATCCATGATCATAGTAAATAATAAAATAATAATAATAAATATTTCGGACATCAAACACAACACCATCTAAGTCCTAAGTTAAGTAGAGCTTGTGTTATGGGTACTAGTTAACTGATATAAATACATATATACTTTTTTACAATAAACATTTGAATAAACAATATTGACCTTAAAATATCATAAACACATTAGTCACAAAACGGGTATTCAAACTAATTAAATCGTTGTTTTGTAAGTGAAACTGCCTCGTTGGTGCAGTGGTAGCGTATGCGACTCCTTAGCTTGAGGTCTCGGGTTCCAATTTCCGGATCTGACCAAATGTTTATTGTAAAAAAAAAATTTGATTTTTTAAAATATATATCCACAAAAATCAAATTTTATTTTTCTATAACCAATACGAATAACTACTCTTATCTAAAGTTGTAAATACTTGGGTCTAAATAGTAAACTTAATAGTATGTTTAGTAAACTTAGTCTAATTAGTAAACTTAATAGTCATAAAGAGGTAAGTACAAAGCATAGATTCAAGGGAAACACTTGTTAATACACGACAAATTATTGTTGCAGGACCCTTCAGAAATACAGGTTCTAGTCAAAATCCTTGACATCGACGACCACCTTCCACAATTCGAAAACATTAATATGACAGTCGGTGTTAGACTGAATGTTCCTATAGATGCTCTCATCGCAACAGTTAAAGCAACCGATAAAGATCCTGACGCCAGACCTATAAATTATAGTGTTGTTAATATGACATTCGAATCTCCTATAAAGGGTAAATCTTTAAGTAACATAAGTGATGTCATTGCATTGAACAATGTGACGGGAGATTTGAAGATTATGAGAAATTTGATTCATTATCCTGATGGAATATTTAGGTTTGTATGTGTTTACTAGAATCATAAAATTCTCTTAATAAAAGTTTTAGAAAGCTTTGAAATAGTTAACTATTTAGTGTTATTAGCAATTGTAAGGAATTAAATAGTAAATTAAAATTTAATTGCCTAAATCTGATTAGTGTTGTATGTCTGTAAATGTCGTTTATTTTCAATTTTTTTTTAGATTGGTTATACGTGCTAATAATTCAATGGACCCCGAGCGATTTAAAGATATTTTAGTTGAGGTAAGAATAATGTCTTTTTTTTAAGTCTACTTGCATGGCGTTATTCAAGTTACTTTTTGCAGCATGTTACAAATTGATAGAAAGTTATATAGAGTACATTTTTAAACAGTTCCATTTCTAATTCGACCAGAATGTACCACGGTTGGTTATTCGTGTGGTGACGCTGTCAGGTGAACCGTCTGCTCTGTTGCTCCCTATTCTATACAGACCTAAACTTGTTCATTTCTTGTACAACCAATTGTACATGACAGATTTAACTTCGAGTAATTTATCATTAAGACGATTACGTTAAAAAAACTTTAACCAAATATTTTCTACTACTTTTATATAAAACAACGCAAAAACAAATTGCTTAATATATTACAGGCCTAAAAATTCAATTAAATCAAACGACGAGGTAAGGTTTTTTACATGCCATAACTAATGTTTGTTTCTTTCTTCGCAAGGTTGTGGTAGTAAGAGAACGAGATCTACTTCGTCTAGTCATTCCTGGTGGCACCAGGCAGAGGTACAATGAACTTCGTGATAGAATGTCCCAAGCGCTTATCCAGCGCGGTGTCAGAATGCAACTGCATGATGCCAATACAGCATTCTTTGCTAATCCTGGGTAAGCAGTCAAAAATACTTTTAATATGATAAGCTGTTAGACGCTTAATTACAAGTTCTACACTCTCTTTGTTCTATTTCTACGTTTTCACTACTATTATTATTATATTATTAGTCCAAAATTATAATACGTCCACTGTACTTTGTACTCTGAAATGAAGCTCAAAATCATTCTAACAACTTATTTACATGATATTATATTTTCATATAATCGGTCACTATTGGCATAGTTGTTATGAATACGAATTAGAATTGGTATTTACATTCATTGAGCGTCGTCATTTCAATAGTCCAACGTTTGATTTAATTTTATTTGAAGGTTAAAATATTAAATAATCAGTTCAACAAAAAGGTTTTAATAAATTATGTGCTTATCTATGGAGGTGACTTTTTTTGTCTGTTACAGTCCGTGCTTCCAGTTTCGAAAGATAGAATCCGGCGAAGCCTTAACACCAAAGGCGATGAAGGCCACCATAAGAGCTTTAGGAATAGAATTTCAAGGCATTCTAGAAAAGTTCAATGTACACAATATTACTAGTTGCGGAGTATCGAGAACGAAGCACTCGCCTGCACAGCATGCATTGTTGGCTTTGGCTGGCGTGTTACCATTTGCAGCCTTTATAGCTACACTTGTATTGTGCTGTATGCATTCTAATGGTAAATTTTTATTTCACTGTTTTATTTATATTAGTAATTATACAAATCGATTTCATGTCTTTTCTAGACAATACAATAAGAGTTGAAACTGTAGAGAATTGATGATTCTCATAAGATATTAGACCTTACATTGTACTGTTACTTTGTGGTGTCAAAAAATAGATGAAAGCATTTCTGAAGTTTGTTATATGTATGTTGTGGCAAACTTCTAACGATGCGATGCCTAACATTCATACATATACATACTATATATATAAAAGAGGAAGGTGATCTAGAAGCTGAATGGCTAAGATATCCAGAGATCAACGCACAGCCCGTCAGCTAAGAGAGCAAAGTTTGCAGGAGATCATCACAGCAAAGAGAAAGGCAAATTAGAAACAAACACTATAGTTCTACCAACCCTGGTCAGCTGTCCCGAGAGTGTAAAATATCAAAATCCTCCTCTATGTAAAGTAGTTGACCGTAAATACCTATCTCTTAAATACCAACAACATGGAAGTTAAACACATATTTAATATCTCTAGATGATCGAGAATCTTTTGATATTCAAAGGTTATATTTGTTTAAACAACCTACTTAAAACTAAATAATATTTGTACACACTCAAAACAAATGCGTCAATGCTATGCTCAAATTGAAGCGTGTACTGTAAGTAGTGGCCGTCTATCAGAAGCTGTTAATAAGACTAATTCAGAAGATATCTTAAACTAATCGAAAAGTTGACCTTTATCATCTGATAAAAGTTCCAATATCCGTTCTATAAACAAAGAAGTGTTATTGTAAAAACACATATTATTACTGCTCACTCATCACCTTCCCAGCCTTTATTATTCCCAAGATTAAATGGGTCGGCTACTAGTTCAGCCGGTTTTACCTGAATATCAGTTTTTCCACGGCGCGACAGATATCGGACCTCCGCAATCCTGAGGTTTAACTGAATTCGAAGGTGGAACTAGTTGTCAGTACATTAAAGGGCACTTCCTTAGATTGCCATAGATATTCATAACAACCAGGACCTACGGCTACCGTAACGTGTAATGTGCTCTCCGAGGCACGGATGGGAAATACCACCATCTACCATACTCCGGGTCGCTATTAAGAATTTCTTTTAAGAAAAACCCAACAGCACTCCGATTATTTCTACTCACTGGGCTACACACACCTATTCTTGTTTACAAGTGGAAATAAATTAATAATCATGTTTCACATGTGTACATTTACTATATACAAATGTAGCACATAACATATTTATACAATATATTGGTTTGTTATCACTCTCAGAAGTAGGTCAAAGAGACCTTCAAGATGTGTTTGCATAGAATTTAGTGTTTATAAATTCGTATAATAAAGTCATCATGAAGTGAAAGATGTCTTACCCAGTGAGTGAGGATACCGGAGACCCATACATCAACCCCTCCCCCATTCCCCAAACGCACTTGTGAGGCCTTTGGTGTTGTGGGTATCCATGGGTGGTGCTTACCATCCGGCGATACGTGCGTTCGTTTGCCCCCTTATCCCATAAAAAACCTCCATAGAAATATTTCAGTGTTGATTTTAAAGAAAATTCCTCAGGATCTACTAAAGCGCTGAGTTTACTGTCTTCAACTTGACGAGGTTATCTATTCCACATTGTACGTAATAATGATATTTTTAATTACAGCTAAGAAAAGAACTCGGGAAGCGCTTTTAATCACCAGGGAACCCCCACCCGTGGCTGCCAGCAGTATCTCAGTGCCAACAAGACTATACGTAGAACCTATATATACTACGTGACGTACATGTTGTTACGTGCGCTAAGGATGTGTTTATAGAAGGACACCTACCGTTGTCGATATTTAAGAAAAAAAATTTGATTTTTTCTTTGAAATTATTCATAAGTTATCAATTTTTATACGATGCTATCTTGTTGACAAAAATTAGAACTCATTTGTGATTTTTTGATTGCTGTTCTTGGTCTCGGGTTCGATTCCCTGGTTGGATCAAATGTTTGTATGATATGCAAGTATTTGTTTTGGAGTTTGGGTGTTTTCTATCTATGATATGTATGTATTTACATAAAAATAATTGTGTTAATATCAATTGTTTAGCACCCATAACACGAGCTTTGCTTAGTTGCGGACTTGTTTTTTTTCTTTTTTATTAATTTATTCTTCCAAGTATTCATTGTAAAGTAACACTAATATATTTTTTTAAATATTTTAAACATCTGAGCATTTAAAATTTTATTGTCATTGAAATAATAATAATTAGAAATCAAATTATACAAAAACAAAAGTCACATTAAAACCTGCCATTGTCCCTTAATGTATAATAATTATATTAAATACTTTAAGTAGGTAATTAATGTAATAACTATGTTATGTTTGAGTAGATTGAATACTAATAAATATTAAGCTTTGTAAATATTGCACATAATAATTATTTAAATTTAGTAGGGATCGCCTAGTGGTCGAATGAAGGACATAGTTCATTTTTTTTAAATTTATGTATGTAGTAAGATATATAAAATTCTCGTGTCGCGGTGTTTATAGTAAATTTTGTAAGCATATCAGGTAGTTCTGACAATCGGACATCTATTTTTCATCCCCCTAAATATTGAGGGTAGTCCACCCCTAAATTTTCATTTTTATAGCAAGTAACGTTTGCCGGTCGGCTAGTTAACTTGTAAAACACAAAAATTGTTTTTTTTAAATTATTTTTCGTGTTAGTAGATACATTCAATATAGTCTATAAAAGGTTTTATCAGCAAGCGGTAAAACTTATATAAATATATATAAAAGAGGAAGGGGACTGACTGACTAATTTACCCAGAGATCAACGCACAGCCCAAACCACTAAACTTAGAATCCTGAAATTTTGCGTGTAGGTGCTTTACATAACGTGAGTGAGCACTAAGAAAGGATTATTGGAAACGCCACCGCTAAGGGGGTAAAATAGGGGATGAAAATATCTAATTCTGCGCGAGCGAAGCCGCGAGCAAAAGCTAGTTGTAATATATTTATAGGTAAAAAGTTTATCAGGTCTACAATAAGTAATAGATAATAATTATATTGTTTGTCATCTAACAAAAGTAACAAGAAAATGTTCCAGGGACTAAAATATACTGTTTAATATTGTCTATTATAATTGTAATATAATTAACTTTTAATAAATAAAGTTGAAAGTGTCATGACCATTACTGATAGTGTGATAAAAATTAATAATAAAAAATTATATCTAAGTCAAAATCAGTTTAATTTAATGAATATTATGTGAACATGTATAGTATATTTTAAATCAATTAAATTATTTGATTTATAATCCTTTTTTAATTATATTTCGTGAATAGATTACAGCAACAGTAAAAAAATATTTAAAAACGGGTTGCGCGCCGGGAATGCCGGCAGAAGTGGCAACTTGAATTTTATTGTTGTGCATTTTTTATATTTTGGAACGGTTAGGGAATTATTTTGCACGAATTGCTTAAATTACCAGTATAAAAAAACGCGAGTTTAACTTATTTGCCCCTCACAAAAAGTGTACAACGCCGTTAAAGAAGTTTTCACTTAAATAATAAGAAATAATAATAAAAAAGAAACGACAATATTACTATTTAAATATTTATTTCTACTATATCTTAGTCATTGTTTATTTTTTACAAAGAAGTATTTTTAGCATGAGAAAATGGCTGCATAAATCGTGCATGTGTAAATGTATTTATTCTTCATCTTTTATTAGTAAACCATTTGCTTCATCATGATCTCATCACTGTTAGGGATAGGCCTCCCACTAAGAAATCCCGTAACAGCCGGTTCTGTGCAGTTCGCATGTAACGACTTCGTCCGACCTTAACTAGGGCTGTTAGTTTCTCTGTCGCGTTAAAAACTTCTTTGATATCACAAATCTATATATATATATACAAAAGAAAGTCGTGTTAGTTACACTTGTGGCGATTGCCATATACAGCGCAACAAAATAAATATATGACAGCGCCATCTACTGAAGAAACATCGAATTACGGAGTACAAAAAAAACTAAGAAACTACCAATCCTAAATCGTGTAATAGAAGTTCTCACGCCGAATAACATATATACAACTTCCCAACATCAACCGTTGGGCAGTAGCCCGCAAGGGACGATCACCTCGCCAGGTCGGGGGATCCTCTCTTTGTATTGGAGAGACACGATACTCATTCCTCCATACACTATTCCGAATTCTTGAGTTATAACTCAAGAATTCGGAATTTGGTTGAAAATCGGTGGGGAGGTGAGTAAGAACCAGAAGTCGGACATAGGATACTTTTTAATAATTTATTTAATTTTATTATTAACTTTGCGCCGCGGCGTTAAGCGCGGTTGTTGTTGTACCTCGGGTAACACCGCGGCGCTCAGCTAGTGCTTTATAATAAAGGTGTGTATATTCATAGATAAATTACATACCTAGATAGAATAATTCATCTTGCTGATTAGGCAATTATTTAACCTAGGTGTGAAAGAAACCTCGGGTTTCGACCCGAACCCCGTAATATATTTATAAAATTAATACGATAGTGTTACCTCATAAATAAAGATATCAATGACATTTAGTAATTGGCATTTCATATTACCTTGTACATCACGATCGAATAAGCTGAGCTGTAAATTTCATCGACTAATAAGTTTAAATTGAGCGATTGTTATCGGATAATTAATTTTTTTTGTAAAATCCAAAAACGTTGTCAATAACTTGAGATGTCCAAGATCAAAACACACTAATTAGAAATTCGTTACACATGACGAGATTAATTTCATTTGAATTCGTTTTTGCTGTAGATGCAAAAAGCAAATACAAGGTCATGTCTCTTAAGAAAAATGTGATGATTTTATGCATTGCTGCTTTCAAAACATAGATACACAATAGTATTGTGTCTATACTATCGATACGATCGATTGTTCACTGCCAGCACTGTTATCGTAATTATGTAGTTTGCAAGCATTTACAGAGTTAAAGAAACAGATCAATAAAATATTTATTTGGAACTGTAGACATAAATCAGTCTGACTTATCCCTGGCGTTTCAAATGCATTGTGCTCTGGTATTGACATTTCAACATCCGCATACAGGTATTTAATCAATATGAAAGATTAAAACAATCCGAATAGATTTAGAATCGCTTATATATCTGGTGTATTTGACGTCGACTTTCTTGGCTGAATTCCTGTTAAAAATAATGCATGTCCCGTATTTTCTGTAATCAAAATCTGATTAAACCTTTTGTTGTTATATCAGATTTTCTATAATTTCTGAATATCTTATATTTTAAGCATAATATGACATATCTGCGGATTTAATTTCGATACACAAACTCAACCGAAACTCCTTTAAGTGATTTTTTTTTAAATTAGAGGAGCCGACAGCTTCTTATAGAGTGAGATAAGCGATCATAAACGCACAGGCTAATGACAAAGTGTTAACAAACGATTGACAAGTATTCTTTTGGTTATTGTAAGATTCCATACCCTATACATATCTATGATGAACAGATACCACAGCCCTATGTTTTCTTATAAAATTATTCATATATAAAGATAAATTGGCTTCAAGACGGAGCATCAAGATGCATTAGAATTGTTAGTTTGAAAACCATATCTGAATTCATGGAATAATAATTGCGAGACATCTACCTACACACAAGCTAACGCAAATAATATTAATCGTTCTCATTAATGAGTTATTAAATATACAAAATTCTACCGTTGCATTTTATGCTACCGTTAATATTTTAATGGTTTTATAATTTTCATAACCTTTTGTCAAAATATTAGTATATTTTAAGTAATTATGTTTTCGTTTGATCTTTCATATGCTAAACACTGTTAAAGTGGATTTTCGAAATGTTTTCAAAAACATAATTACCTATCATTACACTGAAATCATATCCAATCGTGCTGTCAAATAAATTATTCTAGTTTTGTTAAATCATACACTTATTTAAGCATACAACGAGTTCTCACATTTTTAAATTTTCAACGTGTTTGTTTAGGTTAATAAAATATTACATCATAAACTGCGATTCACAGAATAGCTGGATGATTCTGATAATCTCCGTCACAAGGTTGTTTGGTAAACGTACCAACCATTGTACTCTTGTTAAAATATTGAGTCTTAACGTTTTCAATACTATTACTTCTTGAATATTAATCCAAATACATCTATTTCAAAAAGGTTAATATTTTAATTTAATTATTGTTTATTGTACACACTAAATACCGATATTTTTATTATATTTACATATACTCAGAGTATAAGGATATCATATGTTTAATAACCTATTTACAACCTCGATATAAGACAGGTTCGCTCCTGCTGTTTTTATCTTTAGGATAAACGCTCTCGGTCGTTTGCAGCGACAAGAAATACATAATATTAATACAGAGTCCCCAATCCGCACTTGGCCAGCGTGGGGACGTATGGCCTTAACCCTCTCCTGAGAGGAGACCCGAGCCCAGCAGTGGGACATTATGGGTTGTTGATATGATAATATACAGAGTCTCTTGAGCTTCTGCAGTTACGAAGAGATATCACTTTTTCGGCCTCAACCTCTATGGCAGTCCACCATCGCCTTTATCATGGAGAGTGTTGAGACGAGCTATTCAACTTGGTGCTACCTTTTACCATTTTCTACATCATAACAAATACTGGCCTTTGAAGTCGCCGCTTCAGTGTGGTAGACATACATATATATACTTATATAAAGGGAATCAAAACCTTTAGGTATTTCCCGTTGACCAAGAATCATAAAATTTAGCATGAAGCAATATCATGCACAAGTAAAAGAAATATTCTAAAACCGTAACCGACGTTTTTTACGATTATGAACTTATTTGCAGTTGGTACCTGGAAATGGTACAACAGTTTTTTTTTTCAACGTCAAAAAGTAGACTTACTACTTAACTAAAAGTTTGCACGGAACCCTTAGTGCGCGAGTCCGACTTGCCCTTGGCCTTTTTTTTCATGTTGTTTAAATGTCGTCGTCAGTCGCAAAAACCAGACAAATACCTAGAGATTTGTGAACTCTTATTTTATTTGCTCAAAGAATATGTTTACTTACTACCTTATGACGTACGTAGCTGTAAAGTTTTCATACCAATTGCTCAATGTCAACTATATTAAAATAATTTTAAAGTAAACAAATGGCAGTACGATGAGTACCTGATGTAACGTTTACCCAAAAAAAAATAAAAATCAATATCAACATTACGGTACTTGATACATAATATCTTATATAAACGCAAAATTTTATCAGTTTTAGTCATTTTATTAAATGTGTTTTACTTGATAGGCGTATGTGGTATTACAAAAGCACAAATAACTTTAACGCTTTAACGTAAACCTGTATTACTTCTGTATTACCTATTTCGTTTAGTTAGTAAGTGTTTTTATTCCTACTAACGATGCATACAAAATGACAACCCTTGAGCAAAAAGTTTTAGATAATAATCAATCGCTATTATTACGGATTAATTCAACAATTTGACAGGTCGGTCATTCAATTAATTATCAAAATATTATACGAGAACAATAATAAAATGGTAATTGTTAACATTGTTAAGTATGTTTGCGAACTGAATATCAAGTTTATTTTACCTAGTTTATAAGTATATGGCTTAAAAATTTTTACACAGTCTGTCTTCAATCTGCGTTCAAGTAAGAAGTATGGTCGGAATACTTCTCATAGTTGCATTTTTAATTATAGTAATACTTATTATTGGTATACATGAAAAGAGCACCAATGCAATATGCACATCAAGAAAAAGATTAGAAGGAAAAACAGCATTAGTGACCGGAGGCACAGCAGGAATGGGGCTAGAAATAGCAATAGATCTTGCCCATCGAGGAGCTAGGGTTATTGTTGCATGCCCATTTATAGAGGAAGGCACTAGTGCAAGAAAGCAGATAGTAGAAGAAACTGAGAATGAAAACGTAGTCTTCAAGCATTTGGACCTTTCGTCTATGGAATCAATCAGAACATTTGCTGCAGATATTTTAAACAATGAGGACAGATTAGACATGCTAATAAATAATGCTGGAGTAGGGTATGGTCCAGATAGTCAAACAAAAGATCATATGCACTTTGTAATGCAAGTGAATTATTACGGAGCATTTTTATTAACTCTTTTATTACTACCTCTTCTGATGAAAACAGGCAAACCTGCAGAGCCAAGTAGGATATTATTGACATCTTCAGTTCTGCATAACTTGGGCCAAATAGACTTCGAGAATATAAATAGAACAAATTATTGGTATCGGTTACAAATCTACAGTAACAGCAAATTATGTCTTGTTTTATTTGGCAATGAACTTGGTAAAAGACTAAAAGGTACCAATGTAAATGTGAACTCCATAGATCCAGGGGCTGTTGGAACTAGAATATTTGACTCTGGAAGTAGAATAATAGGATTTTTCTTAAAATTATTTGTAAATCTTTTTTTCAAAAATACTTGGCAAGGGGCTCAAACGGCTTTACATGTAATGCTGGACAAAAAAGCTGGTGAAGTGAACGGTGGATTTTTCAAAAACGGTAAAGTCAGTAAAGCTGCAAACCGAGCATATTGCGACAAAACAGCGAAAATCCTTTGGGAAGAATCTATGAGACTAGTGAATTTAAGTCACCACGATTTAGAAATGTGTTTTAAGCCCTTGTGAAAATCTCACAAGAGTTTATAGATAATATTGCACTACAAGATGTATGCATGCATTGGTCTAGGTATAGTGTTTATACTATGTGCGAATTTTTGTATTTATTACTCTGTGTTACAAGTAATATGTGTGTGCATTATTAAGGTATGTATATTCATTATTGTGTACATCAAGCAATCAATCAACAACCCATAATGTCCCACTCCGGGGCTCGAGTCTCCTCTCAAGAGAGGGTTAAGGCCATACGTCCCCACTCTGACCAAGTGCGAGTTGGGGACTATATTGGGTACATACAATTACTACTTTACACTTTACTAGCGCAAAATTTTCTTAGTCAAATATGATGTAAGAATGAATTATAAATTATTCTAGATATCCTATGTATTTAATAAAGAAGCTAATACAGAAAAGTGTATTCATGTTTTGAATTATTTCTTCGGTAAATAAGTATAGTTAAACAAACTTTGAAACAAATTGGAACAATAGAATATTATACAAGACATTATTTGATTTAATTTGATTTAATAATAGGAAATTTCCCATATTTAAGATGAAAACACATACCATACACGAAAGTAACAAGTATTGAATTGATTAAAAAAGAAACAGATTATGTATATATATATATTTTTATTAATTTTGATATGCAGAGTCTCACTCTCATGACTAAGACAAAACTGTTGACACTACTCACATAAAAATAAGACACCATACATTCGAAAAACATAACCCTCCTTCTTTCGCAGTCGGGTAAAATGTTGGCATATGTGTCACAGCAATTTTGGAAACTAGGGCAAGGGCACAGCGGTGGAAAGGTAAGTCAAACTGGCTCCTCTTTTCAGAATAAAGTTAGTGATTTCATATGGCATCGACTTTAATATTAAAATAAGTTTAATACGTATTAAACAACCTTGAGTGCCCTTAGAGACGGACCTTGCAAAAACTGAATGCAAGATTCTGCAGGCCGTGCTCTGGGTTATACCTTGGGAGAGGCCTATGTCTAGCAGATAACTGCAATGGGCTGATGATGATGATGGTAAAGAAATCTAGGATAGTATTTAATATTGAAAGTAATTTAGTCCTATTTTTCCCATAGGGCTCAATTATCGAAAAATGGTTACAGATTAATATAAGCAGTATCTTTCAATATTAATTAATACCAGCTGAGACCCGCGGTGTTATCCGCGTTTGTTGTTGTAACTGCGGGCAGCGCCGCGGGGCGAAGCTAGATTGAAAAAAATAGTCTAAGTTACTCCTTACATTATCAGCTATCTGCCAGTGAATGTCACGTTGAAATCGGTACAGCAGTTCCCGGAACAAAAAGACAGACACAAAAATTATTAAAAAAAATATTTTGGTATATATACCGTGCATACTCGTATTATATGCATTTAGCAAATAGCGGCTATTTTAATATTACAAACAGACACTCCAATTTTATTTATTTATTTGTATAGATAGGAATATGTTATTGAGAGATTAGGTGTCTATAGACCTATGATAATAGTGTGTCAAAAATTTTTAAATACTTAATTCTTTTTGATTGTCGATTATGAATCATTCTTAGGCAATTTTACTAAAAACGGTGTACGTCACCACGTCTATATATGGCGGTGGATCGGAATTTAATCGACTAAAACACGATCAGGGTGAGATCAGATGCAGGACCGACAGTTTTACATGCTCTCCGCGGCACGGGCGTTCAGACCCCAACTTCCAAACACCAAGCTATTATTAAATATTTATATAATCAGAAAAACTCAATAAGATGTTTGGGCCGACCCGGGATTTGAACCCGAGACCTCTTGATTGGCAGTCACATACATCAACCGCTAGACCAACGAGGCAGTTCCATACTAATATTGAAAATTCGAAAGTTTCCATATCTGTCTTTCTGTATGTCTGTTTTTGATACTTTCACGACTAAACTGCAGCATTAGTTTCAATAAAACTTGACATTGAGATAATTTGATTCTATAATAAGGACGTAGGCTACTTTTAAATGCGACAGTCATATTCACGCGGGCAACTGATATAACTTTATTTTAATGAACAGATGAAAATGAAATACACACTAAATTGGTATAAACTACAACGCTATAATGAAAACCACATTTAAATTGGCTAAGCCGTTTCTGAGATTAGCGTGCACAAACGTACAGACAAACAGACATAAAGATAAACAGCTTTTCTTATACATCTTCATGCGCAGACAAAGATCAGTTACGGTTTTATTATATGTATTGAAACAGTTTACGTTTATGATAGAGTACAGAATGATGAGTCGAAATACGTGTACTGCTAGCTGCTAGAAACTAGGAAAAGAATGCTGGAATTGTTGACAAAATGATTAAAATCCAATAATTGACAGATTTTGTAAAGGTTTCTGAAGTAGGTGAGTTGGTGTAGGCAATCACCAAAACACGTATCCTGACCAGCTTAGCAATATACTGAAGAAAAACGTAGAAAGAACTGCAACTTATTTAAAAGAAAGAAAGAAGACAGAAAGAAAAACTTTTATTATGGCGACTAAAGAAATTAATAAAAATAAAAAGGGACCCCTTAGAGAGCGTAAAGCGTTTCAAAATTTAATAAGTTCTGATTTAATATCAGCTGTTATTTCATGGATGCACTCGGAGAAATGAGATGTACTAGCCCTGGCCCTAGGAGAGCCACGCATCGTCGATGATACATTACGCTGCACTTCTGACATCTAGCGGCATCCGTTAAGGACAAGTAAGTACTGCTCACGGCTTTATAGTTCGAGGGTCTGACACTAGATAGCGCCAACGCAGTGAATGGTGTTATGGGACACTTAAGAATGTGTAATGCGTATACGATGCGGATCAGTAGATTCGGAGGCGCACACACACCGCAACACAGTCACAGTTATGCCTCACTTATATTCTTTTCGAGTTTACTAATAATTCAAATCGCAGGGTAGATGATTAGGGAAAATAACCTTGAAAAATTATTTACATACTAAATTCCTCGCTCAACTAAAACTACTGTAGCAGAACTGTGTGTCTATCGTGCCCGTCTTTATAGACTTAACTTTGTGTGTATATGAATGTCTGATTTCTTAACTTTTTATTTTTTTGATATTTGTTGTTTTATGTCATACTTGTATTGTTTTCTTTTAATGTCTTATTTGATTATTTTTGTTTCCAATTCACGTACTTAAATGTTATGTTGGTGAGTGCAGTTTTGTCCGTGTATGTTTTCTTATCGCAAATGAAAAGTTTTACTGAGTTAAACTGAGCTGGTTACCTTCGCTGCGCAATGCAATTAAATAAATATAAATAAATAAATATGTCGGACATCTAAACACACAACGCCATCTAGTCCCAAACTAAGCAGAGCTTGTATTATGGGTGTACTAGACAACTGATATGAATACATAAATACTTTTTTTGTGTAAATACATACACACTATACATATAAAACACCCAAACTTCGAAACAAATGTTTGTAGGAAGGATCATACAAACATTTGTTCCGACCCAGGATTCAAACCCGAGACCTCATGGACAGCAATCGCGTACGCTACCACTGCGCCACCGAGGTATTGTAGTTTGTTACGTGATTTTGTTTTCCTAGATTGTATGTTATGCTATGTTGTAGCAAACATAAATGGTTTAAATGGTAGTATAATGTACAGCTACACATTGATTTGTTTCCTTGGTCTCCCTAGCCGACAATTCGATCCACGCCACCCTCACTATGATTTCACAGGTATTCCACCGCTCACACTCATACCACGGTAACTCTCACCCCTGCATCTGTAGGCCTCCGGTCTCGCACTCACCAACGAAACACGACAGCACAAATACTGTCATTTTTGACTGGTCTTCTATGCGAGCGTAGTACCGCCCCGGTCGAGCCGGCCCGTTCGTGCTAAAATCAGCGCGGCTCTACTACCTAGTTTGTTTGGATAAGGACGATACTGATCGTAATTTAAAAGCTAGCAATGCAACAATTGTGTTTTATTTAGTATTCAGAATTCTTGGACAAATCTTTGCACTTGAGTAAATCAGTTCTTATTTGTTGTTATATTTTCGAGTGTAAAGTCAACCAAACAACTCGTCCGAGCGTGAAGGGCTAGCATAAATCATAGAAACCGGTTTATCCACATTAATATCTCTCAGTTTCTTATAACGTAACTAAATATTTATTTCAAAACCAGTTTATTTACATTCGTCATGGAGGGATCTTTATGTTTAGTTGTGTTACTTATATTGGCTCTAATTATTATTATAACACTTTGTATTGGACTTTACGAAAAAAGTACCAATGCAGTATGCCTCTCAAGAAGAAGATTAGAAGCGAAGACTGTGATAGTGACTGGAGGAACGGCAGGCATTGGACTTATGCTAGCAACAGACTTAGCGCATAGAGGTGCTAGAGTAATCATAGCTTGTCCTTTCGAATACGAAGGCGTCGAGGCAAGAGCAAAAATAATAGAAGAAACTGAAAATCACGATGTCATTTTTAAGCTTCTAGATCTCTCATCTCTAGAATCTACGAGGGCATTTGCTATGGATATCCTTAAAACTGAAACCAGGTTGGATATTATGATCAACAATGCTGGAGTTGGAATACCCACAGATTTTCGCACAAAAGATGGTATGAATTTTATAATGCAAGTGAACTATTATGGAGCATTTCTACTAACGT
The DNA here is from genome assembly GCA_003709505.1 of Hyphantria cunea. Classification (NCBI taxonomy): domain Eukaryota; kingdom Metazoa; phylum Arthropoda; class Insecta; order Lepidoptera; family Erebidae; genus Hyphantria; species Hyphantria cunea. The sequence goes on along the minus strand of PKRV01001636.1, from coordinate 289,166 downwards.
TATTACTACTACCACTTTTAAAGAAGACCGGAAAACCTGGTGAACCAAGCAGAATAGTGACAACTACATCATTTTTACATATGATTGGAAAGGCTGATATCAAAAAAGCAAACGAAGTAAACTACTGGTATAAATTACAATTATATGCAAACAGCAAATTGTATTTAATATATTTTGCAAATGAACTTACTACGAGGTTACGTGAATCAAACGTTGTGATTAATAATGTCGACCCTGGACTTGTTGCAACAAGAATTTATGATTCAGTTAACAAAGTATTTGGTTTTGTTGTAAGTTCACTTATTTTGATACTATTCAAGACACCTTGGCAAGGCGCTCAGACAGCGCTACACGTGGCCGTGGATAAAAGTGCTGGAGAAGTGAGTGGACAATATTTCAGGAATTGTAAAATTAAAAGAGCTATAAAACGGGCTTATTGTATCAAAACTGCAAAGTTAATATGGGAAGAGTCGGTGAGACTTGTTGGATTAAGCGATGACGAATTAGAAAAATGTTTTAAATCTATGTGAATTTATGTGACGAATTGTGTATCAGCTAATGTGTTAGATTGCTAAAAATGAAATCGCAGAAGTGGATTGAGTGCATATAAATATTTGATTTTTGGGTGTAGACTAATTAGTATAGTTGATATTTGAGTTCATACAGTTGCCTGTATATCGATAATACCCAACTAATTTAGATAAGATGACCATCGATGACGAATACTACGTAGCCGAGTCGTGTGACTTATTTTTACGTTATATGGGATAATGCGTATACGAGTGGACTGATTGCGGTTGGCTAAAACCGACCACGAAAGTCTGTAATTCATAGAGTACGTAAGACGATTATATGGGCAGGAATGCACTCACTCACCGAGTAAAAATGAAATGAATTGAAATGAAATGAAAAAAAAGTAAAAAAAAATGTTTTTGCAATTGGGTTAAACTTATGTTTTTGCAATTTAAACTTTTTGATCAAATGAGTTTGGCCTCTCCTATTCCTATAAGAATGATCTCCTCTTTGTAAGTCCAGACAGTCGTTTTAAAATGCGAAACGTAATTCTATTTATTTAAAAAAAAAAACAATAATTATAATTTGAGACAACTATCGTAATTTCTTAAAAAATTTGAATAAAAAATGTATGAAAAGTGGTAAAATGTTATCGAATAACAAATTATCATTCCATTACAATAAGAAATAAATAAAAAAGTTGAAAATAAACAGCATGTGTAGAATAGGTAGCTCAATGCTAGGCGGTTTTATCATTAAGATATTCTGCCATTGTATATACCTCTGTGGTAAGCTGTTATTTAATAGCATTCTTAAATTTCCGCAAGGGCACATTCCTAAAATCAACATCAAGTTTATTGTTAAAAGTATGTAAGGGGGTGTATATGAAGTAAAAATTATCTCTATTACTTTACATCTACTTATCCTCACAAATATTCGCGTTTATAATATTATGAGAATTAGTAATATAAAGCGACTATCACCGTGAAAATCAATGTGTAGAACTTAGTTAATGTGTGTAGAATTTTAATTAGTATCAGTTTTATGGAAAGAGCAGATGAGACATCTAATGATTAGGGATTAATTTTAATTAAAAAATATTTTAATGACTTGTTTTATTTCCTTGTAAAGGATAATTAAATGTTTTTTATTCCAGGCCTTTTTTCCTAAATTGGGTTAGGGTCGGCTTTAGTCCACCACGACTCGGCTGGATTTCGATTTACCACGTGTGTGCGCGAGAGCATAACTACTGCCTCTGTGGCGCAGTGGTAGCGAATGCGACTGCTGTGCAAGAGGTCTCGGGTTCGATGCCTAAGTCCGACCAAGTGTTTGTATGATCTGCAAATATTTGTTTCGGAGTTTGGGTGTTTTCTATGTATAATATGTATGTATTTACAAAAAAAGTATATAAGTATTAATATCAGTTATCTAGTACTCATAGTACGAGGTCTGCTTAATTTGAGACTAGATGGCGTTGTGTGTTAAAATTTCTTAACATATATTTATTTATTTTATGTAGTGACTCTTATTGGAATGTTGTTAATTTAGTTTTTTTTTTAATTTTATTGAATAGATAAATAGTGAATCCGCAAAAAATAGTCCTTTAAGATACAAGCGAACTTCTCATTAAAATTAATAGCACAATCTTTATACACCAACATTGTCAAAATCTGTGACTGTGTCTTCAAAATAAGATGCAGACAGATTTGTTGGTCGATTTCTTTGCGATCCTGACTAGTCAGCCTCAGGTTTGGTTCAATTCCTATCCAGAACAAATATTATGACTTTACGACGATCATACTACTACTATTTAGTTCTGTGTCTCTATTTATTTATAATTAAAAATAAGATCTCTTCAGGAATGTAGTTGCGCTATTGTCTGCAATAGGTTTATTTGCTGATACGTAAGAAGAACTTCTCCGCCTACCCCCTATATTTTTTTTATGGAATAGGTTAGGCAAACGAGCCGACGTATCGCCGCCCATGGACACCTGCAACACTAGAGGCGTCACAAGTGCGTTGCCAACCTTAGGGAATGGGAAGGGGGATAAGGGGAAGGGTTGGATTATGGGCCTCCGGTATCCTCACTCACTCGGTGAAACACAGCGCAAGCGCTGTTTCACATCGGTTTTCTGTGATGCCGTAGTTTCACTCGGGTCGAGCCGGCCCATGCATGCCGAAGCGTGGCTCTCCCACGCTTTGGCATCTCCCTATATAGACGCGAGAGCATATCAAGTAATATTCAAAATAGTTTTTTTATGAATTATGTTTATAAATACCTATTATGTACCAACAAGTTTTCTGTGAAAAAAATATTGTACCTGTAGAGTATTTGTTTTTACTTTGACGGTTTCTCGCATTCTCCAAACAACTTTTTACGTGCGACTTTTAAAGGTATGTTTAGCTGTTTTAATTAACTTATGGCTGTTATCTTCGAGATATTATTTCGACGATTCCCAGTAATAACCAGCCCGATATACAGATATGCGTCGACTGCCTCGTTGATCTAGTGTTTGGCAAATGCGACTGCTGATTACGAGGATAAAAAAAATTGCGGTGGGTCACCCTTATTATTTAGGGGTATAAATCAATGTTGGCCAATTCTCGGACCTACCCGATTTGCACACAAAATTTCATAAGAATTGGTCCAGCCGTTTCGGAGGAGTTTGGTAACAAACCGCGACATGAGAATTTTATACATATTAAGATAAGACCAGTTATATATATTTGTATGTTATAATGCAATGATGTGTTAATGTATTATATATTCAAATATGTCTTAATACATTAACGTACTGCTAAGTAACTGTTAAACTGCGTACATGGGTCAATTTTAGAATATACCAAAAATTTTTGATTACGTCAAAGGTTTGGTGGTATTTGGTTTCATGTATCAGTTTTTTTCTCGGGAATTATTTAATAGTACTTATATGTTTAGTTTAAATCAACAAAATATTTGTACTAATAGACTTTTTATGTACTAGAAAAATGACATCTCAGTATATAATCTTCTTTAGTATTAAAAATAACTACTTTTCTTTATCTAATTAGCATTTGACATCAAGCTGACCTAAAAGATATAGTTGAGTCTACAAGATACTTTTTATACCATTATTATCAAAGAAAACTGGTGTGAAACAGGAACTATATTTCACCGAGTGAGTGAAGATACTAGAGGCCAGTACACCAACTCCTTCTCGCATCCCCCTCCCCATCCCCCAAAGGTCGGCAGTGCACTTGTGACGCCTCTGCTGTTTCGGGTGTCCATAGGCGGCGGTAATCGCTTGCCATAAAGCGATACGTCTATTTATTTGCACCCTATTCCATATTAAAAACGGTGTTTACTTTTGGATGACTTATGATGATCACCTCGTAAATCAGTAAGGGCTTTACTTATATCGTCATCGTCAAAAACCTCTATTACTGTTCTAACATTTAAAATAATAAATGTGACAGAACTAACAAGTAAAAATGTGGAGTTGCATTTGAAAATATTTTTATATGACAATGTATGCCAACTGCACTTTCATGCCTCACAGTTACATATAGGTTTACAACAATTCTTAGTCATCCATAACATTTATGCATTAGAGCCTTAGAGATGGAAGTGTCTCTAGAATAATTCCACAGTCGAATTGTAACATAATTATTATTGTAATTGTATATTGATCAGGTGAGACGAATCAATTATTACATTGTACAATATCCAGTGTACGTCTATTGCCAAAAATGGTAAGCTTTCGATCTACGATCATATCTTTCAAATCAAAACTCCAAAATAATATTAAAACGGTATTTGACATTTGTACTTATAGGATTTTCATAATTCGTCAACGAAATGTTGCCCGGTCAAAACAGTTATATTACTGTGTTTAAAACTTGTTGGTACCCTATCTATACTTAATTGTTTGAAAATATTCTTTCGTTTACTATTTTATAATAATATTAACTGTTCAGATTACACAATAACATCTAATCTGTAGAGGCAATATTATTGTTAGAGAAAATGATTGTTTTTACCTAAAAATAACATGAGTGACCTAGTCAATGTTTATCGATTTAAATAAAGTTATCGATTTCATGCTATGTATATTTTATGCGTGGCAAACTTAGAAAATAGAGAATACGTTTTGTTGACGTTAACCTAAACGTTCAGTTATAGCGTTTACAACATTTTTCAGAAGAACTTATTTACTCTTTGCATACTTTTAAAAATATAATAATTGCAAATATAATATTGCAAGCCTATTCTATGAAAAATGTACAAATACAAGATCTAAGTTGCTAGTACTACCAAAAATAAACAAAACTATTAGTACTCAGAATGATTATTATGTAGCAATTAAATAATATAACAAACTCCCTGCTGATATGAAAACTTTAGACTGTAGTAAAAAATTGTTAAAAAAAAAGTTAAGATACTGGATAAGAAACCTTAATGGCTAACATGCTTAAAAAATGCAATGGAAAATGCGAATATTTGATTAGATATTTCTTTTCTGATAATTATTTATAATTGTCTATTTCTTTCTTTATAAATTTATTACTTATTGTACTTATTATCTCTTTGCATTGTATTAACGACAAAAATTTTGTAAAAAGAAATTATATTGTAATATTGATATTTTTGTACTGGTTCTATGAACAGGTGTTTTTACACCTTGATAGAATTCTTTACCAGATAAATAAATAAAAAAATAAAAATATAAATATTCAGGATGATTTACTTTATAAACTATATAAATCACCAGCCATCGCGTATTACTAGCGATACAGGATCTGCCATTTTCCTATAAGTAAAACATTTATCATGCGCCGGGAATCGAACCCATGGCACAGTGCGTCTAAAATCTTAAGCATACACGTGTGTGCCGCACTCCCTGCCGTCCGATCGATGCCGTGTGTCGATAGCCCGTTTTCGGAGGATCCCCGGCCTGCTGTATAGCGACTGAATTAACGACAAATGAAAATGAGCCAATAGTAAAAAAAGCGTATATGATTTGATGTTTAAACTTATTGTTTGTTTAGTCGGTCTTCAATATTCGAACTTGACACTTGCGTGATACATTATAATTTGCAATTAAGTACCTGCTTTTCGCGAAAGTATTTGTATTGTCATATTCCTTTTTTAGGTTTAATAAGTTAATTAAGCAATTCATTAATTTCTTATGTCCATTTTTACAATAGGTACCTACTTTTATTATTACAGTGACAGTGGTTATAGCACATTTGGGTGATGTAAATAAAATAGGAAGTATGTATGTATGATGGAGTTACTTCTAAAATATTTTAAATAAATACATACACACTTATTATAACACTAAAACTTATTCAGTTGGAAAACACTAATATTGACTATAATGAGACTTTTACTGCAACATGTATGCATATCTTATATACAAATTTGTAAGTTTATTCTCAGTCAATTTGTGTTCACAATGGAACTATCTACTGTGTTGATTGTGTTGCTTGTTGTAGCCTTAATTATTATATTAACGCTCTCTGTTGGTCTCCATCAGAAGAGCATCAACGCATTTTGTCTGTCAAGAAGAAGACTTGAAGGAAAGACTGTTATAGTGTCTGGGGGAACGGCAGGAATAGGGCTCGAGATAGCAAAAGATTTAGCTCACAGAGGAGCTAGAGTGATCATCGCGTGTCCGTATGAAAATGAAGGCGTCGAAGCAAGACATCAAATAGTAAAAGAAACTGAAAACAGTGATGTTATTTTCAAGCTTCTGGATCTATCGAGCTTGGAGTCTACAAGACATTTTGCAGAAGATATTTTGAATACTGAAACGAGATTGGATATTTTAATAAATAATGCTGGAGTTGGAGTACCTACAGATAGGCGTACAAAGGATGGAGTGCATTTCATCATCCAGGTGAATTATTATGGCACATTCTTGCTGACTATCTTATTATTACCGCTCCTGAAAAGGACAGGAAAGATTAACGAACCCAGCAGAATATTGGTCACTGTATCATCAATGCATTGGTTTGGTGGTCATGTTGACAATCAGGAGGCAAACGAGAGTTTCTTTCCTTTACTTTTTAAGATACGACTTTATTCAAGCAGCAAATTATACTTGTTATATTTTTCAAATGAACTGGCGAAGAGATTAAAAGGATGGAACGTTGTGGTCAATAATGTGGACCCAGGAATAGTAGGAACTAAAATATTTTATTCTGTTAACAAGCCGATTGGGTTTGTATTGAGTTTACTTAGTTTGATGTTGTTTAAAACACCTTGGGAAGGTGCTCAAACGACATTACACGTAGCTCTGGATAGAACTGGTGGAGAATTGAATGACGCATATTTCAAAAATTGCAAACCTGATAATTGGTCAAGAAGCTCTCACAGTGGTGACATAATAAAGGAGGTCTGGAATGAATCTTTGAAACTTGTTAAGTTGACTGATAAAGAATTAGACAAGTGCTTTAAAAGAATTTGACTGGTTTTTATTAAAAACTGCAGACGAGTAATAAAAAATGTCGTTACTATTTCAAATTGTAAGTATTTTACAAATAAAAAAATCGATGCCAATCCTCACAGCATCTTCCATATCTAAGATTAGCAACTAAACAATTATTTAGAAGATAGCAGTTAAACCAGAAATTTGTTAAAGAAATGATGGAAAAATTACAGTTAATGTAGCAAATTAACGTCGAGTAATATATTTCTTTCATAGATAATTATAATTTCATATCATATTGTTTTACTATTACCATGTAAATATGTTGATAATGAACTTGTGTTGAAGTGATAAGTTTCACTTGGTTTAATTATTATCAGTTTATCGACGACACACATGCAGTAGTCATATCTACTATTTGGATATTTCAGTAACTCTAATGAAGAAAATTTTAAATCTTAGGCTTAAGACACCCCTGGTTTAAAAAGTTAGGAAAGTAAAGTATTTTTTGGCACTTGTATTTAATTAAAGATGCCTACTGCAAAGTTTTTACATCTTGAAATCCCTTAAACTTTTCATTTTCACCAAGGAATTTATCAAAACTAGTCCAAATAAATTATGAAGACACTTAAGTTTGTAAGTATAAATAAATGTTTGTGTTTCGTAGGTTATATTGATGACAAACGAGCGTATTATTCGAAAATCATTTTGTAAGTCGCGAATCGCGCATAGATATCAACGTAAACGGACGTAATTTTTCCATATTGGGGCTACTAATGGGGTTATATTGGGGCTTATAACATTTTTACTAATGTTATAAGCATCGGCAGCCACCTCCTTTCCTCTCTACCCTGAACAAATAATTATATTATAAATAAATAAATAATCAGTTTAAATAATACGCGCGAGTCAGCAGATAAATTCTCTGTAGTCACTTCCACACATTCATTCCATGTTTATCTTCGAAGAAGTATTTTATTAAAAATACATATATTACTTGATTTACTTCGCTTTCCAAATATCTTTGTTTCAAGATTAGATATAAACGAATGAATAAAATTAAAACAGGTTTTGTTTAATATTTCAAGAGTGGTTTTTAAATATATAATTTATATAAATTAAAAACAGTTACAAAAGCAAAACTAAGCTTGTCCATTACGTCATTTTTGTTGATGTTTTTAGCTGTTTTTAATTGAATACAAGAACTTATATTATACTATTTAAACATTTAAAAAATAAAACTCATCATAGCAAATGAGTCTTTGAAGAGTATAAACTCGAACGACAACTAGTGAAAATATCGAGGTCTTTGTCTGCTTTTTTACCCAACTACGAAAGGAGGAGGGTTATATTTTCTGAGTGTATGTATGTATATTTCTTTGACACGCTCTAGAGCCTAAACGGCTTGTCGTATTGTTTTGTGAGTGGTGTCAATAGATTCGTCTTAGTCGTGAGAGTGACCCCAGTATCACGGTTGAATATACTAATATTCAAATCAAAATCGATTTCTATCATATTGAATAAGTAGGTGTACAGCTTATCTGGATCCTTTTGAGACCAATCTAAATTGGAAACCTTATCACTAATGTCATTTATTCTATGTTCTTTTATACAATGAAATGTAATAAATTGTCCAAAGTGATCAGTTGTTAAATCACTTAAAATTGACCTATTTAAATATTCCCCAATGCAAAAGATGTTATCTAGACAAGTTGCTGAAAGAGAAGTAATTCTTGTTGGTTCAAAAAAATAAATAATTTAAGTCAAATGATTTGAATAGGCTCACTAATCTTATAGTGATAGGACACGTTTCTAATAAATTAATATTGAAATCTACACAAACTACTAAACTTACTTACCACTTACACATAAACGCCTTAATACTTCTTCCGTAACTATCTCAAATATGCCAAATTCACTCTGCGGTGGCCGATACACACTAACTTACTATAATATGGTGTTCCAGTTCTACCCAAGAAAGTTCTACAGTGTGCTCAGCAGACTAATTTACAACATCTTTCCATTCTTTGCACTAATATTATCGTACAAAAATTAAGGACCCTCCAAAGGAATTGACTTCTTTCTTACATAAATACTTCTAGCAGAATAAAGTTTATTATCAAGTATTAACTGGTGTGCCTGTAGCCAATGCTCTGTAATACAGAGCACATCAACATTATAATTATTAAAAACTAATTCTACTTCTAAGTCTTTCCTAGATAGTCGTTGAATATGTTGATGAACTATGTTTATGGTCATTGACTCTTTTACTGCTACAATTTTTGTATTTTTATTATCTATTCTATACCATTATTGAATAGATGATTTGATATGCAAAAGATAGACTCCATTTTCGCCAATAAGACGAATCTATTGACACCACTCACATAAAAATACGACAAGCCGCTTAGGCCCAAGGGCATGCCAAAATAATTTACATACATACATACATACATACATACATACATTCATACATGCATACATACCTGCATACATACATACATACATACATACATACATGCATACATACATGCTTACATACATACATGCATACATACATACACTCCAAAAACATAACCCTCCTTCTCTTGCGATCGGGTAAAAAGGAAGCAGTGTGACTGTAGATACACGTCATGTAGTGTTATTAAACTGTTCAAATTCACCTTGAACGCGTCTTGGTTAGTGAATTACGTTTTATGTATTTGACGATTGGGCGTAATATGTTATGCCGATGACACGTTGGTCACAGCTCAGGGGCGAACTTCCGGGAGGCGGCGTGCCTGGCCACCAGGGGTGTCTCTCTAGTGGTCGGGCGCATCGAGGTGCTGGGCTTGCGGGTGGCCCTGGATACGCACTATAGCGACCTAGAGATGCTCCTGCATCATTTGGGCCAAGTAGGATATGTGTCAAGTTGTCCTTCTCATTGCACTGGCTGTCAAATTTTGACATAAATTTCACTTATAGTGATGTACTAGATACCCGTATATTTATCAAGATCTGTATTTGTTAGCTATGCTATCTTTGTTTCTTTCGGGCAGAACTTGTAGTAATATTTTGGCCGTAAACTGCAGCAGCTAACTTAGTTATGTTAGTAAAACAAATATGTTTTGAATCTTTATAATTTACTTTTCAATATTTAGATTCTAGGTTTGATTTGTACCATGAAGTTTTCAACCGACTTCATCATAATATCAAATTTGATCCTTATTGGTTCGTGTTTAGTACCTACATTGGACGCTGGAAGAAACTGGTAATTCCGGAGAAGATTGGCCATCGCTGTTTTCATTGACATCATTGCGTATTGATAACCTGAAAATAAAATGAACCGTACTTTGAGAGGTTTTATGAAATGTAAACTTTTTACCACGATACGACTATACAGCTTAACTTATTTTTTTTTAGACGGAGCTACTGAAACTAGCTCTCTACTACCCAAGTGATTTTATAGTTCTACACTATAAGAAAGAATACTGCTGGATATTTAGGACTCCAACAACACGTAAAGCTCTAATTAGATGAAAGGGTTTCAGCCTAACGATGATATCAGACAGGTCGTGGTATCACTCCAGTCGAGCCGGCCCATTCGCGCTGAAGCGTGGCTCTCCCAGTTAATATATTCTTACCTAGGCAAGCTCTTGGCCCATAGCTGAACGACATAAATGCTGCAGGATGTTTTAACGGGGTATCAATGAATCTTTCGGGTCTAAACAGATCAGCGTCATCACCCCAATATTTGGGATTTCGGTTTATCGCCCAAATGTGAACAACTATTCCTGTTCCCTTAACTAGTGTTTCACCTGATGCTGAAAGACAAATAAAAGTTTAAAATATTTGTTAGACGTAATTAATGTTCTTGTAGATGTGTGTAGGCATGTTAATAACACTGAAAGTTAATTCCCGTGAAATGGTTGTATGACTAGCCAGTTTTATTATCTTGATCATAGATGACATCTACCGCATGTCACTATTTTCGTTATTTTGAACCATTATTATTACCATTATTTTGAAGACGGTATTAGATCAGATCAAATTGTAAAAAATTGTTTTGCCGTTTTACTTTTCTCGATATAGTTCTATAGTACATTGGTACTCACGTAAGGTAACTTCATTATCTACTTTCCTAACAATAACTGGAACTGGAGGATACAAACGTAACGATTCTCTAATGACAGCATCCAAATACTTCAGTCGAGGTAAATCATCTGGCACTACCGGTCTCTTTGAATCTCCAAATACTTCCTGCAATCTACGGACATTGGGATTACAGTTAAATATTGTTAGTATTTTCTACTTTAACTGTATTAATTTAATTTTTAGTGTATAAAATGAACAGCTGTATTCCATCAATATTTTGAAATATAATGTTATATGAAGCACATGTATTTTATTATTTTAAAATTTTTGGAACACTCATTTCCGTGTTATGGTTGTCTGGAAGAAATCGCCGAGAGTGATACGACCGCCAATTGTTATACATATTGTGTGATTGTTCCTGTTGTACCATTTCATACTATGTATATACAATAAAGATAAAAAAAAAATAAAAAAAAAATACGACAATTATGAAGATGAATACTTTATTCGACCTCAGAATTTTAAAACAAGAAACCGGCCAAGTAAGAGTCGACCTCGCACAAGAAAGGATCCTTACAATTATCTATACATTTCAAGTGTCTACCTGTTGCCGTTATTGTTATCCAGCAAACAACAGCAAAGCAAATAGAACTGTAAATTTACAATTACCGGAAAACCAACTAACTAATATTTACGAGCTTAATTTTCTTTATTCGCTAGTAGCAGCGTTGTTTTCGTATCAACGTTACTACTAGGGGGCCAAGAGGTGCTCATAGCCCAGTTGCACTCGGTGATTAGAAACAATCACCGAGGGTAAACCACGACGGCGCGGTCAGTACCTGGATCGGTGACCGCTGGTGGCATGTTACCATGAGCGTCTCCGTCATTCGGAGGTCACGTTATGCAGTCGGTTCCGGTTGTGAAGCTTCACAGCTTCACAATCGTAAAGCTTACTTGGAGGTCTTCAGCCGGCTTAAAAACATCCAACGGCAAGATACGTAGCCACAACGTATTCTTGCTAGTCCCCAATCCGCACTTGGTCAACGTGGGGATGTATGGCGTTAACCCTCTCCTGAGAGAAGACCTGAGCCCAGCTGTGGGACATTATGGGTTGTTGATGACTAGGGGGCCCAAAATAGTTCGACTCTGCCTGATGAAAAGCATGCGTTAAATTTAAGAGTGATAGTCACTATCATTGGCTGATTACAAAAATAATTATAAATGTATTTATGTATTTTGACTGCCTCGGTAGCCTAGCGGTAGCTTATGTGACTGCTGTTTCTGAGGTCTCGGGTTCGATTCCCGGGTCGGATCAAATGTTTGTATGATCTGCAAATATTTGTTTCGGAGTTTGGGTGTTTTCTATGTATGATATGTATGTATTTACAAAAAAAAAGTTTTTGAGTATTATATCAGTTGTCTAGTACCCATAATACAAGCTCTGCTTAGTTTGGGACTAGATGGCGTTGTGTGTTAGATGTCGGAAATATTTATTATTATTATTATTTATTTATTGGCATTGCAGATATTGCAGCGTGGTGACCTACACCATGGCGGCGTAGTGAGATACTTTTACTCTTTCATGTATTCTTACACCCAATAGCCTCGCATAACTAATCACTGGTACACGACCACCTAGCTTCTAGAAAGTAGTATTACAAGTGTATGATACAAAAATACAATATAACTTACTCTTGATAAATTTTCTCTTGCACATCCAGATGTTTGGATAGTAAAAGTATAGTAAACGCTGTCCCGACAGCAGATGTATCAGTGCCAGCTATCACAAGCACTACAGTTTCTTCTTGCAGTTCCAAATCTGTATACCCTTTTTCACCACCTGATGATTCTATCAAGAGCTCCAAAAATGACCGTATACCTTCTTCTCTCACAGCTGAAACACAAACCTTTGAAAAATTTAACCATTTATAAAAATATTAACAATTGTGTACATTATTTGATGCTTAGGCCTTTCTCCGGATAACATTCCCTCTGTGTACCAATATAATCAGGTTAAAAAAATTTCGAAAATAAGAAAAGAAACGTTATATTTGGTAATGTAAAGCGTCTGCAGATTATAAATGACTTAGATTCCTATTGTCCTAAGTAGATGAGTTTAGAAATATTTTTTTTCTAAAATTAAATCGTAGTAATGATATTTATTCTATCCTTCAACATCGAGTTCTTACTAGTGGATACATTCATTATTAACTAGACTCAGTATTCATTCATCATTATTATATACCTTTTTCCGACTCAGGTTTCAATAAACTCTTTTCTTCTTGCATCGAATGCCTTTTCGCTCTGATGATCTGAAAAATCAGGATTGTTTGTCACAAAAGGTATTTAAGTTTTATCATTAAAATAATTAATTCATTTTTAAGTACCTCATTAATAAAGTCAAAAATCATGTTTCTGCATTTTGTGTGTCGTTTGTAAGCTGGCATCATTTTGTAAATTGCATCACTATGCAACCAAGGTTGGCACATACGAGCGGAGTCCAGTGTAGTGATTTGTTCCAATGATGTCAATAATGGCTGCTCAATCAATTTTTGGGCATGTATTGACACACCGAGAGTTGACTCTGAAAGTAATTTCATCAACGAGAGTTGCACGATGTAACTTAAAGACAACTTGACATGTAATATATATAATAACATATCAGTGTGTATTTTTTGTAGAATATTTACCAAAAGATGCTTAAGTGTCATCTTCTAAGTTGTAATAATATAAAGAATAATATTTTTGAGATGAGTGACAGGAACAAAATTAGTAAAGAAATTATGTAAGTTACTTGCGACACATGTGTCTTTATTAAGGCTAGGAGTAAGTCTTAGAGCGGCTGGTCAAGGGCGTGGTCTACACTGATACATCAACTGGCAAATGACTAACCCTGTGGAGAACATTCTAAAATCTGTTTTTTATAAGTGACTAAAAACACTTGTATGTAATCCTGGCATTTAAACATTCTAATATATATTGTTATATACTGTTATATTGTAAATAAATGCTCTGGAAATAACTTACCGCATACAGAATCCAATGTATATTTATTTACATAATTCCAAATGGATACGTCTTTTGAATGCGCAGCAGATTTTAATTGTTCCACCATGATCTCGCTCTGACGGGAAAATATTTTTGCGAATTCCAATAAATTCTTAGGACTAAAAGTTGGAGCAAGAACTTTGCGTCGAGGTCGCCATATTTTAACTAAAAATATGAAATCAACTTATTTTATGAAAACCGGAATAATAATGATATTTAAATTGTTATAAGTGAACATTGTTATGGGCAGTTATGGAAAAAACGATTATACTTTTGAGCTTTTATATAAAACCCCTATTTTTTCCATGGGTCTCGCAAGAGTCGATTAATCAAACCAGGCAGGACAACATCACTGGAAAGAGATTGAAGACTTGAAACAAATTGTATACCACCTCCTTAACCTAACGCTGTACAGTAGATTAAAAGCTTCTTCCTTAGGAGAGGCTCTAGGCTAGCAGTTTCCTGGAGGCAGCGTGCCTGGTCACCAGGGGTATTTATTTGGTGGTCGAGGCGCTGGGCTTGCGGGGGTGGCCCTGGATAAGACGGAAGCCCTATTGTTCCATGGGCCCTGTCGTGGGCCACGGCCTCCATAGAGGTCAACTCGGTCCTCGTACCGACTCGGGCCCAGATGAAGTAACTGGGCCTGATCCTCGACGGTAGGTGGCTCTTCGACGAGCACTTGCGACAGCTTGCTATGAAGCAGGTCGACGCTGCCTCCGCCCTTGGGCGACTCTTGCCCAATCTGGGTGGAGCACGCATTGCAACGAGAAACCTCTTCACCGGGATTGTCCGGAGTTTTACCGCGGTCGCAATCTTTTTCGAAGACGTAATCTCGCATAAGGAGGCAGCGGAGAAGGTCCGGGAGGATGACCTCCACTCGGATTCGAACCGCCGCCGGTGAACCGGGCAGTGGAGGCGCTCTTTTCAGTGCCTCATGCCAAACTGGGTGTGGCCGCGGATGGTCGGAACGGGTTTTTCCCTCCATCCGCTTCAGGGGTAGGTGATGACGTTATGCATGCGCTATACGTCGCCTAAATTGAGAGTTTTTTAACAGCAGAAGATGCCCTCTTTATTGCGGGCAGGCGCAGAGAGGGATCTGGATGGCGTAAGAAAGCCGTTCCCGGACCCATCCTGTCTCCGGCGCAGAGTGGCACACCGTTTGGTTTTAGTAGGTTCGATTCAGACACACCACCCTGCCGCAAACCCTGGTGGGGTGAAGGCCCAAAAAAAAGGCTCTTGACTAACAGTAAACTATTAAAAGCTATTGATGAATTAATGCATCGATAAAATAAATCTTCCACTCGTAGTGGACTAAAATATTAAAACTAAAATATAAGTTCGTCGCTTCACTTTGGTTATGTAGATTCGTCAAACACTAAAACAATCTACTTATTCAAGGTGAAGCGACGAAGATAGTGAAGCGTTAAGGACAACATCTTTTGCCTAGAATTGGGTCTAATTAGGAGGGAAACTTCACTTTGCCAGCTTTTCTTGCCACTGTGATAGAGTTCCATTTTTCGTCAAATTTACAGGATGTTACCTCTGCTTAGAGTCGGTCTCATTTCGATCACCGACCGTCCTAACGTGTAAATTACCTGGTGCAAACACACTGCCATTGCCAGTGGTCAATCTTGAGATCTTCATTATGTCGTCTTTTTCGAGACAATTCTTCAAAATGAATTCCGCACTTTTTGGGTCACTAATTGCTATAAATGACAAATACGAGTTCAATATAATTAAAAATGACAGCAACTATATTAGAAATAAGTTTTTATGATAAATAATCTGATGCAATTGAATTGCTATAGAATTGAAAATAGTGTTTTAATCATAGGGTCATCCATGTTTATGGCAGCTTTTTTTATTTACTTACTAACACGCATTAATTTCACCTGTATGTTTGTTTATAATCGAGTTTTGTGTGTGTTTTTAGTTAAAATATGATATCTAAAATGATAGATGAAATAAACTTTAAACATGCAGTATTGGCATTACAATACATCATAACTATAGCAAGAACAATCACGAGAACAATAATATCACTTTATTATATTAATATATTACGTTCGGCAAGGTACATTACAAGTAAACTGGCAAAGTAGAAAAACGACGTCACGTGTTATTTGTATTTTATAACAGGTATCTGGTACCTAATAAAAATCGTATTTTGGTTTAATGATATGAAAACAAGTAATTTATGAAATAAGGTTTTTTTTTTAAAAAAACAATCTTTTATTATTTGGCTTTCATTTCGTACCCATATTGGGTGGATTGTTTAGAAATATGTAAGCCACCATTTTGTTGCGGCGATCATTTTGGGTTAATAATAATACCGATTACATATAATTGCATTGTCATCAGGACTGAAAGCATATTTCAAATTCAGCGGAATCGGATATCGAGAAGTGGATTAAATTTAACTTGCAAGATTTGATTACAGAGAGACATCGGCCCGGTGAAATAAATAAAAGCTTGCAATATAGCCTCACGTTAAATGTGGAATTTAGAAAAGAAAGTACGTTACCCGAAATAACTTACCAAGATAAAGTTTATGGCCCTGCCAAAAACCCATGATACCTTCCTTTGTACTATTTGCTTTCCGGCCCATTTTCTGAAATACCGTCATGCGTCCTGTTGAAAAATACACAACAAAAACATAACTAATATGTAGCAGCTATGCTATTAAGAATTGTTTGTCCAAGTTATTATTAGTGTCATCATCGTCCAGTATATTTAAATAATAAAAGGGTTTTAGCAAAAGCATGCAGTGGATACGGCAATCCAAAAAAAATCTAATATATTTAAACTTACCTTCATCACTTCCAATGAATACATAAGAATGTCCTATAACGGGCAATTGCCACAAATTTGGACTACCAAACTTCTTGGCAAGTTGAATCATCCTTCTTCGTTCCCATCGTAACACCAACAACCATACTACTACAAACACCAAACCCAATTGAACTAACATCATGAATAATTATTTAAAATCTAAATTAACTATTTACAGTTCATAAATTCTTGTAACGACAATCTCGCTGAATGCAGTGCTATGCATACATTTTTGGACAAATCTTGGTTTATCAACTTAATCAACATTAAATAAAGCGCAATATTAAAGTGCGTCAACGTTCACTAACTACTAAATGTCTAATAACCTACGAAACATGGCAAAATAGTTGCGACTGACACTGAAGTTGTATTTATACAATACAAAGATACTTATATTGTTTAAAGGATAAGAGCGTTAGGCAACACTTTGATTCGTTAACTCATTTATTTACCTAAAGACAAAAAAATTATAAAATGATAAACAAACCAAAGAATGACATAATTTAAAATGTACTTCAATACGTTTGATGAAGTAGGTTCGTTCAAAAATAGAGGCGACTCTTACGGTAGCCTCATGAATCAACTCCTCAAGCACCGCTTGCACTTATTATTTTAGTTTTGTCAAACAGAGTGTTCTTCTCTGTCTTCCTGATGTAGTCACACGCAATTGACAAAGTCAACAATGAAATCTATTCATAAGAAGCTGGTCTGCGAGGTTTGGGTTGTCGGTAAATCCAACCAAATGTCAAGTTAAAATCTTAGGGAGCAAGCAGATGCTGAGTAGGTTGGACACGGCAGTCCTCCCACCAATTGTCTACAAATACATTATTATACCTATAAGTACAGTAGTGAAGAAAGAACCTGGGGTTGTACACTTTTTTCCGTCCAGCTGTATAGTACGAATAATCTCTAAGCTAATTTATTGGAGAAATAAATAGACAGACATAATGAATCTCGGCAAGTTACTTGTTAGGACTTGGAACATTAGAAAAACCTTTACTAAGTCATCATTACAAGAATCATTTGACGTAAGAAGACATCGTTGAGTTATAAGTAGGCACTAAAATATACATAACATTAAGTATTACAGGTGTATCAATATAGGAAAAAACAATATTCAACTACAACCTAAGCAGGCAAATTCAATATTTACATTGTTGTTGAACGATGGCCGAATCAGAAACATGCCTAATTATAGGCAAGGCGAATTAAAAAAGCCTTAGTATGTAATGAGGATTTACGACTCTGTGTGTGTAACTATAAACTCCTAGAACAAACACAATACTTTATTTAGTGATGCCAACTCCGGGGTTTTCCCAAATTTTTCCCAAATTCAGGGGGGAAAAATCTATACAGGGTTTTTTTAGGGAGTGAAATTTATTGGGGATATTTTTAGAGATAAAATTTTATTTGTATTTTTTAAAAAATTTCTGCGTGCATCAACAAAAATAAAAAAACATTCAAATCGATTGAATGTTTCCAATTTTAATAGATGATACTTTATGCATTATGTATATATTTTAATTTTTATTATTTTGATATTTTTCCCATTAAACTTATTTATTTAAAGAAATAAGGAGATACTGGTGAGTAAATGACATAAATTATATAATAATTGAAATCACATTTCATAATGTGATGGAATTAAAGAAAAAATACTCAAAAATACTAAATAACTATTGTTATTAACTAATTATTTATTGTTTTTGTTTATTTCTTTACTTATATTGTAATGAATAAATACTTTACCCGTCGTTGGGGAGTTTTGTTTTGAATTTAGTGGTTTTTGAAATTGCTTTAGGGGGAAAGTTTTCAAACAGTTGGCGACACTGACTTTATTGTATGCTAACATTCACTTTTTTTTACGTGTGGGCCTCGGGCCTTCACCCCACCGGGGTTTGCGGCGGGGCGGTGTGTCGGAATCGAACCGACTAAAACCACACGGTGTGCCACTCTGCGCCTGAGACGGGAGGAATCCAGGAACCGCTTTCTTACGCCATCCGGACCATGCTAACATTCACTGACCTAACCTCGGGTAGGTTATAGGTTCCTGAATAATTTTTTTAAACATGACCTGAATATTTTTATTATTTTCACTGACCATTGCATGAAAACAGAATAGTTCTCACAAGTAATAAATACTATATTAAATTAGATTGTTTATTGCGATTGCCAAGTCAATCTCTTTATTGGACTGGTTATTGGTTTGGTTGTTTTATTACAAGTTATGTTTTTAATAGCATCTGTTTATTTTTATAGATAGCCCTACTTTTTACCATTTCCCGTACCTACTACTTTTTGAATACCAACAACAAATTTCTTATAGCCCACTCTCTGTCTTAGGGCCTAACTCGTCAAAGTTAAAGTTAATTCGTAAATTTGTTATTTCTCATTCGCTATAAATACTGTTTCACTATAAATACTGTAAATGTACCTAACAGAAAATTACAATATCAAGCTTAGTGTTCTTTCTTTCATGGCAATTTTGGACAATTCAATTTAATTAATACTTTGCGGAATTTTAGTACGGCTTCATAAGACATGTCAATTTTTGCTTTTTTATTCTGTTTACACCTATTAATACGATATTATTTTATAGATATACAAGTGCACTGAATCATTAGCTGCTGATGTCATTTTTAGTCCCAAAATATTTTATTGTATAACATATTAAAACAGGATTTTAGGACTCACACACAACCAAATCTAAGGAAATGTGAACAACTCTCTTATAAATAGAGAAAATTGCATGTACATTGGTTGTTAAACCACATCTAAACGACTTAACGGGTCTGGCTGAAATATACTGACGAAGTAGACTGGAGTCGAGATTAAAATGTAGCTTAATTCTTAAATGCTTAAAATTTATGAATTACAATCGACATTGGCGCCGAAAAGTTGGGTAAAAAATCAAGTATACATACCAAGACAACTCCTCAGTCCATAACTGAACGAGATGAATGCTTAAGGATGTTCATACTGCTCAGCATCCTCACCCCAATAATATGGATTAAGGTGGATGAACCAAACACATACAAAAATAACATACTTCTACTAAAGTCCCAAAATTCCAGAAGCTAAAAAACGATAGATGTTAAAAGACATACTCTAAGAACTGAAACAAACCAATTTAGTACTAAACTCAGTAAAGCTGTGTGTGTGCTGTGAATCTTAAAACACGGGTTAACTTAAGTTTTTTTGTTTTTACTGTATGAAAACTGTGCTTTTGGTGTTCGACCAACCAACGGTAAACTTACCGTACTCCGTTCATAAACATTTGCAAAACAAGAGTCAGAGTATACGGAGGGCGATTTTTCCTGCACTCGCCAGAATTAAGTGTGGTATAGGTAATATTGTACTCACAGGAAGTTCTAGATATAAAGGATGAGTTGAAGATAGGAACACAAGTTCAATAACACTCATAAACACAAGAAGAAGTAAGGTTCACAGTTATTAATACAATAAGTTTAGTGTAAAGAGAAATACAGCTGAAGAAACAACATAAATCAACACGCACGATAATACGATACGAACGATAGCAAATTCAACTCAGATAATTTTTAACACTATCAACGCAACACATTAGGTTTCGTGCAACCGAGGACAGCAAGATACTCTTGCACCGGCCGAATACAATAGGCCTCGTAAGAAAAGGTTTGGTCCCGTTACGGCGAATGTAACCAATATCAATAAATATAAAAGCAGAAATAATATCAGTTAACGAAGAGTTTACATAGATTTTAGATTATCTTTCGGAACGGCAACAAATAGTTCAGATACAGGGTCTTTCAAGCAATACGCTTCCAGTAACCTTTGGGGTGCCGCAGGGGAGTAATCTAGGTTCCACCCTTTTCCTTATGTACATGAACGATATTTACATCACGAACACATTTCATCTGCAGAACTCCTCTGTTACGCCGACGACACTGTCGTTATATTTCACGGTCAAAACTGGGAAAGTGCCATAAGGCATGTTGAAAGGGGAATGATCCAACTATGGGCCTGGCTGGAGAGGAACCTGCTAACTTTAAATGCTAGTAAGAGAAACTACATCTGTTTCTACAAAAGCTTCAGCGGCTTCTCAACCTAAGAATCCTATCTAAGTTTGCCTACAATCCCACACACCATCCATTCTCCCATGTAATTGTGTAGCCCTCAAACGCACTGAATGTTTGAAATATCTCGGAGAAACCTTGGATGAACGCCTTATGTTCCAGCCTCACATAAACCACACTAGTGCTAGAGTTAGAAAACTACACGAAACCTAAATGATATTTAAATAAATACAAATAGCTAAAAGATTAAACGATTTGTGATAGCAATATGATAGTTTCACCAAAATGTAGAATATAATCTACACTAATCCAGTCCAACTCACACTCGGCCAGCGTGGGAAATTATGGACTTAACCCTTAACCTGAGAGGGCCGAACACAGCAGTGGGACGTTTTGGGTTGTTGTTGAATCTACATATATATATATATATATATTTGTTTAAATTGAATACGCTCCAAAACCACTGAACTGATTTGAAAGACTTTCACCATTAGAATTCTACATTATCCGTGATGATAGCCATAGAATATTTAGTAGCAATATACAGTGCAACAAAATGTTACTGACAAGTGATTACGTTTGTGTGAGGTTCATTTACAGCCGCATATCGACAATAAATATTTGCAATCACAAACTACGTAGAAATTTAACGATTGCTTTCAGTATATCATATCAACTCAGGACTTCCGACTTTTGTAACTTTTCTCTTGGTGAAACGTCACAAAACTTCATTGTTTGTTTTTTGTTTTTCCTTGTACTCATCCATTGTTCAAGTTTTTCAGTAAAATTTGACTTACACAGACATACTAAGGAATACATTTGTTATTTCTAGGCCAATGGTGCAATTTTTAATGTACCGCTACGTCGAAAGGCCTAATACAGTTCACTTCTTAGATGCCCGTGTCCGGATATACCGATTACTATTTCATAAAAAAGTTTGTGAACTGTCCTTGTTCATAAAATCCATATATATTGTTTCCTATGGGCTTACAGTTCTTCGGAAGACTTATAAACATGTTTGTTGTACAGCCAAGGTTGGAAGACCCGTTTAGCATCAATATTACCACAATTTTCGAAGGCTTAAAGAAAGGTCTGCTCTAGTTGAAGTTGAGCATTAACTTATACTCCTAAAGCTATAGCTGTAGAAGTATAATTTTAATTCGTAGCGAATGAAATTGCAGTTAATTAAAATTTCGGCTATCGGAATGTTTTCAGGACTTAAAATTCAAAGACCCGAAATAATATGTAACTTTTTTTTTATATTCAAAAAGTTCTTGATTAGTTATTTATAACAAATTACTTAGTTAATAATTCTTATTAGAAGCTTGCTTACCAAGATGTGCTAAAATACATCAATCCTATAGGATGTATGTTTAGTTCGTAAGTTTGTTTATTAGCAGTCTGGTTACTATATTACAGACTCTATTTATTTTGAGACCCGCCAGCTTTATTATTGAAGCTTCAATTTAGTATGCATTAATCAAAAAACACAGTGTAATTTTTTAAATAAAGTTACCTTGGCCTTACAGTGTCCAACCTCAAAAAAACTATTATGGTATTTATTACGAGGAAACCGTTTTACAGACACTATACAAGTACTTCTTAACATAGATTTAAAAAAGTCGCGCCCAGTGTCTGTACGCTTAGATCTTTTGAACTACGCAACTTCTCGTGGTTCTTCTCGTAGACCCCCTAGGATTTCAGGGTAACCTTTCCAGGCTTAAAACCTGTCCAAATGGTTTTCAGCGCCACCTGCAACTACTGGTGAGTCTGTGTATGGGCCCAATATGTCAGTTAGTGTCCTCGGAGTTTTGTATGGTGGGATGGGTGAAACTAACGGGGTCCTATCTTCGTGGGTAGACCCCACAGGGGGAGAGACCTGCTAGGAACGCCCGGGTCCAGTAATTTAAATGTGGTTTTAGCCATTACTTAAATCACATAGCCATCATTAATAATATAATAATAATAATAATNTGTACGACCTGAATTTTTAGTATGGGTACGCATAAAATAATTATACTATATAAAATTATAAATTCGAAGGTATCTCTGTCTGTCTCTTTGTTACCGTTACCGCGATAACTAACATACACGCAGGCGCAGCCGCAGGAAAAAGATAGTCTATTATATTATCTGACTTTTTCTTAAAAATCAAAAAGAAAACGAGAAGTAACAAAAATCAAAACAAGTCATTTAATATAACTTTAGAACAAACATTAGAAATTCTGTTTTGCTGATAATTAATATGGCTGCTGTATTATTAACGGCTAATAAATTACAGTAGGTAGAACTATTGAAATGATTTGCTTAAATTGAAGTCTATCTGTAGAATAAAATTGCTATATGAACAAAAAGTGGTCTTTGGTTGTATTTGTATGAAACCATATAGATGATATACTTAGTTAAACTGGAGTCAAGCACAAATGTCCTGAACCTTATAAACACTTGAAATTAATATGTTGCTTAAAGTTTATCAATGTAACTAGATGTATAAATATAAAAAAGTAAAATTATTAAACCAAGTAATTAATTATATATCATCCATATGTTTTCATATATTCGTAATCACTGTTAAAAAACCTTTATTTTGATAGACTTTTATGTATTTTAAAAACTTTTTTTGAGACAACTTTTTTGATCTAAGAAACCATAATTTTGTAAAAAAAATATATATTGATTTGGATAAAAATAAAAACCGGGTTAAATCAAAACCGAATTGAAACCTAACCTCGATTATTTTTCAATGTCAACATTTTATCAAAATGTTATATGACAAATGTTCATATTCAAAATGCATGGTCTCATAACGGTGAATGCAGATTTTCTAATCTAACGGTAACCATCATAAAAATAAATTTTAATGTTACTCAGTCTGCCAAAAAGACCGTTAAAAACTTGTTAGTTGGATAGATAGAACAACTATCACGATACCGATTGGCCACCACACAGATTTGAATACAGGACATAGAAAGGTACGCTAAAATGTACAATTGCACATGCTAAATATTTAAAGCAATACAAAAATCATGGATGAGACTTGTACAATACGCAAACAGAGCACATTCGTCACATTGATAAATACGTTTCTGTCACCGATACGATTGCTCATTGGAGTAGAGTTGAGATTCCATTGGGGTTATTTCAGTCTTTATGATAAGAAACAGTTCGTTTTCTTCCATTTTTGCTAAGAACTTCGTTCCCTTTTTCTATTCGCACCGAAGCGTGGGCCGGCTTGACCGGAGTGATACCACAGCCTCACAGAAAACCAATATGAAAGGTGACCATACTTGAACTCCTCCCCCACCCCCATCCAATTCCCCCAAAGGACGGCAACACACTTATGCCGCCCTGCGGATGTCCATGGGCGGCGGTAATCGGTTACCATCAGGCGATACATCTGCTCATTGGCTCTACATTCCATAAAAAAGAATATTTTAATTGTTAATGACAATACAGCCTAATGATGAGATTTGGTCTCTTCGTGGTGCTTATTTAAAGTGGAAATACAAGAAATACTTGACCAACTCGACATTGATAATTGCTTTAACCTTATCGATACATTTATTTATACTTAACACTACTGGGAATTTTTTTTCACTATCCCAGCGATTCCGTGGTTCAAGGTCTCGTTGGTTGAAGAACTGCTATGTCACCTCAACATGTTTAAGTAAATAAATAAACATTATGCTACCCAGAAAGCTGGATATACCCGGTTCCGACTACGTGTTCATTATTTTTTGATAAAGTTAAGTTATGTTGTGAAAATTGTGCCCTTTTCCTCGTTTGAAAACATGTCGTGAGTTCTATTATTACTGGGGTAAAATTTAAAATGAATTCCCTTTTGACATTTTCAACATGTAATCCCTCCATTGCAAGCCAACCATTTTAAAGTTCAACTTAAAAAACTTAAAACTTTTCATTTTTTTTTCAATTTAATTCAATCACAAATTTCCGCAGAAAAGCTTGTCATTGCTAGACAAGTTTCATATAAAATTACCTATCAATTTTGTATTATATTATTAGATAATAGAATTATTATATATGTATTGCTTTATATTTTCATCGAAATACTTAAATTTTTCTGTCATAGCAGGAAAAAACGCTAATGTATTAATAAAATGCGAGGCTACTTCATAGTGCCATTTAACTAAGTAAAAGTGGGAGTGGAGTATGAATCTTTGAATTGGCTGTAATTAAAGATTCAAATAATGTTGTTGACATCGATTGGACCCTTATATAATGTGTAATAACAAGAAGCTGACTTTATTTTAAACATATTGTACCCTAATATTCACAATACTACGACGTTAAGAGATTGCTTTTACTAAAGTTAATGTTTTCTCCTTTTTCAGGTAAGACTGAGAATCTATAAGAGGTGATATCAGTTACAGGATCAATAGTGTATGTACGTATGTATACTAGTGGACGCCCAATGGTCAAGATTGGGCCGCAATAAACTTTAACTGTGCCAAATTCTACACTCCGCCGTTTACATATATTTTGTTATTGTATAGGTAACAGTAATACATATGTGTAGCATCAATCAATCAACAACCCATAATGTCCCACTACCGGGCTCGGGTCTCCTCTCAGGAGAGGCTAAAGGCCATACGTTTGCAGCAAACCTGGGTCTAATAGAGCAGTCAAACAGCAACACTGGTGGTTCAATAGTGTTGTCAATTTTCTTCTGTGTGCAGTACATCTGTAAAAACTTCAAAAATCTGCATTCGTATGCCGATTTCATTCATGTTTTCCATGAAAAACCTATTTTATACTTTGGAATTAATTCTTATTTCTGTCATCGTTGTGCGTGAGTTAGGGTTCAACATGAAATGGCCCGCACGAATAATACCTGCAATTCATCATTCACAAGTGTATTATCGCCCTTTTGAGTTTTCATAGAGAACCCAGAGGTGGTAAGAAAGGGGCTTCAGTAACCTCACTCATTTGGGGAAAGCTACAAAAAAAAACTACTTTACATGGGTTTTCTGTAAGTCATTGGAGTCAATCCGGTTCTCCTAAATCACTGCATCAACTGTCACATATCGACTTATCTCTAGGAGGTTATTAGCTGTAGATAAAGACTTTTGTTGACCTACAATAGTAGAAGTACTATAACGGAACAAAATTAATTATTACTGCTTACCGCCATCTAATTACACGTAAATCGTCATTCAATGACAGTTCTACACGCTAATATTAATACAACGGAAATTCAACCGTAATGTCTTTCTTTTAAGGTATTTGATTTGTGTAGACAAGGTAGCAGACAATAAATTTATACTCAAAGATTTGAGTAATAAATTAAAAAATGGGGATTTTATCCTTAATCCCAAACTTATAAGTTCATAGCCGTATGCAAAATTATCGTGGTAAATATTGTGATTTGATGTCGGTAAGGATCTACTTGTTGATTAATGTCGCAGTTCAGTGTCTATGATAATTTCCTGCTCGACTTTTGACTTAGATATATAAGTATTACTATTAACAGTATAAACATACTATTAATAATGACATTTATTATTATTATTATAATACTTTCATAATTAATACAAAAGATTCCTTAACATAAATACTATAGTTTTTACTTTATTAATTACTAGCTTTTGTTCGCAGCTCGCACCGCGTGGATATGCGCCTGTGACCTTTCTCGAGAAACAAAGTATCTCCATGTCAATTTTTTATTGAAATCGGTGCAACAGTTTAGCAATGAAAGGGTAATAGATAAATATAAAGAGTAACTGTCCGCGGCTCTATCCACGTATATATATATATATCAGTATATATATATATATATATATATATATCAGTTTTCGCAGTAAAGAATAGTTCATATTTTTCCTCTTCCTTTTTAATTGATATCAGTGCAGTGGTTTGGCCGTGAACCTCTGTTTCTAAGGAGCAGCCTGTGTCCAGCAATAAACTATTAAATGCTGTTGATGATGATGTTATAATTCAGGCGATCACTTCTAACGTTGATATCTAGTATACCTCCATCTTCATCTGTAGCGGAACCTTTAAAGCGAACAAAAACAAATTACATTATAATCAAGTTAAGGTTATGTAACCGACTATACCAAACCTAAAAATAGACGTATACTACACCTGCATTACACAATTTGAATGAGTTTCTTTTCACATAATAAAATTACGCGTGTCCGATTCAAAGCAGGTTGCGATTATTTATGTAATATTGAGGCCGTATTTATATTTAACCTTAATACATAAAGAAAATTCCAAGATTGTATTTACATATTAAGTGTTATTGTATTACACTTATATGTAAATACAATTATAAGGCCGGGGCCCCCGGCATCCTCACTTACTTGATGAAGCACAGCGCAATCGCTGTTTCATACTAGTTTTCTGTGAGGCCTTGGTATCACTCCGGTCGAGCCGGCCCATTGGTGCTGAAGCGTGGTTCTCTCGCGGTTCATTTCCTCAGTTTCTTACAAAAAAATTACATTCATAAGTAGTAATGGCGTTAGTCAGACGATATTGATCGTCTGAATAACGCCATTACTAGTAATACAGTCGGCCTGCCATTAAAGACACAATTAAAACCTCAATTTGAAAATCACGGTGACCTCAAATAAAATCTAAAAAGTAGAAAAACGCTAATAAAATTTTACAGTAGATATTTTGTATAATATTAGCTAAAAAACAATAAAAAGGTGTGTGTTTGACAAACTGAGCATTGTCTAACTGTTTATAAGAAACGCAAGTGAAAGTAGTCAAAACGCAACAACATCGTTTATTGTAAACTGGTTTACCCAAATACCTGGACAAACTAAAATATGCATTATATTCAATTCCTAAAAGTTGAAAATTAAATATAACGTTTCTCTGGAATTCCTCTTACAGTTATAATCGTTCATTGAGTCATTTAAGTGTAAAAATTCTGTTATTAATATGTTTAGATTGATTAGTACGACGTCTTTAATAGTTTAAAGGTACAGCGCATCATATTAGTGAAGATTTTTATAATAGCTAGGTACTGTCTTTTGACTTATTAATAGTTTTTTTGACCTTAAATTGATGTCTGCAGTAATATTAACGGCTTACTTATTTTTCATTAAAAGTAAGTGTTACTAATCTTATGTTTTAAGGAACTGATTAGAGAGTGGGAGAGCCACGGTTCGGCATACATGGTCCGGCTCGAGCGGAGTGAACCACGGCCTCACAGAAAACCGGTGTGAAGCAGCGCCTGCGCTGTGTTTCACCGAGTGAGTGAGGATACCGGAGGCCCATAATCCTACCCTTCCCCTCATACGCCTCCCCATCCCTCAAGGCCGGCAACGCAATTGTGACGCCTCTGGTATTGCGGGTGTCCATGGGCGGCGGTAATCGCTTACCATTAGGCGATGCGTCTGCTCGTTTGCCCGCTATTCCATAAAAAGTGCCTTTTTACGTGATTATGGCAAAGCCAAATGCAATGGAAATAGTTTTTAATAAAAAGGTTTCAGGTTACTGGTAATAATACCCTGGGTGACATAGCCTATATAAATTAAATCAAAAGTTTTCACGTGGTCGTAGTTTATTTTTAAACTATATAGATATGTATAGATATAACTATATAGAAGAATAAGTTACTCGTTATAACATCAGCTATCTGCCAGTGAAAGTCCCATCAAATCAGAGATTAGCTGGAACAAACACACTAGACTACACGGTTGGCCTAGTGGTTTCAGTGATCGCCACACCGTTTCCTACTGCGCCAAGTGTTGTGGGTTCAAATCCTATATGTGACAATATTTTGTGTGATCCATAAATTGTGTATCATTTTTTCTAATTTGTCGTAACCGTCATTTTGTGCCAAGCAAGTTGTAGTTATATTGTTTTTTGAAAACGAGGTACAAAATTATCACAGAAAATAAATAAAAAGAGTCTTTAATACGGTTTGTAAATTATGTCAAATTTGGAGCTCAATCAACACAAACAAACTCAATATTTTTATTTAAATATAGATAGATAGATAACAATAGACACACACATACACATGAGAACAATAACTAAACAATTCGTTAAATAAATATGAAATGTAACGACCGTACGCTAAAAACCATTTTTGTTTGAAAATTATTTTCAACCAAGTTACCTGAATACCACGGCAAAGTCATTAGATGACACACGTAACAACAAAATTAGAGGGGAACTTTCACACCACACGCATATTATAAGGTTGTGTTTTGTTCCGCAACATACTTGAAAGTATGAATATAATGTACATGCAGAGCGCGGACGAGTTGAACTATTTCCCTCCATAGAGCAACAAAGGCCGGTGGACCAAAGGAGAGTAGTTATAGCGTCCTTCCCCAATAGTCTGTTATTTTTTGCAAAGGAATATCTTNTAGGCTGATTATTATGGTGATGATGATGTTTGAAACGTAAAACTTGACATGTCGCATTAAACATAGACGTCGTCTATATACATGCAGACTAAATTACTTACGTAATTATTACTTATACAATATTTTTTACATTTATAGTTCTGTTTAGTATTTTTTTTGGTAATAAACAAGCGTGTACCAGCTAGGTTTTATATATTGACACGTAGTAAAAACCCGTTTTAAAAATTAATTTTATCTATTCATTGCTTTGCCATCGTT
Organism: Hyphantria cunea; assembly: GCA_003709505.1. Lineage (NCBI taxonomy): Eukaryota > Metazoa > Arthropoda > Insecta > Lepidoptera > Erebidae > Hyphantria > Hyphantria cunea. Next base: position 259,622 of record PKRV01001636.1, on the reverse strand, counting down.
CTTTACTTGTCATCAAGTTACTTAAAAAACTATATATATGAGTTGCCAAATAAATTGATAGATAGATTTTTAACCCCTTAAACGCGAAACCCCGAAAACCGATTTCGATGCATTTTTTTTTCATTTAATAGCCAGTTTTATTGCGGTGGTTCTCAGCAGTGTTTGGTTAATATCGGTTCAGAAGTGTAAGAGTATCAGCTTTTTCTAAATTGATGTCAATTTTGGCATATTATACCTTGATTAAGGGCTTGACATGTGGTTTTAAAAAAAATTATTTTGGCTTTGGCACTTGTTTTCGTTACACTCTATAATTATATCTACTATGATGAGTCATAGTCTGTTTCCTACAAAAGCAACAGGAGGAAATATACCTTCTACTTTACGCAACAAGGTTCAAATTACCATACAGATTTGCAGCATCGTCAGTGCCTACCTGTGCCCACGATTACGAAGTAAGCAAATACCATTTACTGCTAGTAATCGCAGAGGTAGGCATTTCTACACAACCTAATGCCCTACTTAAATGAACCACGCGAGGTGCAGTCCGTGCAGTCTCTTTATACAATGCATTTTAATGTAAAAAAATTAAATTAATAAAAATTTGACTAAAGATTTCTAACTGTACAGCGTGTTCCTGTTATAATATTGTCATATTTAAAGTTGTTTGGATAATGCTGATGAATAATTATTGTTTTTTAATTATTTTTAGAGTTCTATTTTCCAAAAGGTATTAACCTAGAATAACACTTGCAGAGTCAAGGTTTCAAATCACTAGCAAATGGATACAAGGTAAATTAAAAAAAAATATAAAATATAAAATTGTTATTTTCAAACTCAGTCTGAACGACAGATTTACGTTAATTGTTAGACTTTTTTAATACTATTGTTAATTAATTTTATCAATCAACTCTTACATCGACTTTAACTTTATATTAGGTAAACTTAAACTTACTTTTTTATAATGTTTTTTCTTATTCAAATAAGATGGTAATGTGGAGGAACGGGTGTCATGTCCCTCCAAAACAATGGGAGGACCACTACGTATGATCACCTAGCCTGGTCGGAGGATCCTCCCTTTGTGTTGGAGGGACATGTGACCCGTTCCTCCACAGTAATATAGGAAGTAGTAAGCGTTATTATTGTCAGCAACATACACAAAACTGATCATTTATTTATTTATTTAATTATAACTTCATGCACTATTGTACATCGGCGGACTTAACACCAAGGACATTCTCTACCAGTCAACCTTAGGGTGGTGTAAAAATCTTGTGAGGTAGGCGCACACAGGTTATACAACTTCGAATCTAAGATATATAAATAAGCAATATACATACGTACATAAATATAGATATAAAATATACTGTACATATATATATATTTACGTGTCAAATACATATATCTACATTACTCTTTTTTTCTGACGAAAGTCAAAGTCAGATAAATTAAACATTGAACTTCGTGAATTTAAGTTGTTATTTTATAGAGGATAAGTGAGCTGTAGTAATAAAGCGATTCCGACTTGAAATAGAAAATCAAGTTGCCCTTATCATTATTGTTCTCTTGTTATACGAAGTGTGCCATTAGTTCTTTCTTACGATACCCATGGAATGAACAGTCACGGTGACAATCGATACATTCTTAATCCGTCACCACACGGATATAATTTAAATAAATATTTCGGACATCTAACTCACACACACACACACACACACTTGTCCCAAACTAAGCGGAGCTTGTATTATGGGTACGAGATAGCTTATATGAATACGTAAATACTTTTTTTTATAAATACATACATAGAAAACTCCGAAACAAATATTTGCAGATCATACAAACATTTAGTCCGACCCAGGATTCGAACCCTACATCTCATGGACAGCAGTCGCGTACGCAACAACTGCGCCACCGAGGCCGTAACTACATATGAGTGTAAATCAGTAAAAGTATACATACTAAAGATCATATCTTATAAAGTTACATTGCGAATTGTGTATAAGTGTATTTGAATAGTGTCGTTGAGTCACTCGAGTTGCGCAAACGCATACAACAATTTACTTGTTTCGGGGGCACCGCTTTATTAACCTAATGTTAATACATTACACTATGTCATCAAATATATTTATTATTAGAGATTCAAAGTCAATTACTAGTACCAGCAAAGTCGAGGCGGTACTTCATACAAGTTATGTAAATTGGACGTTAGTTTAATAAGCTGTGGCAAATGTTTTCAACAGTTTCAGAACTACTTTCTATGACTTTAATTAAACCTTTTAGTCATGTAACTGGATGATATTTAATTATTTAGAAACTATTTCGAAACGAAGAATAAATATGTAATAGTAATACCAATTTAGAAACATGTATTGCATAACTTGGTGACTGACAGCGAGAATTCCTAACACGTGGTCATATTTGCGAAGATTAAAAATAAAAAGATTGCAGTTATTGAAAGGACGATCGAGTTTATTGAGAAAGTCACAATCTGAATTTCAATAAAGGCTCTAACGATTTTTAGGAAGTTTAGTATGCTGGGGGTTTCTGTAGCGATAAATCGATGTAGTATTCGTTTCTAGTAATTGCACCAAAAATACCGATATCCGGGTAGTTTTAATCATTATCATCCTTTACCTAGCCTTTATTATTCCCAACATTTGGGGTCGGCTACTAGTTTAACGGGTTTAACCTGAATATTAGTTTTTATACGAAAAAGCGGCTAACACGCGGGTGGTGCCGCGGGCATGCGCTTGTTAATATATAACTTTTTTAAACTTGAACCACAATTTACGCTCCTATAATTCGGACGAACTCAAAATCGGTTAGGAAACCGGTTCAGCTGTTTAGGAGTTCAAATAATTACTTATAGAAAAATATACATATATTATAAACATAATAATATGTAAGTTGAGACAACTGGTTTCTTTATATTTATACTAGCCCGCGGCTTTATTAGCTTTTATGTATTACGATAAGAAATACTTTGTCTGTCTTCGAGAATCAAAGTATCTGCATGTCAAATTTAATTGAAAACGAACGGTGCAGCGGATTAGCTGCAAAAGCGTAACAGACAGACGGCAGAGTAACTTCCGTATTTTTAATATTAGTATGGGTAAACTAAGATTCATAGTGACTGTGCATACTCCATACTACCACACCTCGGTTCATCGTTGTGTTAACGAGTGTATTGGCAAAACGCTTAGGAAATACCAGCCATACTTGCCCCCGGTTTGCCTTGACTGGTACGCTACAGTAGCTGCAATAGCTCAGGAGTTGAATTTGCCAATATTTGTTGAAGATTTTAGCAGCAGGTCTAACAACACATCCTTGCATTGTAGGGTTCATTTCCCAATTCGTGTTACCTTCAATTTATTACTAAATCGTACGTATCTATCGTCAATTCTTTCGTTGAGAGTTGTGTTACTTTTTTTGGTACATAAGCGGACAGGTCAAGTGACCAGTCTACCGAAGTCCATGGTCACCTTCAACATAAAAAAACCCAAGTACATTGCAAACCTCTGAAGAGGAGTAAGTTCTTCTCCTGTAGTTTGTATCGGTCGTGTAAGGCATATATGTATATATGTATATTTATGACATACATTGATTGCACAAAGTGGTACTAGTTGTATATCTTTGTATTTGCATTGTGCATCGTTGAATAAACGTGTAGAGTCCAAGGAGACTATGTAGTTTCCTACATGAGGAAAAATCGGCATCTTATATCATCGTTATCATCATCCACGCGTGTGTTGTTATACGTGCTTACGATTCATAAAATTTCTTGAAACTGTAGTCAGTGGTGAAGTTTCACACATTCGTATGATGGAAGTTTGATTTAGTATGAATGGCGGCAAGCTGCAATTGCTACTTAAATCTCAACAATCCATCAAAACACTCTAACTTATTATGTTGTAATACGAGTAAAATAAGTAATAAATAGTCTTTATTCCTTAAATAACGTGAATATATAATCTACTCTATCGGAGCTTTGATAAAAATAGAGTATTTTATGAATATTCCACAAATATTAACCGTGGGAGAGCCACGCTTCGGCACGAATGGGCCGAATGAATGAGACCGAAGTGATACCACGGCTTCACAAGAACCTATGCGAAATAGCGTTTGTGCTGTGTTTCACCAAGTGAGTGAGGATACCTGAACATACGCCAACCCCTCCCTTCATCCTCCTTACCATCCCCCAAAGACCGGCAACGCACTTGTGTTTCACACTAAATATTTTACTTATTATTGATTCGTATGTTAAATTACATAAAAATGAATATCATGATGTAATCAACGCAGAATTCGGAACAACTATAATGAAACTACATAATAGTAGTAAGAATAATTTGTACTCGGATACGAGAAAACAGTCTACGCATGTTACGCATTGGAATCTGGGTCACATGATGTAAGATATGTTATGAATCTCGCTAAATTTGAGAATGTTATACTATTAACTTGTGACTTGGCTTGACTTAAGGCAGCTTTGTAGTTCTCCGTATGGTGACGAATTAAGAATACAGAAGTGAGAATTCCCCGGGAGAGCTACGCTTCGGCATGCGTGGGCCAGTTCGACCAGAATGATGAGACGGCCTCACAGAAACCCGTGTGGAACAGTGTTTCACCGAGTAAGTAAGGATACCGGATGCCCATACTCCAACCCCTCCCACCGTCCCTCTCCCCATCCCCCAAAGGCCGGCAACGCACTTGTAACACCTCTGGTGTAGTGGGTGGCGGTAACCGCTTGCCATCAGGCGATACGTCTGCCAGTTTACACCCAATTCCATATAAAAAAATATATACTTATAAGGATACACTATGAAACAATTTACCGACTCACCTAGCCAGCGTATTTGTATGTCGATAACAATACGTAGGCGTGCGTTTAGGTAACGATGGGTAAATTACTGAAAATGTGAAAGTCTAACAAATAAAGCTGCATTATCATTTTATTCATTAGTGCAGTGACCCGTAATATAGACTCCCCCAAGCCGACTGGTCCTCGTGGGGGAAAATGACCACGTCCCTCTAAAGATTAAAAAAAGTGACGACAGACACAAAGAAAAGAAAACAAATTGTCGATCCCTTAGATCCCCCGAAAGTTTGATAAGAGAAAGAAAGAAAAAATGTACAAGACTAATAACAGAATGGTACCCACTAGACTGCAAAAGAAACAAAGGAAGACAAGCTAAGAGATGGGAAGATGATATCAGGAAAAATTGCGGGTCCAACATGGACTCGAATGGCAAGGGATAGATGTGAATGGCGATCTTTAGAGGAGGCCTTTGTCGGAAGACAAGTTGAGGAGTAACTACCGCTTGCCAAATTAATAATAATAATAATAAATAATAAATTTTGATAATAGTAATAAGTTTTTAGGCATAAACAATAAAGGCTTTTTATCTTTTTTTATCTAACAATACTTAGGCGTGCGTTTAGGTAATGATGGGTAAATTACTGAAAATGTGAAAGTCTAACAAACAAAGCTGCATTATCATTTTATTCATTAGTGCAGTGACCCGTATTATAGAACCTGTTTATACCTAGGTTGATCCGAACATTGATAGTCACAGAATAAATACAATCTCTTCTTTTATGAAACTATTTTGGATTGGCGGCAAATTTTTACACAAACCTCCTTTGTGAATATCTAGGCCACCCGTGTATAGTTTTTTAATATGCTTAAAGATTACCTACCATGCTTCTTTTCTTTGCAAAAATGGACGCCTCGTGGGAAGCTTTTGTGCTGTGATTTTCTATGATTATAAACGAGGGTTTAACTTCAAGGAGTCTCAAGGTAATTTACAAGCTGCTTTTGGGGGGTTTCCTCTTGCATTAGCAACGCTTACTTATTGGTTTCGTGAATTTAAACGTGATCGAGAGAACATGAACGATCCCAGACCCAGCCTACTACCAACTGCAGTAACTCATGAAAACATCATAAGAGTAGTAAATTACACATCGAGAGATATAGGTTGAAATAATTGTTGCATTACAGGCATTTTGCATGAAGACCTTAAAGTTAGGAAGCTTGCTTCGAGACGGATACCTCATTATATCACCGAGCAAAAATGCCGTCGGGTTTATTGATGCAAATTTATGTTAAAAAAATTCGAAGGAGGAACTTCGCAAAACGTGTCCTACATTCGTAAACTCCTAATTAGGTAGGTAACTTAATTATAAATTATGAAGAATTTTAAAGTGAATACAAAGGTTTCAATAATCAGTTTTCGTATTAGAAATCGAACCTATAATGTTAATTTGAGTCACAATTCTTGAAAAACCTAAACTTGAACTAACCACTATTGTATAAGACCATAAAAGGAATATTTTTATCCCATGTCAAATTATAATAGTCGGGTCAATAGCACAACTGTATGCGCACGTCTTATTATTTCAACCGCTAAATGTAGCCCTTAGTTCTAAATGACCACAGATTGGTTTTAACCACAATGCGATGGTTTAAAATAGTTAACCACGTTCCCTTGACTGAGATTTCTTAAATAATATTTGTACATAATCTGTTCTGTCATGCATATTTAAATTTTAGTTAAGATTGCTTTATATTTAGACTAGCAACACGGCCTGACTTCGCACAGGAGTCTTGGTCATTCTCAGATCAAATCTATTATAATAAAAATGTATTATACATATAAACCTTTCTATTGAATCATTTTATTAATTACTGAAAGTAGCATTGAAATCCGCCGAGTAGTTTAAAAATCTAAGCGAACATACGGCGGAAGCGTCATGATGGATTTCTTGATTTAAAATTCATGTATGTTTTAACTACGTTAGTTATTATATTTAACCCTGTATTCAGGCTACTGAGTAGTTGTTATCATTGGGAGACCTAAAACCAAGTCAAGATAATAATTAAAGATAAATAAATGTTCATAATACAGGTAAACACGGTTCGGTAAAAAGCTCACAACCTCAGATTCGTTACACTTAAACTTACTGCGTGTTTCGCATGAATTTGTTTGCTTTTTACATTTTAGGTACTGAATCGGTGGATAGGACGTGCCTTTAAAGCCAAACGGCAATCTTAAAAATCTGAAAAAAATCATTATGGTAGTCCATGTGATAAATTTTAAAGGAAAAATTATAACAGCTTAGGCCTAACTTGTAAAATGCTAAATGTAAAACTTGGAAAATTTCGTACAAATGTAATGAACTAATCATTAATACATACCAACTCTGTCTTTTAGATCCATGGGTGTCTACGGAACCCTATTCTATGCGTGGCCTGACATGCACATGGCCGGTTTTTGTAGTTGGTTAATAAAACGGTACTTACAGAGCTAGTTACTATGTAAACAACTAATGTATGTTAACCGTAATTTTAATTACATCTAATGTAACTGTTAATAAATAATTTGAAAACTAAAAACATATATTTCGAATTTTCAATTTCTTTGTATATTCACTTGAACAACGGTATAAGTCACTAACTGCATCAGATTTTGAAATAACAATTAAAAATGTGATAAAAAAATTCTTCCCGTTTCAAGTTCAAACATCTCAGAAATTAAGTAATCAGAGCACGCAATGACGGCAACCCAAATGTTTTTAAAACATATCTACATCTTTCATTCATACCCAAATAAAATACACGATCACGATCGCCCTTCAAGCGGTTCATAGTCCCAACTTTTTACCGAATTCATCTTCAGTACAGCAACTAAATAAGAAGACGATTTAATAAACTGCATATTCATAGCATTACTTTAGATATGCGCTCACGTTATCAGCCATGGCTCGAAAGCTTCGTCCTAGGGACTACTCAATGGCCACGATGTGTCGTGGCCATTGAGCAGTCCACTAGGGGTCACCGCTATGGAGGAACGGGTGTCATATCCCTCCATCAAAAAGAGAGGATCCTCCGACCAGGCGAGGTGATCATGCCTGGCGGTCAACTGCCCGACGGTTGATGTTGGAAAGTTGTATATATGTACAAAAATTTCTATATCGCGATTCAGAATTAATAGTTGCTCGGTGTTTCTTTAGTAGATGGCGCTGTATTACCTATGTTTGGGTTGCCTGTATGTGGAAGTGGCCACAGTTGTTTGTGATAAAATATTTTATATGTTTTTAGAATATAATATATTATATTATTTACTATTTTCTTTATTTCTTTAAGACAATTGGTGAAATCAAGCTTTCATTGCATTTAACACGTTTATCCGTGGGAAAAACGACGTACAGTCTTATATGGCGTTATATATGAATAAATATATTTATCTTAATAAGAAATAAAGATCTTTAAACCGAAATATCTGATATTGTTTAGGTTATGATCAGTAATCGCCTTCTTCACGATTTGTGAGTAGTGGTTACTGAGTGATTGCGCCGGTTTTATGTATAAAAAAGAAATATAAAATAGTTAACATGTAATCAGGTGTGATGTATTTACCAATAAGTGTTTATGGCATATTATTGTGATCTTTTTTAATGCAGTACGTATTATTAGGGTACTTATTGGCTGTTTCTATTCTAATGCGACTGTGACTTTGTTATCTGACTGAAATGAGGTTACCATATAAGCAACTAATGTTCAAAAATCGTAATTTTAATCACATTAAAAGTAATTGTTGGTTTTCAAACAATTATATATCGTGCAATTGAAGTTCTCGAGCTGATTAGCATATATATATAACTTCCCGACATCAACCGCTGTGCAGTGGCCCGCCAAGCATGATTACCTCGCCTAGTCGGAGGGTCCTCCCTTTGTGTTGGAGGGACATCATTCCCGTTTCTCCACAGTAATGACCCTGACGTGTGCTGTTCGAAGGTGTCTACCCCACATATATATACATTTATTTACAAATGTTGGTGTACCTAGTAATTGAAATGAAATAAGCGATTGTTTTTGAGCACGCATATCATAGGTTTAGTAGGTAAAAGCAAATGTTCTTAATGTTTTTTAATAACCCGGTACCAATCGAACCGGTTCTGCTTAGTTTAGGTACAGAGGGCCGTGGGTTAGATGTTCCAAGTTATTTTTATTGCTAGTAGTTTTTATAACTTGTTGTGTTGACCTGTTTATGTGAATCTAATATATATCCAACATAAAATAACAAGTTAAGAGCGACACGCTTTTAACACGTTTTTGTTACATTATATTGTAGGTATAGTTTATTGTAGCTACATAAACCTTAAAGTTAAAATCCTTAAGGTGTAAAATTTGTTTACGATCAAATTATACGGCTACCTACTTGTATATGTTGAGCTAAATAAAAAAACTAACACATAATAAGTACACGTTGCGTTGTGTTACATGTCAGAAAATTTCATTATATTAAGATTAAGGATCGAACTAAGTGGCGTGAAATTGAAGAGGTCTATGTCCAGCTGTGGACTGCGATAAGCTGATGATCATGACAAATTCTGACACATATATCTTCTGAATATATTTTTATTAAAGTTATAATAATATAACAAAAATTTAGGTTCGTATTTGCAAACAGTAGTTAGCTTCATCTCATTATTCCATGTGGGAGAGCCACGTTTCGTCATACATGGGCCTGTTCTACTGGAGTAATACCACGGCCTCACAAAAAATCGGTGTGAAACTGCGCCTGCGCTATGTTACCTCACTCACTAGTGAGGATACCAACCTCTGCCTCCATCCTCCTCCAAAGGCCGGTACTGCATTATCATATCGTCATCGGCCGCGGTAATCGCTTAACATCAGTCGATATCTGCTCGTTTGCCCTCTAATTCCATAAAAAAAGGGAAAATATGTTATAAAATTATGGTCTAACTGATCTTTACATTTGAGCCTACATATCGATCTAGTACAAGATAATCATTGAATTAGCATTTGTAATGACGTATGAAATTTATTATTATCAATATTAATATTATTTATCAATTGTCTGGTTATCATAGTATACGCTATACAAAGCTTGAGATACGGTTTTCGTATTTTTCCTCTTTCAAAAGAGCATTATCGTTCCCAAGTTAATACTTTTACCTAGTTTCGTTCTCTATATTTTATAATTATATACGTAACTTATATTATAATTGGTCGTATGTACCAGTCTAACTATAATAGATAGGTAAGTTAAGACTTTTTGTTTAAAGCACAAAATTTATTATATGAACTTATGTATCGACTTGAATGATAAAACGCAATATAGAAAATCATATCTACAATACATAGTAAAATAAGAAAACTATGTTTATATGTCCGGATGGTTAATATGATTATGCCATATTAACTGAGATACGTCACATCGAAAGAGAAAGGGCATACATTGCTGTTATGTTTTTGCTACGAGAACACTTTGTTTATGAAATTAAAATAGAAAATCGAATCTAAAAATAACGTACATATAACTTTTATAAATAGATCGGTTACTAGTGAATCTTCGTCGTGTGACAGAGATCTAAGAAACGTACAATTAAAAATTATAATGTAAGCAATTGTAGTCTGCTGAGTTGATGCTGGGGAAATACCCTTGTCTAGAAGGTCATATGATATCAATGCACGTCATATTTACAAATTATACTCTCAATTGTAGTACGTCAAGACACCAGTTTCTGTAATTACTTTAAATATACGTCACAAAACAAATATTCTTATGGTCACTATCATTAAAACCGCCATTTTGACAAACCTTTAAACGTTAACAGAATAATTGCTTTAATTTTGTTCAATATTATTTACAATTGACACAGTACTCACAGTTATCATGGGAAATTCACACTTTGGCATGAAAATATTCGGAACTAGGAAATTATTACTTCCACTTGCAGATTTAGGTACGCCTGGTCACGCTATACGACGAAAGCAGCGGTTGTAGATTGGTATTTTACAATATACGTATATTAGATTTTGCATAGGTATAGTTTTGTATATATATTTATTTGCTATCAGGGGTTGTATTATATCCATTGTGTGTGTTGATCAATAACTTTAGTCCTCAATTTGAAAATGATGTAGCAAACATATTTTCTCTTTGAGGTTATACCAAAACTGCTATATCTATATATTATAGAACTGCATAAATGTACTATGCTTGTCTGAAAATAGTTTCTACTGAGGTATTGATATTGTAGTTAGGGATCATAACTGCTAAGTCAGAGATGTTAAATTCAATTCCCACCCAGTACATTTATTTTAAGTTGTCCATACTACATTATATACTAGCTCTTGTTCGCGATTCTGCTCGTGTGTATTTCGAATACCGCGGTAACAATATTATATATGATCAACCCTATCGAACTTATCAAAAGCCATTGGCAAGTTTTTTGCGAGTTTATTAAAATAAACTTTACAATAATTTAACTTACAAGTAATGTATGTCCACGAAAATGACTACAAGAGAACAGACCTAATTTTCTTTAACAGAAGTATCAAAATCGAATTAAGTGTAGTAACAGGTACTTATCAACAAATAGTAAGAGCTAGGGATTTCCGAATAGCAATTGGTCTTTGGATTTAAGTATTTAGGTCGACCAGCGAAGTGAGACGTTACCACACAGTCTGAACAGTCAATACACTGATTCAAACGAATTTCACCTCTATTTGAAGAACCTAAAGGTACTACGAAACTGTAAATGCTTAATTAGCTTGCTGTTAACCAACTTGTTCTATCAAACCTATGTAGGTCGAATCGACGCCCTTATGTGTTCTAAAGAAGTGCAGCCGAAGAAAGAAATAAAAGGTCAATGTAAAATGGTGACACGATACCTGTAAAGAATTTTACGATGCCTAGTATAAGTGACTCGCCACATTGCGAGAGTGATATATGTGTATGTATGTACGAGTATTTGCGTGTGCTTTGACGCAACTGTGAATTTATTTTCATTTGTAGGCCTTTAATTATTTTTTTGCGTATTTATGTATGTTTTGCTTATTACGTTTAAAAAGTTGTGGTATCTTAATTACACTTATATGCACAGGTCGCATTTTTAAATAGGCTATCTCTACCTTTATTTAAAAATGAGGAGAGTATCTGTAGTAGGCCTACACAATGGGGAACCCTTTATTCTACAAAACCTTCTGTTTCATATTTTTACCTCTATTCTCGACTGCCACATGTAAATATGGGAGTCTGTTAGGGAAAATACTTGGAGGGTTTAAATTTAATATTTTTTTGATGTATTAATTACTATTAACACATTTGTAATAATGACGGTTGAGCAAATAAATGTTTATGAGCAATCAGAACGGTCATTTACACAATAGCGAATTCAATGATTGCCAATAAAAGGATGTTCGACTACTTAAACATTGCAGTTTATCCGTTGTGGGGCATTTAATGCATCAATGTTTTAATTTATTCATCCATATATGGTGATACCGATGCATATATCGATCATATTGACTGCACTGTAGGCCTAGTGGTCTACGCAGTCGCCACGCCGCTTTCCACCGCGCTGTGTTGTTGGGTTCAAATCTCATGGGACAACATTTTGTGTGATCCACAAAAAGTTGGAGCTACTTTTTGGTATATAAGTCATAAAAGATATGAAGGACTCTGATACTCGTGGTTTCACTCGTACTTATATTAAATTCGTTAATCATGTTTCTCTTTAAATCAATCAGAGTTACATGTAATGGGAAAGACCTATGTCCAGCAATGGTATTATACTGGTGATGACGATGATGTTTCTCTGAAGAAAAGTCTGTGTCTTTCATTCAGATCCATATAGTCGTTCTGACGTAATTGCTTTAGTTGGGAGGAAGGGTACGTTTCTTTCTGATTGACCTACAAACTTTCGCGCTTATAATATTACTGTGATTTGCAAAAAATTAACACTATGAATATTTATTGTCATTGAATATAATTACATTTAGAAAGAAAGACTTAGAGTAGTTCGCCTCTTGGATTAATCATAACAGATATTTAAACTTACTAACTGCGATCATACATAAGTATTGTTCAAAATAATGTCCTTTTAATATTGCAGATTGCTAACAACTATTAGATAGTAGGTTAATAATAACACTTCATATTCACACATATATACAGCAGGTATAAACCTCTATTGATTTATTTTTATTATTGTTACTATTTTCATTTTGTTTTTCTTTTTCACTTTTTTCCTTTTTATTTTTTAATTTCTTACTGTAATAATTGTATTTATTGTGTGTACTACTCAAAATTATACATAACAATCTGATGTCCATGATGGTTGTCTGGAAGAGATCGCCGTGAACGATAAGACCGCCAATTGTTGTAGTTATCCTTTTTGTCACTAATTTTGTTTAGTATTTTGTAATATGTACGAAATGAAAATAAATAAATAAATAAATAAAACATATTACATAAAAGACATATTCCGATATAAATAGAACGAGTGAATTGGGAGGCGTTGGCTGTTGCCACCCCAACTCTACAGGGGTGGTTGTTCGTGGATAAAAAGAATTATGGGTATCAAATTTCTCCGTTTATTATCAAAATACTGGCTCACACTGCTTTAATCTGAATATTTGTAAAAATACTTTTATCCTATATAATGTGTGTTTTTTTTGTATGCAATATTTTATATATCCCTCTGCCGTTTAGTATCAAAATACTAGCTCATACTTTGCTTTAATCTGAATATTTGTGAAAAATACTTTATTCCTATATAATATATGTTTTTTTTGTGTGTGCAATATTTTTTATATCCCTCTAGTCCGTTTATCTTCCATTACCAATTTTAATTGGGATCTATTTAATCACAGTGCAAAATATATTAGGTGAATTCTTTGAAGGCCGGCTACCCTGATACCACTTTTTTTTAAATATTTTTCAGACATTTTAACACGCAAGGCCATCTAGTCCCAAACTAAGCAGAGCTTGACCTATGGGTACTAGACAACTGATATCATTACATACATATAACATATACTTTTTTGGTAAATAAATACATATTATAACAGCCAAACTCCGAAACAAATATTTGCAGATCATACAAACATTTGGTCCGACCCAGGATTCGAACCCGAGACCTCATGGACAGCACTCGCGTATGTCCTCTTTGCCTCTTTGGAAATATAATATTTTCCAACAGCTAAAGGGAAAAAGTCAATTTAGACAAGGAAAATGGTAAAACTACGGCCAGTGTTAGACAGAAATTGGTACGAAATTGCAATTTTTCAAAAAGTGTTTTTGACCTGAGATCGTAAAGATTACTGAAATATCTATATTAACAAAGTTTAACCGATATTTTTTTGGTGATTTATTCAAGAAATTATGTTTCAGCTACTAACACTTCTTGATGCAAATCTCAGAGTGAATCTCGATGTAATCGATAATATTTTAAAACAACTTTTTTTATATAAGGTCATTGGTTGTAATCATTTCAATGGGTTCGTGCGAAGTAGTTTATATAAATGATATTACACACTAAAACAATACACACATAATTCTGCATTGTCATCAGCAACGCAAGAAGGTCAAACATTACACATCCGAATTAAGCAATTAAATTTTAAAAGAATATAACCATAATAAGTATATAGTTATACTCTTTAAACATACACGAAATTAATTATCTATAATATAATAATGTCTAATGCAATGGATTTTATATTATATATTTTGTGTAAACTAAAATCAAAATATCAATCAAGATGTCAATAGTAGTAATGTTCTACACAATGTTGAAATTTGTCCCAAAGTATGATAAAACCCTCGAACCACTGCCTGCGTTAATTTCTCCTTAATAGTACGAAAAACATTGAAACAAAATTAAAACGCTTTTTACACATCATCCTGTACTGTATATCACCACCCTTCAAATACTCCCCTCCTCTCAAAACTGTAATGTAGGGAGAAAGGGGGATAAAAGCTCAGTCACTCAGTCGCGTCGAGGATTGCGGGCGGAGCGCACGCGTTGTTCAATTATAAAAAAATGGTGTTGTGATATATTAAGTGCTTCCTATATTACGTCTTCCTATAGTGATTAACCAATGTTTGAAGTTATTATAAGTGAATTTAATTGTTTGGTTTTGATGAGAGGGGATAGATTTATAGTTGGCAACCCCATTGCGGTACTAGGCGTTTTGGCTTAAGATTTTGTAGATGCTTTCACAGGGTAAGTAACAAGATTTTGGATTGGTTTCGTTTATTCTGTAATTGTTTTTTTCACTGAATTAATATGAATAAAAATATGTCTACTTTTAAAAGGCTTGACGTTGACATTTTATTCAAGTACAGCACTTTTAAATCGTTTCATAAATCTAAAACTTAATTGACTAATAGATATTCGTTTTAATTTGTTATCACATTTATCCTTTTTTAACTACAGATGATAGGTTTGCGATTTCCTTATGCCATTGTAAGCGTATGTAGTATAACGAAAGATCAAAGGTCACCAAAAGACAACGGAATTTATCTGCACGTCAAGTTTAATTTGTAATTGAATCGTTCTTCTCGTTACGTATTAATTATTTAATTGACAATTGTAGAGACATATGTTAAAAAGTGGTTTTCGGTAGGTTGAAGTTGATAATGTTTTACTGGTGTAATTTTTATTTATATATTTTTTACACTTACATATATTTTAATTAATATAACATATGATAATTAAATTTTATTCAGCACCATGTGTTATGGAATAGAGTTTTGCACTTTTAGGAATTGTCTATCTATTTTTTGAACACATAGTTTTTTAAATATATACCTATGTTCTAATCTTTTTTTATGGACAGTAGTTGTTAATAACTAAATGTCAGGAGTTCGAGAAGGAATAAAAATCATAACAATGCATGTACTGGATAAAATAGATATACAAATTTATGTGGTCACTAAATAAATAGATATAATTTGTATTCATCAACATTCCATAATGTCCCAATAGTTCCACTGTTGAGTTCGCGTCTCCTCCCCATGTTAGCCGAGTGCGGGTTGGGGACTGGCAAGACAACGTTGTGGCTACGTAATCTTGCCATTGGATGTTTAAGCCGCCTCGAACTAAGCTACACAATTGTTTTCCTATGATAACAACCGGGTCCGTTTGCTTAACGTGACCTCCAAATCACGGAGATGCTCATGGTCACCAGTGTTCACCGATCCAGATACTGACGGTGCCATCGTTGCCATTCCTCGGTGATTGTTTGTAATCACCGACAACAACTGGGCTTCATAGCCCAGTTGCACTCGGTGATTAGAACCACAATCAGACAATCATCTCGACTCATAATTTTATATACCAAAAAAAACATATAATTAAAATGAAATACAATAAAAAACATAAAAAAAACCATTTCAGACATCTAACACACATAGCCATCTAGTTCCAAACTAAGCATAGCTTGTATTATGGATACAAGACGACTGATATAAATATATAAATACATTTTTTTTTGTAAATACATATATATTATACATAGAAAACGCCCAAATTCATAACCAAATATTTGCAGATCATACAAACATTTAGTCCGACCTAGGATTCGAACCCGAGACCTCATGGACATCAGTCGCGTACGCTACCACTGCGCCACCGAGGCAGTTAATTAACAATAATGTATAATCTATTAACTTTATATGAACTCAAATCACATAACATTAATAGCCTTTAACAGTTTTAAGCTGGACATAGGCCTTTAAAGGGAGATTTTGGCCTAATACACCGTGCTGGCAAGACTTGTTGGTATAAGGTTTATTCCTAGTGTGGCGACTTCCACATACAGCGGCAAAATAAACACATGAAAACGACATATTCCGAAGATACACTGAAGTACAAAGTAACGTAGTGTACGAAGAAGCTACCAATCCTGAATCGCGCAATAGGATTCCTCGCGCCGATTAACATATATACAACTTCCCAACACCAACCATTGAGCAGTGGCTCGCCAGGCATGATCACCTCGCCTGGTCGGAGGATCCTCCCTTTTGTGATGGAGGGACATGACATGACATGAGACCCGTTCCTCCACACTAGTTTTACTTTTCCTTTGTATCGATTTTAAAATATGGGTAATATCACAAACTGAGACCTTGACATCAAAGATTTAACTTATGTGAATTATTTACTTCCATTATATTATTTTATCAACGCCAAGCTTAAGAAAATATAGGAATATAATTGCTTTTTTAACCCCTGAAGCAAAAAAGGGGTTGTTATTAGTTTGACGTCGATGTCTGTCTGTGTGTTTGTCTATCTGTGTGTGGCGTCGTAGCTCTCAAAAGGATGGTTTATTTCAATGCGGTTTTTTTTCATTTGTAAACCAGTTTCCTTGCGGTGGTTCTTCTCTGTGTTTGGTTAATATCGGTCTAGGTGTGTAAGAGTATCAGCTCTTTTCCAAAATGATGTCAGGCGTTTTTGGCGTATGATTACTCCATTAACTGCTTATGTCGGGGTTTTTTTTAATATCAGCTTGTGTACTTGTATAATATGTAAAAGTTATATTAGTATATCTATCTGAATTTTAACTCATAATTTTTTTTTCTATCTATATAATAGCTAGCATTACATACTTTGAATACTTATTTATATATTAGTACCTGGATAACCGAGCTCAGCTCGGTATTTCTTTTTTGGTAACTTTTCTAAAAATGAATCCTACCTAGATCCATTTGTCGCCCCCCAAACCCTGTACATATTGAATTTCGTGAAAATTTTTGGAGCCGTTCACAAGATTCAGATTGCATGTATACCTATTGATACAAGTTCAATGTATTACCTTTGTAATACGTGTGCATTAATGTATAAAATTAGCATGACTCTCAAAATCTATCAAGTGTAGTATCAGTTTTTTATTACGTAACATGATGACTTTGAATACGGCATAATATTTTTAGTACGTAGTTGTCTTACTCATTATAGTATGATCCGAAATCTTTTTTCATTACAGACAATGCATATTGTATTGTGACTAATATATCCTTTTTGTTACAGACGGATCAGTTAGCCAAAAATAAAATGCGGATGAGCTTTTCATGACAAAGTTGACTTTGCTTTGTAATTAGTACCAGAACCGAATAAAAGATGGCGTTATTTAATAATTCGTTCTCGAGGACCTACCATCACTTATTCACAGAATTGGCCGGTAAGTTAAAATTTATAATATTGCAAAACAGAACGAAAAAGAGAAGGCAGACTTAAAACCCTTTACCATCTGCATCATGAGCATAGTTGGCCAAAACTTTTTCTAAGAAGAGGCCTACTACCAACAGTGGAGTATTTAGGCTGTTGAAGAACAATTAGCGTTATTGGAATCTTATGTAATATAATTCTCTCACTAGGACCATCCATTTCTTTACGTTTTGAACCTAATTACCATAAAACCTTACCTTTACAAAAGAAAGAGCCGAATTGAAATGGTTACACAAAAACTAAGTACATAATTCGTAAAGCTATTTTTAGTTTGTCCCCAGCAAGTAGCAGTTACATTTGCAGCTACGTTTAAATAGTAAATGGTATTACAAAATGTCTTTAAGGTCTATTTGTAATTTTACCAACCATATTATGCTCGTACCATGTAACATAATAACATGTTACTTTCAACAGATAGCTTTGACACGGTTATTTTGCGGTTCGAACAGCAGCTTTGTTAGTCTGTGACAAGTTATTTTAGTTCTCAAAGTCGGCATTCGTCATATAATTTGGCGGCGGTTATGTCTGCAATAGTTTCTGCTAATTGTTTTGCATAAGTTGCCTTTTATAATATATACTATAGGAGAAATGTATGCTTAATGACTTCAGTAATAAAGGTCACAATACAACTGAAGTCAGTTAAGGTGTACCACAGGGTTTTATACTTCGCCCCAAATAAGATAGAAAGGCATGTTTAACAAAAAATGAAAGTAACGATATAATGTAAAGTAACTGAGATGAACCTAATATCTTATCGATGATTCATACCCTTTAAATAACGACACCAACTATACCACGAACACTTAATTTTGCCAACGAACATTTTCTCTTTTTGGACTTTTACTGTGTGTGACGCACAATTTTAAAACTTTTACAATATACTGAAACTTACTAAAATAATTATGTTTCTATATGTATATAGATTTTACATGAATATATCTAAACATGCAATGCGGTGATCAGTCAATTCATTAATATTATTTACATTGAATATTGCCAATGTTACAGGGAAATAAAATAAAAGAAATGTTTTGGTAATGAATGAACACGGTAATGTTTCCCACACGTTGCTAATTTAAAAACAAAAATTAAAATAGTACAATTTTATTCTGATTCACATTAATTATTCAAATAAAAATCCTTTAAACACAACAGATTAACATGATCACGTTATTTTTTTAATTCCAACCCTAACAGTTATAATACATAAAACTATTATATTTTTCAGATAAGAGAACAAATCATTGGCCCTTGATATCTGATCCGGTGCCAGGTCTTACTATCCTTACCTTATATCTTTATTTCTCACTGAAATGGGGCCCCAGATACATGGAAGACAAGAAACCATTCCAACTGCAAAAAACTCTCATCATCTATAATTTCATTCAAGTTCTCGTCAGTTGCTTTTTATTCTATGAGGTTTGTATGATGTTTGGTATTTTGTTTTCACCATATTCAATGCATTGTAATCGTCTGTGCATTGCCAATTTTAGATGCCCCTTCATAAATACTTAAGGTCTTAAGAGTAAGACTTTTAATATGAATAGGCCATGAATATTAACCGTTTAATTAAGTTAGATTCGTTTTTTTACTCAGAGTAAGCTGGAAATTAAAATTTATTTGCCGGTAGCTATCTTCTCTTCACAAGTGTTTAAGATTAAGTGTAGATATTGTGGATTTTAATAATATTTATAAACATAAACTATATTTAATATTTTCAGGGTCTTGATGCAGGTTGGTTGCATAGTTACAGTTGGAAATGTCAACCGGTTGACCCCACATATTCACCAGAGGCCATGAGAGTAAGTAGTAGTATAATTTATTTTTAAAAGGATTCTCTAATTTGCACATTTTTTTTGTAAATATTCTCTGCACATTCCATATTTTTGTTAGCCATATTGTTTCAGACATTTTTGCTATTTCGATTTGTAAACCATTCACCGAAGTTAATGAATTTTTTTAACAATATAAGTAACAGTCAACAACAGTTTGGGAAAGTAAGCGTTATAACTGTAGTTCTGGTCCAATTAGTTTACTGTTTCTCGTAAAAAATTTAGTGATTCAGATCATCAAAAGGGCTGTGTTATGCTTAAAACCCGAATTCTGTGCTTTAACTTAAGTAATCTAGTTAACCTGAAGCAAAGAATTTTAACGTTTTATTTATCATTCCTTGATATGAATGAAGTCGAAAATAGGCAAGTAATATTTGTATACATTTTTAGGTAGCAAGAGGTGTCTACATCTACTTCCTAGCGAAGATTTCCGAACTGCTTGATACGATTTTCTTCGTTATCAGGAAGAAGGATCGGCAGATCACCTTTCTGCATTTGTACCACCATACAGTGATGCCTATGATATCTTGGGGAGCTACCAAATATTTCCCCGGTGGTCATGGCACTCTTATCGGAGTTATTAACTCTTTTGTGCATATTATTATGTACACGTACTATATGTTCTCTGCTTTGGGACCCAAGTATCAAAAGTATCTGTTCTGGAAAAAGTATATCACTACACTGCAAATGGTGAGTCATTCCATTTATTAAAATGGAACCTATTATAAGTCCAAAAGTAATTCATAATTTCGCCTGGTTTTACATGGTAGTATAACTTATTTTTTATTATGCATTTTATATTTTGTGGATTTAGGAATAAATGTTTTAACATATTTAACCATAGAAAATAAAACATTAACAGTATTTTCGTTCATACGTCAAATTTAAAACCAAAATAAATAAAATGAATATATAAATAGACATAACATTTGCAGACCCAGAATTGTGCAATTTAAAAACAATATCGTTTCATGTTTAACGTGTTGTACTTAATATGGGCATTTATTATTCCAGCTTCAATTCTGTATCGCCTTCCTGCACTCATCTCAGCTACTCTTCTACGATTGCGGTTACCCCCGATGGAGCGTTGTCTTCACACTCCCCAATTCTATCTTCTTTTACTATCTCTTCTATGACTTTTACTACAAGGCCTACGGAAAACCAGGTGATAAGAAAGCCAAAACAGAAGATAAGTTAAACAATGGTAATGCTAATGGCAACCTTAATGGTAATTCTAATAGCAAGGCTAATGGAAACGCAAACGGCAATTTGGGTACCAATGGAGTATCTAATGGAAAAGTCACAAATAAAAAGGATGAATAAAAAAGATCATCGCAATAAAGAAAGGGTGTCTGGGTGTAAATATTACATATAAGAAACAATACCAATTTTAGTTTAAGCTAATCTTGAATATTGATAGTCACGTGTAATAAATGACGAACACACTTTTGAAATTTATGAAAATTTACGTATGAGAGTAACGATGAATAAAATAAATACATGGGTGTTTTGTACAATGGAATAGAAGTTGCGATGATTTTTACACCTTACATATTCAAAAATGGTAGCCTTCTCTTAATAATATTGTGAATAATAAAAGCTATGCTATGCTAAAGAAGACATGATCATAAATATGACATTAAAAATCCAAATGATATTATGAAGTATTGAAAATTTTTCGTCAAACTAAAATAATATATACATTAACATAACAGTATTTCAAAGTGTCATCGCTTGATGTGATTTATTCCATTTTTTTTGCTAAAAAGTACGGTGTGTATCTATCGGTAAAAATGTCATACGTGTAAGAAATGCATATTGACTTTATTTTAAAGTTACATTTTTATGCATAATCGACAATATTTAGCATACCTATTAATTGAATTTTAATATCACACATCACACGGTTTAAATAGATGAAGCAATATTAAAAAGTAAAATTATAGGTGTTGTATATTAAATAATGGTAGCTTAATTCTTTAAATATTGTAAAAAAGGAAATTTTTATAACCTAAATAAGTTAGCGCTATTTTTCACTTCATTGTGTGGGGTACTTTATTGATAAATAAGAGCTACGTGTAATTACAAACTCGATTTTCTAAATAGAATATGTCAATTCAAAATGATGTACATTTTTAAATTGTGATAAATTCACAGACTTCCTTGTATACAGTTTTTAATATGAATGGTAACTTTGTAGAAAATGCTTTCATTTTCGATATCTTTTGTTGCGTTAAACATGATAAAAATATCAAGTAGCGATTATTTCGTTCAGATTATTTTTTTAAAATACTGGCACGTGTTTTATAGTGTTTCCATACCATCATCAACTAACTCTTAAATGTTGCTCTTTAGTATAAAGACTTTTTGCTGCCTTCTATTATAAATGTAAAATGTTAAAAATACTTTAAAAAATTCCGCAATCGTAACCGAAAATGGTAGATCTTGCAATTTTATGATATAAATATTGTAAAGATAAATACGACATTTAACATGAATTTTAAATAAGACTTATAATATTAATACTTTACATTTGTTGGAAAATTATTCTGTCTAAGAAACAGTGATGTTATACGTAGTCAAAAATAGTTAACGAACACCTTAGGTGACTGAATTAAAATGTAGTTTTGAGTGAGTGTTCGAAACTGCTGCGTGTGCGACACCCGAAACACAATTTCTTCAGAATTGTAGTTGCACGTTCTCAGATTATAATAATTGTATATTTACGTGATCAAGTTTGTAATATTTAATATTATATGTGATTAGAAATTTTAAGATTGTTTTATTTCCTTATACATTCCGTCTCCGTCATACTCTAAAATTTTCGAATTACTGCAGTATTAATCTTGTTAACCCATCTGAAACATTCAAGATCCGTAACACTAGTTTCCTCTGTTAATTTATTTTCTTCAATTTTTTAATTTCTAAGAAGATTTGTCAGACAGGTGGTTTGAAGTCGTAAAATAAATCTGTCAATCTATGCAATTTACATAAGGCTGAACCAGAATATCAAAGCCTCACAGGATACTAGTATCAAGTCAGAGTGAGTAAGTTTAGCGGACTTTAAGCGGGGCGTGAAAAAACATCTCACTAGGGTATGCTCCCTAGTGAGATGTGTCGAGTGGCGGCATAGCGGCATGATTGCATAACTGTGCAATCAGCTTATCACGCTGGAATTAAGTGGGAGAAATAATTTTCCCCCGGGATAGAACCTGATAAGGTACGGCGTCGATTCGGGGATGACCTGAAATAACATGGTACGGATCCTCCCATAGTAAGGCGCCAGAAGCAGTCGTTTGGGTATTTTTTAATGGAAACACCACATAACTACCAATGGTGACACTGATGAATATTTTTCTGTATCCAGTGATGATACCAGCTTCAGTAGCAACCTTTCACTAGCAGATACCATCTCAGATCAATTCTCTGATGTTCCAAGGAATTTCAATGTCGTTCATTTGAATGCCCAAAGCGTACGGGCACATTTCTCTGAGATGCTGACTACGTTCGACTGTACGAATGTCCACGCAATTCTTGTATCGGAATCGTGGCTCAAGCCATGCCTGTACACGATATCATACGCGTTACCAGGCTTTCAGCTGGTAAGCAATGATCGAGCTTGTGGACGCGGCGGAGGAGTTGCCATATATATCCGATCTCACATGCCCTTCTCCGTATTGAATATGTCGTCTCAGCCCCCATCTACAAATGCTGGCGAGCATTTATGCATTGAAATATTTCTTCCCAATACAAAACTACTTCTCGTTGTATTTTACAGTCCCTCCTTACGAGTAGACTACTTTTCCTCACTCGTAATACTATTAGAAAATTTAGCTCCTTCGTACAGTCATGCTATAGTCATGTCATAATCTGCCAAACTTCCAAAATCTTGTATCCTGTGGAGCATGTTGCCAAACATGGTCAGTGCTCTGCAGGTTCTACCACGACATTCTCCTTCCTTCCTGCCTCACTCGCACTCCTAAGCTTAGATCTAAAATAATTTCACAGCGCAATTTTCGTGATATGAATGTCAAAAATCTTAGCAGAGATGTGGAAAACTTCAACTGGACTCCTGTTTTTAATTTTAAATGTGTCGATGAAAAACTTGATTTGTTCACTAAAAATCTGATAAGCCTGTATGAAAAACATGCACCGATACGACAAATAAAGGTGAAACATCTGCCTGCACTTGGCTTACTGAGGAAATAAAGGAGGTTCAGAGAAGGAAAGCAAGGGCTCAATCCAAGTATAAAAAAAACCAACTGCACTAAACTGGGAAAAAATTATATTTAATAGAAATCACTGCAACAAGATCTGTAGGAATGCTCAGCGCCGACATATCTACAAGTCTGTTGAAGATATGGTGACCCAATTAAGGTCTGGAAATTTCTCAAGTCATTGGGGATCGGCAAGTCACGTCCTACTTGTGCTTCAAAAGATGTTGATATCGAGTCCCTTATTTCACATTTTTCTGCTTCCTCCAACTATGAAGGAGCGACCAAGGCTACAACGCAAAATAATCTTTCTTCTTTGCCGACTCCTAACTGTCCCCAATTTCTTTTAAGTCAATTTGCTGCATGTGATGTTAGAAAGAGCATTATATGAATAAATTGTAATGCTCTAGGAAGCGACGGAATCAGCTGTAATATGGTTCTTTCTATCCTGGATGAAATCCTTCCTATCATTTGCCACATTTTTAATTATTCCATATCCATCATTACATTTCCATCTGCTTGGAAAATGGGCCAAATTATTCCTCTTCCCAAGAAATCTAATCCATCCTCCATCACTGATTATCGCCCCATATCCATCCTTTCATTTTTCTCCAAAGTCCTCGAGCGTCTAATTTACACGCAGCTAAGCTCATTTCTTACAAGAAATTGTTTCCTTAATCCTTTCCAATCTGGTTTTCGTCCAGACCATAGCACTACCACTCTGGCTCTGGTCCATATTACAGTTGATATTAGGTTGGGCATGGACGAAGGTAAGCTAACAGTTTTCACTTTGCTAGACTTCAGCAACACCTTTAACACTTGACTTTGATGTCTTACTGGTTATATTGTGTTCGCTTAACATATCTCCATCGGCAATTGACTGGTTTCGTAGTTACCTGTACGGTCACTAGAAGCGTGCTTGTATAGATAATGTTTACTCCTCTTGGTGTACAACATCTGCAGGTGTACCTGAGGGCGGCGTTCTATCACCGTTACTTTTCGCAATTTTTATAAATTCAATCACTAATCAATTACTTTCTTCCTACCATCTTTATGCAGATGATTTCCAAATTTACACTCGAGCCACTCTAGACAGTTTAACGCAAGCAGTGGATGTCAATAACAGAGACTTACCAGTGGATATGCAACTGGAGTACGGAATATGAAATAAGTGTAAACCCAAACAAAACACAAGTAATTATAGTAGGTAGATCCATGTGTGTACAATAAACTTTGAGCAGCTGCCATGTTTGTTGCAACGGCTCAGTTGTTACATATAGTGATAATGTTAAAAACTTGGGGATCTATATGGATAGATACTTGTCTTAGGATCCTCAGATTGGGGAAATTAGTCGTAAATTATTTGCAGCAGCAGGATCTATGCGAGGGCTACGAAACTTTCTTCCCACTGACACTAAAATTGCGCTCGCACAATCTCTTCTACTTCCCATCCTTGACTATACCGATGTCAGCTATCTGGATCTCACCGAAGACCAACTGAATAAACTTGAACGACTTCAAAATCTCTGCATTAGATTCATATTTGGATTACGCAAATATGATCATATTTCTGAGTTTCCGTTCTAAGCTCAGGTGGTTACCAATACGCTTTCGCCGGAATCTACATATTCTTTCCCTTCTATACAGTGTTCTGTTTCATCCTCATACTCCTCTTTATTTCAAAGAACGTTTTCAGTTCTTAAAAAACACACATTGCAGGGACCTGCGGTCATAAGAGAATTTAATATTGAAGATGCCAAAACATTCAACTCAGTTTGCAGGCAGGTCTTTTACAGTGCAAGCGGTAAGACTTTGGAACAACTTGCCTGAGACAATTCGAAAAGCAAAACTTTACTATTGCTATATAAAAAGCTAAAAAATCATAATAACAAATAAAGGACCATTATCAGTTATTACGATTTTTTTTGTTATTTTATCTCTATCCATTTTTCTTACCTCTTTTTAGTACAATATATTTAGTGTGTATATGTATGTACGTGTATGTATATATGTATGTATATACTTACAAATGAATGTGTTTATATATATATATATACATGTATTGTATATATGTATGTATATGTATATTTATATGGTGTGTTTGTGTGTGTGTGTGTGTGTGTGATGTGAAAGTGAGTGGTTGCTATTTCGGTGCATGATTGTTTAAATTATATTTTTAACCATTCTCGTAGATGATTAGGTGTGTTACTTGTATGTGAGCTACCCGAAGATTTTGGATACCGAAAATCCGTGTTGTGGTTGTCTGGAAGAGATCTCCATAAGCGATAAGACCGCCTATTGTATCATTTGCATATTTGTGAATCATCCTCTGTTTTAACTTTGTAATTTTACATGTATAAAATAAAGATATATAAATAAAATAAAAAATAATCCTGGCTCGTGTGTCCCCGAGGAGCTGGTGATCCGAAGGCATTTTTCACCCTGTCAACAAAAGAAGGGCGCATTGTGTGGGTTGACTTCTGGAATTTTTGATTCGAATTTTTTTTCTTGCGGTTATGCTAACCCAAAAAATATAGGTAATCCTTTTATATCCTGCAAGTTTACCTTAATTATCTTGGGAGCTAAAGGTTTATTGGTACTGATGTTGGAGAAACGTAATTGAATTCTCCTACCATAGATATTATAGCAATAACACTGAAGTGCGTTTTGCTTTGATTTATATCATGACTGCCTCGGTAGAGTAGTGGGAGTATATGCAACTGTTGTGCTTGATTCATATCTGTTGACTAGTACTCATAGTACAAGCTCTGCTTGATTTGGAACTACATAGCGTTAAACTGGCATAGACAACACCCAAACTCCGAAAGAAATATATGCAGATCATGCACACATTTGGTCCGACCCAGGAATGAACCCGATACTTCAAAGTTGTCGCAAACGGTACCTAATTATTGCAGGTATACTTACCTTAAAGATAAAATCGCTGTGCCATCACCAAACTACACCATCCTGAATGAATTTGGGACCTCGAACTCCACGAAGAAAATGATGATTTTAACCACCATGCAAGAACTAACACGATTTTAATATTTTATTAACAAAATGTTTTCACGTCGTTTAATATTGTATTCGAGTAAAAATCTTTTCTTACACGCTTTTTATTAGCTTCACTTGTATGTTTGTATGTATGTATGTTTGTTTGTAACCGACTTCTTTGGACGCGATTTTGACCCACTTTAAACGGCCAGATTTCGTTCAAACTTTGTAGATTTATCTAGGACCGATGACAGTACTCATATTTGATAAAATTATTCCATTTTTCAATTTGCAAAATAAGATTTTTGTTAATTTATATAATTTTCATCTATAGTCGATACGGCAGAAATTTTAATTTCCAACCATTATCTTTAACCAATTTATCTAATATTCACGCTTTTTTTACAGTTACTCATAGTTATCACGGAATTAATAGTCGATTAGAACAAATAATAGTTTAAAATTTAAAAAAGCAAGCTATTATAAATAAACTAAACTAAAAAGTAGAAAATAAATAATAATTAAAAAAAACTAAAAAACACGCTTAATATAGAAAACAGAACTAAAAAAACAGAAAATAAGTGTCCGTTTAGTTTTTTTAAATTATTATTTATTTATGTGTGCCAAAGTGACTTTTCTCTGTCTGATGGAAAGCATTAGGTGAATCCAAGAGTGGTTGTTATCATACTCGTTGCGAGTGTAGGATGGTGACCCATACCATGGCGGTCTAGTGATGCTTCTGCATCATTGAGTCTCCGGTCTTGCACTCAGCTATGAAAGACGACAGCAATAATGCCGCAATAATGCCGCCCTAATCCCCGACGGCTCCGGTCCAGCGCGCCCGTTCGTGATGAAATCACCGCAGCTCTGCTACCTTTAAATCTTCTTAGTTAGAAGAAGTACTTATTAATGGGAATACTTAAAAGAATAATTATTTTTCACAACTTCTAACACAATTATAGATATAAAATACTATTGGTATTGATTTGCAGTAAAATAATATATGTCATACAAACCACAAAACTTTGTAATAACGATCGAGGGTGCTTTGATAAAATATATCTGCACTAAAAAAGTAATAAGTAAAAAGTAAAAAAAAGAAAAAAATACAAAAGACATTTCATTTATTCCTGATATTTTTAACAACAATTTTAAAATGACTAAACTGAAATATAACAAAGTAAATTAAATAGGTATTTTTTTTTTATTTTTGTTCAGAACGTAAAACGTCGTAATAGATTTCAATATTATGAGATTTCATAATTTAAACGAATAATAAAAATAATAACTTGAAGTTAAATAACTAAGTACAAAAATTCACTACAAATATTCTGAAATATATTATTAAGAATCTAATATAACCAGATTTATTTAAATATTATATTAAACCACCGTCTACTGAATGACTCAAAGAAATAAGTAATAAAAAGCACCGCTCAATGAGTTTCATTTTCATAAAACCATTTAAATAAAAGTCTAATAAAAATAATTTATCACTGTTTGTTCTCATTTGAGCTCTTATAGAGAGAAAGAGACAATATGTAATACAAAACTTTAAGCGAAGCACGAGGAAAGATTAATTTAATGTAATAAACTAGGGTATATAATGTAATAATAAAATAGGGTAAAATAAGTCTTTCAATAACGATTAGCAAAAGTGTGATACAGATAGCTACTCAATAGACGATGTTATAATATAACCTCAATCATGATTTTTAAATTAATCTTGATGAAATCAATCACTACTAGTATATACATTAATAATAGACCTACCCTCAGACACAGTAAAAAAAACGACTCAAAATGATCATCACTTCAGAAAGATAATATTTTGAGTTGTAAAGTAATTTATTTACAAAAAAGACATAAAATAACCGCTTCAGAAGTTAACATTTTGAGTTATTGAGTATTTCATTACAAAAAAGGACTCAAAATGATCACTTCAGAAAGTTTTAATTTTTAAGTGTAGGTTGTCTAATGATATTAAAAAATCATGCATGAACTCTTCTTTGGATATTCAATTACAAAGGTATAGCAAATTTTTAGGAATGCTATGTATATTGCGACAGTGAATTATGCTTAAAGAAAAACGACCAAAGAAGAAAATCACCGAAACTACTTTTGTTCTTCAAAAAGTACCTTATCTAGTAATATAAATGAGATTGTGTGATAAAATATAAATGTGATAATCTTTATGTAAATTATAAATGTGATTTTTACCTCAACTTTTTCCGCAAATTTTTCAAGAATATATTTTAAAACGAATCTGAACTTATCTTTACATTAAGCCTCTTAAGAAATATACAATTTCTGTAATAAAAATCCTGAAATTAGCGATTTTCATCAATTATAGGGTGTACCATACGACCCAAAAAAGACTACTCCTTTCTAAACGTAGCCGCGCTCGTTTGACCTAAGATAATTCAGAGGTTCTTATTTTCATCATAAATAGTTTTAAAGTTTTTTTTAATGTAGTGTATTAGGCTAAATTTTAAAACCGTTTTTCACAGCCCTAAAAAGTTGTAGTAACTTATCACATTTATAAATTACCGTTTACATTGCGAAGTCGCTGAATTTCAATTCAGCTCAATAGCTATCATGGAACTATAAATTTCGTTACTTTTTACAAGAACATTAAATACTCCACTAATTATATCTTTCACTACAAACAGCTTTTGAAATTGAGGTCTCTGGGACTTTTGAATAATTACAGATATAATAGGAAATATTTTCTGTATAATTATAATTTGTTTTTCGATAACGCACTGCATTGGTATAAAATTGGATATACCAAATAATAGCTTATAACTTTTTATATTTATACGTTATCTGTACATTTGATTGTTGTGGAATAGAGAACACTTTCTTTTTTCTTTCTATTGAATTCCACATTTAAAATATTTTATTGTCCTATCATGCCATGCTTGGAATAAACAATTGTTTTTAAACATCAATCTTCTTTTGGTATACACATTGCCGGTATTGCTTCACTAAGAAGTTTCACTGCCTTCTTCTTATTATAACTCTGACGGTAGAAGTTCAGGAATAAGATGAGAATTACTCCGGTGTTGCAGGAAACAAAAATGGCTACTCCTTTAGCTGGTGGACACTCAGATACAGTGACGGTCATTATGTACTGAATGATGATTGACACGAACTGGATCTGAAATATTAAAAATGCGTATACATAAATTTTATGCTGGCTTCAAAAGGCCGAAATATTCTTCGTTGACGTCAGTAAGCGGCAGAAAATTCTAAATAGACAATACTATGATAAACAGACTGGCGATAAACATATTTATTTAAATAGTATACATATTCAATTTTTTTTTATCTGGATGCGAATTGAACCCACGAACAATAATATTATTATTATTAAGTATCTATCACATTTCCGTAACTGCCTTAACGTGGCAGTTGCATACGTCAACCGCTAGACCAACGTCTAGCGGGTGACGTATACGACTACCAATCAAGAGGTCTCGGGTTCGAATCTCGGGTCTGGCCATAAATTGTTATTGAGTCTTCCTGATTAAAGAAATACGTAACAGCTCGGAATTTGGAAGTTAAGGTGTGAATCCTTCGTAATTCGGAGAGCTTGTAAAGCTGTTATCGGTCCTGCGCCTGATCTCTCCCTGGTCGTGTCGGTTGAACGTCCCAACGTTAAAGAGCGAGAGGGGAGCGAGAGGGAACAGAGAGTGCACCTGTGTTTAGTGCTCAAGAGCCTAAATGATAATATCTCCTGCGTAGTTGGCTGATCTACGTTGAGACTAGTCGCCGTCGCAACCGTCGGCTAGGAGAATATTATTAAGTTTTTCAATAATTCACTTGCTTTTTGAGCTACTCGTTAGCGGTCTTGAATATCCTGACTACTAATCATTTGATAAAAAAATTGTCCTAGGTGAAAACTAATTTTTGTGTAATAATTAAGACAAATCCATTACCTTAAGCAAACTTAAAATATATTTTAATATATTTCAAATTCAATCCTTGGGTAAAAATTATAAATATGCCACGCTATTTTTTCATTCAAATCATTCACAACGAAACCGAATGTTCACACATAAAAGTAAAACAGTTGTGTGAATGCCAAGTGTTCGGAACTTGTGAGTAATCAAATGAAACCCTCTCTCTCCTCATACTGCTCCCCGCCTAGCCCGGTAACAAAACGACACGTGACGCCATTTTGTAAAGCGGCCTCACTTATTCAGTAATACGTCGGCTTCGTATCGACCGCGCTGCGCCTCGCCGCAATTCAAGGTTCAACGACTCGCCTGTTTCGATTCAGTCACGTTATCGTATCACTAGTGTTCACTTTTTTGCCGGGGAAAGCGAGGGCCATAACAATATGGCATCGACTAGCAGCTATGCTTCAATTGATGCTAGTAAAATATTATCATCGCATCAAACTAGTAGGGCCAGCGACAAAGAGTGTCAGAATGAAAATGACTCAATTGAGCACTTATTTTACAAAAAACTGGTGGAATATGACGACGGTCATAGTGGTAACTAATTTTCTTTAAATTTTTTCTTAAAAACTATGCATTTTATCTGTCTTGAAAATGCTATTGTAATTGTTTTAGGTTCTAATAAAAAACCTTGGACACAAGAAAGAATAATAGAAGTAATGAGAGATTTGAAAAATATTAAAGTGAGCATGAAGAAGAAATCCGTAGATTATTACTGGATGAATAAATACGAAGTCATTACTACATCAAGTGAAGAGTATTTGATTGCCAAGAAGAAGCACTACTCTGAACCAACTGTACGTATTGTGCCTAGAGAACATTATTATGATTTACTGTCTGAAATCCATTTATCTAGCGGACACGGCGGTCGAGATAAAATGTTGCAGGACATAAAGAGTAAATTTTATATACCCAAAAAAGCTGTGGAAATCTTTGTTCAGCTTTGTCCAGTATGTAACTTAAACAGAAACCGCTATAGAAATACGCATGTACGTCCTCTTATGTCAGGTAATTCGTCCGAAGGAGGACAATTTGAATTAATTGATTTTCAATCTTGCACCGATGGTGAATATAAATGGCTTCTAGTTTACGAAAACATAGCCACTAAATTTATAACAGTCCGGCCACTTAAAAGTTTCAGTGTTACAGAAATAGCTTCTGAACTCTTGATTATTTTCTTAACATTGGGTGCCCCAAACATCTTAAAGTCAGACCTTGGGAATACATTTAATGAAGACGTTTTAAGAGAACTATCTACGTTATGGCCGAGTTGCAAAATCATGCTAGATTTGCAAATCAACTTTCATCCAAATAGTCAGAAAGTCGAAACGATGTTGCGAACCTGGATGAATGAAAATAATTCTACTAACTGGTCCTTTGGCTGCTATTTCATACAATATCAAAAAAATATTTCATTTAATCGAAAACTAGGAAAAATGCCATTTGAAATGGTGTTTGGGTGTATACCCAAAGATCATGAAAACCCTACTTCTAACGAAAACAATACAAACAATTTAGCTGATGAGCAAATGTCAATTCCTGAAGAACAGTACACTTTAGAAGATGACGAACCACTAGTTAGTAATATTAAAATAGAAGTAGGAGAGACCTATACAGTTACTCAAGATCCACTAAACATTCACAATGATTTTGAAGAAAAATTTAGGCCGGCGGTTTCTCAAAATGAACCTTCCAATCCATATAAATGTAAATCTTGTAATAGTTCAGTGCATGTTATATGTGCCACCTCAAATGATGATCAAGAAAATGAGCTAAAAATGACATGTTACGTTTGTAAAAATGAACAAGTAATAGAACTCGACAGAAAACAAGGATTGAAGCGACCATATGAAGAAATCGATTGTGAAAATCCAAATGAATTAGAGCTATTAAACATTGGTCAAACTGTTTTAGTTTCAGTCCCTAAAGCTAATAGGGGAAAATTTGACACTAAATCAATCACTGGTAAGATTGTAGACTTTTGTAGGTTTGACTTTTGTGGTTGTAAGTTTTGCGTTTATAGGGTCGCAACTAAAATTGGTACTATTAAAAACTGGTTTCCACGATACGATTTGCAATATGTTCAAGCTAACTATGGTGAGGTATTAGATAAACCAGTAACTTTAGATGATGTCGTTGCAAACCAGGCTATAGCCACCGTTGAAGTAATGCAGAAATGTAACTGTAGACCAGCAGTCAATCAGTATGCTACTACAAGATGTGTCTGTTTAAAAAGCAAAAGATTATGTGGACCCAAGTGTCATGAAAGATTAGCTTGTATTCACACTTAATATATGATTTGAAAAGAAAAGTTTTGATGTAGTATATTTTTAGTATAAAAAATAGTTACATAAATAGTTTGACAATCAAAATCATCAAAGATCAGCCAAAAATAAAAAGTTGTCGTATTGAAACGTTTCACATTTTTATTAAGTTTTTAATGTTTTAAATGTAATAAATACATGTGAAAATCTCAGATTACTTCAGATCTTTTTATTTATCAGCTTAAATAACCTTACATTTAGTGTTTATTTATATCTTAAAATTTTATCTAATCTATTTTTTTATGTGGATACTATATTAATTAATTTATAAGGGTTTGATGTAAGGACCGCCTTTTGCGGTATAAGCCTCCTCTAAACATTGCCAAGTGGCTCTATCTCGTGCCAGGGCTAAAGGTAGCCCGTAGTTTCCACGATATCGTCACCCCATCTTTTCAATGGTATGCTCCTTCTTCTTTTCTTTTATTGGATACCAATTTGTGATATCTGCATGGCCGGACCATTTCCACTTGAGTGTCAAAACCTTTTGTAACCAGGTCTTGCGCTTTGGTTCTTTTCCTAATTTCCGAGTTTCTTACCTTATTTTTTAATTTAATATTCATGTAGCTCCGTTCTATTCTACTTTTATAAGTTTTGATCTTGTTCAAGTTTGAAGGCTTGAGAGGCCAGGTTAGGCAAGCATAGGTCAGGACCGGTGTAAGTTCCTCGTTTTTGTCTTTAAGTTTGTGGGAATGCAACCTTTGAAGCTCTCTTTTAAAGACCAGTACTTATTCCACGTATTCTTTACTCTACGGTCTATTTCCTTTTTTGCACAAGATTTAAATGAAATGAGGTGACTTAGGTAAATATAATCCTCAACATAACATATTTGTTCAGACTCAATGCAAATTTGTCCACAGTTTTTGTTATTTTCCAGTTGATCTGCAGACCGACTGCTGCACTTCCATGGCTGAGTGGCTGGATATATATCATGTATTCAATTTGATTAGGGTTTGCAGACATCAAAATTATATCGTCCGCAAATCTTAGATGTGATAGGTACTTGCCATTGATTTTTATCCCTAGTTCATTCCACTCGAGCTTTTGGAAGATATATTCTAGGACTGCGATGTTGAAAGTTGCGGGTCACCTTGCTTCAAATCTCTCTCTACTTGGAATGTCGGTCCACTTGTCTCTAGGCGTACTTTCACTGTGCTATTCAAATAGATCATTTAAATGAGTTCTATATAATCGTTATCAATTACTTGTTGGTGTAAAGCTTGCCATATAGAGTTGTGACAAATAGAGTCGAAGGCTTTCGAGTAGTCAATGAAAGCTATGTATAATGGTAAGTTATATTCGGTATATCTTTCGATTCGATTATTATTTTCAAAGTATGAATTTGGTCAACCATAATGTCTCAAAAAACCAGCTTGGTCCACCGGTTGGTTCTCGTTAATTTTAGATGTTATACGTCTCAACAGAGTCGATGTGAAAACCTTATACAAACAGAATGTGAGAATAATAGGCCTATAATTCGATAACAATTTGGGATCCCCTTTTTTGTACAATAGAGTTATTTCTGAACATGTCCATGTTTCTGATATATCCTTAGTTGAAGAGCTTTGTAAGTGGCTTTGTTAGTTTAACTTTGGCAGTTTTAATAAAGAAAGGTTGAGGCAAACTAATCACTTTTGTGCGGTCCGGGATTCAAAAACTGCACTGTTATCATTTACTGTCGCATTTAGTCATTAAGTTAAACTATTTGATCTCCTGTTTTCCAAATAACATTATGACATATTTCAAATTAATCTAATAAACAATTTCTAATGTCTGATATTTCATACTCTTCTTTTTATCATTAACCAGCCATTTCATTAAATATTGCAATAGACGCCACGGTTATTTTTTATTCGGACTACTATTTTAATTGAACGGATGTGTCAAATAGTAAAGAGGCTAGACTTTTAGTTGAAGTTAGTCAAACTAATCAGCTGCGGCTTTTACATGGAAATCCTGCCCTGACTGTGACGTCATACGATAATAAGGGCTCCCACAAATAACTGCGATGCGATGCGATACGACGCCTTATCGCAGGAACTTGCGATGTGAATTGCTGCGATGCCATCTCGGTAAACCGTTGGTTTAGGTGACCATACCTATAGGTGGATAGGTAACCGCTGGTGGCATGAAACCACGAGCGTCTCCGTGATTCGGAGGTCATGTTAAACAATCGGTTCCGGTTGTTATCATGGGATAACTGCCGTAAGGCTTAACTGGAGGCCTTTAGTTGGACGGCTTCAAAACGTCCAACGGCAAAATTTACGTACCCACAATGTTGTCTTAGTAGTCCGTTCTGACGTATAGCCTTAACCCTCTCCTGAAAGGAGACCCGAGCCCAGCAGTGGGACATTATAGGTTGTTGATGTCAATAGATGTTTCGGGATTTGGAAGATATACAAAGTCTTTGGTTTTTCTATTTTAAATCAATAAAAAATGCTGTTTCAAAGATTAGTGTTAATATATAAAGAGTGCATTCATGTATAAGTTTTAAGAAAAACTAACAAAATTAGAGCAATTTTATTTAATGGAAAGCTTATCAAAACAATAAAAAATTAACAAAAAAAACAAAAAAATAACATCACCTATAATTGTTTTTCAATGTGTTTGTCAAATACTAATCTTATTAAGGTATTTGTGCTGTAAAATATTTTATATTAAAACTCACCAATTGGAACTTAGTCATGTACTTTTTCCACGTCAAATATTTGGCCACATTTGGTCCCAACGCCGCCAATCCGTAGTACGTGTACATAAACACATGCACAAGGGAGTTGAGGAAGCCAATAAATATGAGCGTATGGGACGGCCAATATTTCAGTAAAGCCCATGTGCCAATCACCATTACAGTGTGGTGGTATAAATGTAAGAAGGTGATCTGTTTGTCTTTCTTTCTCAACACGAAGAATACCGTGTCTAAAAGTTCGATAAGCTTAGCAGTCCAATATAGATATGTACCGAGAAGAATCTGAAAATAAAAAGAAATAGGAACATGAACTATTGCGAGTGTTTTCTTTATAAACTGACGACTCCAGAGTATTTTGATTCTGTCGTCTAAATATGTTTTTTTTATATTCTCCTGCCAAAATGACTCTACTCTGCCTGATGGAAAGCATTAGCAGAATTCACTAGTGCTGGTCACCATACTCATTGCGAATGCAGACAATGCAACATGGCGACCCACACCATGGCGGCCTAGTAATGCTTCTGTAGCATTGGGCCTACGGTTTCGCATACATCATCATCACACACACGCGACCGGAGCTGCAGTGAAAAGCCAAAATAGTACATTCAAATTTGTAAAGAAAATACTTATTAAAATTGATTTCAGTAATAAATATTTATATTGGAAGATTCGCGTAAATTGACTGTTTATGACCTACTTCGCAAATCTCCATACAATACCGCGTGTGTATTTGCAATAGCAGTAAACATACCAGTAAAATATTTACAAATGTTTCAGAATAACCAACTCCTCTCCAAATAAAAAAAATCTGATGTCGTGAAAATTACTAATTACTTACGTAAACAGAATTGTGAACTTTAATTTTATAACAAAAAACGGGCACATTTAACAAATGCACAAATTTAACATATCTATATTTATACATCAAGCAAAAACTTTATAAACGTTATTATAAAAATAGCAGGAGTATGGAATTCGGCACAATTAATATGATATGGAGGAGGAGCGTCAAGTAAAATGAATTTTAGTCGGATTCGGTAAAGTACGGACGATGGCGGTGTTTTCCGCCCGTGCCGCGGAGAGCATGTTAAGCCGTCGGTCTCGGTTGTTATGAACACCTATGACAATCGTTATTGGGAAGTCAGTGCCCTCAAATATACTGAGGACTTTTTTATTTTTTTTACGTGTGGAAACCACCTCGGGCCTTCACCCCACCGGGGTTTGCGGCGCGGCGGTGTGTCGGAATAGAACCGATTAAAACCACACGGTGTACCTGAGACGGGAGAGATCCGGGAACCGCTTTCTTACGCCATCCGGACCCCACCCAGCGCCTCCTAACTCTGAAACGGGCTATCGTCTGTTGGAAAACTCTCAATCTAGGCGATGCACGGCACACGCATAACGTCGCCCCCTCGCGGCTGGCCTGTGAAGCGGATGGAGGGGAAAACTCGTCCCGCCCATCCACGGCCACACTCAGGGCGGCATGAGACGCTGGTAGGCGCGCATCCGCAGCCCGGTTCGCCGGCAGCGGATCGGGTCCGAGAGGAGAAAGTCCTCCCGGGTCTTCTTCGCCGCCTCCTTCGGCGAGATGACTTCCTCGCAGAAGGTCGCGACCGCGGTAAAACTGCTCTCGCCGCCGGCCATGGAGCGTACGACGGCCGGCAGCGAGAGATCTCCTCCGATGACTGCAGTGAGGGCCCGACGCTGCGGCGCCCAAGCGGGGCACGCGGCCAGCGTGTGCTGGGCCGAGTCCTCACTGCAGTCGCAGTGGTGGCAGGCGGGACTCAATTCCCTCCTGGCGACCAAGTGCAGGTACTTCCCGAAGCAACCGTGCCCGGAAAGCACCTGCGTCAGTCGGAAGGAAAGTGTCCCGTGCTGCCGCCCTGCTCACTCGAGGATGACCGGCTGGAGCGCCTCCACGGTGGCGAAACCAGCACGTGGAGCCTTCAGCTGCGACGACCACCGAACCATCGTGGCTCGACGGACGGCTTCACGCCACTCGCGTACCTCTTCGGGCGGAGGGCGCATGCCACTCTCCGCCCGGAATTCAGCCAATCGTCGATAAACTTCGGAAATATGCTGACGACTAGTTCAACCTTCGAATTCAGTTCGCGCTCAGGGTTGGTTCGATGCCAGTCGCTCCATGCAAAAACAGGTGAAACTGATTGAACTAATAGCCGACCCAATTAATTTTGGGAATAATGAAGGTTACGAAGAAATAGAAGAATTATAGTCAAATTGCAACACCACAACGACCACAAGTTATAAAGTAACTTTAAAAACTTAACTTTATGCATGCTTGTTTTTTGCCTTTGTCCAATATACTGATGTAGCATGTCAATGTAATGTATTTCATGAAGAACAGGGCTCCTTTCAAAATTGTTTTTTTTTTCAGGAGGTTACAAAAATGTTAAAATTTAACTCGTAATTTCATAAACTATGACTTACCCTGCTCCGAGAGGGACCTTCATTCATGTAACATTGCCTTGGTACTAAGCCCATCATTACTAAATC
Organism: Hyphantria cunea; assembly: GCA_003709505.1. Lineage (NCBI taxonomy): Eukaryota > Metazoa > Arthropoda > Insecta > Lepidoptera > Erebidae > Hyphantria > Hyphantria cunea. The sequence goes on along the minus strand of PKRV01001636.1, from coordinate 221,045 downwards.
CATGAAAAACTAAAAAGAAACATAAAAATATGTAAACAAAAAGTCACTAACACGCGTCGGACGCCTCTCTGACTATTTTTTTCAAATTCCCTATTTTTAAGACAGTTCCAATTTATTCGCTGTTAATAGTAAATGACACAGTTCTGGCATATATATATTTGTATAATGTTCCTTTGTAGGATACTTTGGATTAGAATCACTGTTTATTTACCCATCAATATTTATGTGTTCAGATTAAATATTGCTGTTAAAAAATGTTTCAATATTCGACAAAAATAAAAAATAAGTTTTATTTTTAGAATTCACTGTTAAACAAGAGTATACTCAAATTTCAATCAAACAAAAACTCATTGGAAACTTTTGATGATTTAATAGATGCACGCGTGTTGCTGCAGTTTTTCTACAGGCGTCTCATATATGACTTCATCTTGTATTATATTAAAGTATTGTGTTACAAGGGTTTACGAATCTGAACCTGACCTAAATTTTTTAATAACATACCAAGAAATAGCCTACTAAATAGCCAATTGATTTTGTTGATAAAGTCAAACTCGAGCTAAGAAACCTGAATATCTGAATCACTTGACACATGATCTTTGTATAAGAACAGAACTAAGACCGCCTCGATTAACTTTACTTTAAGTCATGATTTCGTATAAAATTAATGAAAATTTACTGTTTACTCGTTGGACAGAAGTGTTAGCGTGGTACTAGTCTTTCTTCCTAATAAACACTAATATTACTCCTAGAAATATTAAATATTATAAAGAAAGATTCTTATAAGCAGTAAACTTGTTTTTACGGCAACAACTTGTAGTCGAGATCGAGATGATGGATCTAACTGGACATAGGGCTGGATGGGACTAATCCCACCCATTTGCCTAGTACACTGTAACACTGTACACCAAGATCCAACAGCAGTTACCCACGAGCACACCGAGTTATGACACTCGGGAACACTACATAGGCATATGAGACATAGATAGCCATATATATATATATATATATATGTGTAAGCCCGTGCAAAATATGCATTGACTAGCTTTACAGCTACGATAAAAAGGATGTAATAATAATAATAAATAATATACTTACTCTGTACACCAAATATATTGATATAACTACTTGTACAGCATTGTATATTAATAGTGTGTGTGTTAGTTTATATGCTTGTCGTTTCCTCATGAATACTGGACCAATCTTCATCACAAATACTAAATATATAGCTAGAATAGTGAGAACTGGCCCAAGGGATGCCATCAAAGGTAATTCGTCAATTTCTTCAACTGAAAAAGATTGAATTTCACATTGAATTTTTAATCTTTATCTACAACTAGCTGACCCGGCGAACTTCGTACTACCAAATTTACGTAGCTGTCTCAGCTTCCCACAGTCACGGACAAAAAAAAAGAACATCTCTCGTTACCTTCTAATTTGTCTTGTATACAAACCTCCTAATAGTCCTAGCAAGTCCTAGCAATAACGAACACATAAAAAAATAATAATTTAATTTAATGCAGTCGATCGGAAGTTATGCGCGTACATACATTTCGGCGATTCACTTTTATTTATATAGATTAGGTGCCAAGTTTAGTGATCTAGTCTCTGGATGAAAGCTGAATATATAATAATTGAAGTGTCTGTTAGTAATTTTTGAACAGTTTTTAGGTTTAACGTAACCGTTTTTGTTGGAAAGGAACCACAACAACAGCGGGGAAGTCCGGGTTTAACTAGTTTAGAATAATATAATATTATCAAGTTTCTGGAACAGGACTATCACAATTTTCTATGTATATCACAATTTGCACACAAAGAGGCGTTGGCCTACTGTAAAATTTTGGCCAGACTGGTTGGTAGGTATAATGTTTCAAGCCTTCGTTTTCTTAGCTTTGATGTTGTCCTTGGTCACTTTTTCTGGAATGTCATAATCATGGATCGAATAGGGGTAATACCAGAGCTTTACAGCGATGTTTTCTTTGCTTTACCATGAGTGGATGAGGTTGGCGGATCCAAGCTGTTTAAAAACCAAGCAAACGATGGCAACAACCTGCTCGTGGGTCCATAAAAACTTACCAATTTATGATTGATTTTGTTCCTATTTATTTATAAAAAGATGTTCTCAATCCAGAGGTAGATCGAATCGATCAGTAAAAGACAGCTAATAAATAAACATCTATACAATAAACTAAGTTCACAGATAACATAAAAAATAGGTAACTATCAACAAAAAACATAAGAATACGTACATATATACAATTATAAATTGATACTTTTAATAAAAAATACAAAATTCAATTATAATTTAAACTAATTTTGATAAAGGTTAGAGTGTAAGCATGGTGTCAAAGATTATCCACTACTTATAAATTCTAAAGCTGTATTCGGAAAATATCTAAATTAGAACACTAACAACTTTTTCTTAGTAGCTTTAATTCAATAAAAAAAAGTATGTGTAAACCCCAAAAATTTGCATGTGTAATGAAGTAAAATTTAAAAAAAGTATTTGTAAAGTCATTTTGAAATATGCGAAGTTTTAAGATATGAACATAGCAAAATTTTAAGAAGAGAACCGTGTTTTTTTCTGAATTTATGCATTTGTAGACAATTTAAACTAACAAAGTCAAAGAAGGCGTTTAATTACAAGATATATGAAACTACTAGTAAGAGCTATGTTATTGAAACATTCTAATATACGTTCGCAATAGTATTTTACACTAACTTATTATTGACGACATCTTTCGAAAGTTGAAAGACATGCAGATATTGATTCTAATATCCTATTTATATTATCTTCAGAATTGTTCGTCGATGAGTAGTTTTTCAGCACTTACGATAATCCAGATCTTAGGTTCTTTCTGTTGAAAGTACATTTTTTTTATTATAATTAGACTATCTACCATCTAGATTATCTACTGTTACAGGGTTTTATAGGGTTATTTGCTGTTTTTATGAAGATAGTATTTTAAAAAAATACCTATGAACCTTTTAAATATCATGCACCTATCGACTAACTGGCAAATTTGTTAACTTACTTTAAAAATATAGTAATAGTGAAAATCATTCTGACTATATTATATGAGGACTATACTAATCAGTCAGTCAATGTGGTAAAATGGTAAAAGTGCGTCAATGCAAGTAATGGCCTGAATCCTGCACCTACATCAGCAGTAAAATCTAATTTTTATAAAACTAATCTTCTCCTTTAGGCAATCACTTTTCTTCACCTGTTTCTTTGATCATTTCTAAGGTTATAGTGGAGAATACTTGCTAATTAGAATGTGTTACACAACATAACTCTAACATCCATATTTTAGTATTTTCTTTTAATTTACGATTCATACAATAAAAGAAAATACTACAATTACAATTTATGAGTTCGATAATTAACTTATAGTAATAAATTTTCATTACATCATCAGCTCAGGCGAAAGACGTCCACTTGCGTCATTTTTGAGTGTTAAATTTATAACTGCACTTTTAAAAAATTCTCAATTTTTTTCTTGCTTGGAACCATCCAATCAAAGCTGAATTATTTTTATAAAGAACTTTAATATACACAGTCATTATCTTGTATGACTATTATATCTCCAGGATTTTATTTAAATGATTTTGAAAAGCATACTTACATTTACTTTTGTTCAAATCCCAACTGGGATTCTTCGCATTCAGACCAAGCATAGAATTCATGTTGTAATCTATTGTTGCCGTTGTCTTACGAAAATTAGACTACACAGGTAACACTGCAAATGAAAAAAAAAAAATAATTAAAATACTATTTAATACCGTTAAACAACTGATTCTTGTTCATATACATATATATAATCTGAAATTTACTAAAATAAAATACCGAGCAAAGCATCCCGGTACTAAATACTTATACACAATATTTATAAATAAGAAATGGTAAACGTAAATTATAAGAATTTCCAATAAACACTAAGAAACGATGTATCCTGAAGACACCGAATGGAGATCCAGTGAAGCATTTTTTAAGTATTAACTGCCAAAATATCGACTCTGCCTTGTGAAAAGCATGAGTAGGATCCAAGTGTAGTGGTCACCGTTAGCAATAACTAAAAATATTTTATGATAATTAAAATTTTGATCCTCCAAGCTAGCTTGAGATATGTGATCGTGTCATACAGGCAGACGGATCGACAATGATGTCTTCTTCTTTGGATATGTGGTATCATTTAGTATCAATCATTATAATTCATCGCTTTACAAAGTACTGTATCATTGTTAGAAAAGCAATAAACAAATGTCTCCGTCCCACACTATGGCGGCCTAGTGAGAAGCTTATTCACGCCCCGCTTAAAGGACCCGGGCTCATAGTGGGAGGGAAACACGTGCACTGGTAGTAAGTTCCAATGTTTTACTGCTAAGCACAGGAAGGAAGAACCGAACCGTTAAGTTCGAGAGCTTTTCCTACGACTTTCAAGGCCAGCACGTGTTGTCCTGTAGAGGAAGGGAAAAGGTGTGACCAGATGTAAGAGCTCTTCTGAACACACTCTATGGTAAAGGTGATAGAGGACTGCTGATTTTGAATTATTTTAGAGGTTATATCTCATTTTCAAATCCTTTCCTCCTCTTACTTATGCTCCACTTATTTACAAAAAAGAGATCACGCACAGCCGTCAAATTCAAGGCTAGGCTTAAATAATAAAGTAAATACATTTCATATCTCGCCTAAAGGACTAGCAAAAAAACTACAGTTCTTTAGATAACTACTAGAATTTGCCCGCTGGCCCGCCGGCGTGTATGTCTGTTTTCGCGTATCGTATTATAAATAGTCGCCCATGTCCGTTATCAAGAATCAGAGTATCAGTAAGTCTTTCAGTAAAATCCATCCAACCATCGGTCCATCGGTTTTGCCGTGAAAGCGAAACAGATGGACAGAGATACTCTCGAATTCATAATATTACGATGTATAAATATTAATTAGTGTATTTATTTTATAGTTAATTAAAACATTTTAAGCCAATTACATTAATTAACATTGAAACATTGATATTACAAAACAACACCGTAAAATAAAATTCAATAATATTAAAATAAAAAAAATAATTAAGAATAAAATTAACATAAGACCTAAAACGAAATTAATATGGCACTGTGGACTTCCTGATGTACGCTTTCTCATGATACGCCAAACAAATTCTCACAATGTCACTCCATCCATCCATTAACTACACTGTTGGCCTAGTGGTTTCAGTGGTCGCCACGCCACTTCCTACAGCGCCAAGTGTTGTGGGTTCAAATCCTACATGGGACAACACTTTGTGTGATCCATAAATTGTTGTTCTAAGTCTGGGTGTACTTTGTGTCCGTTTCATGTATGTTTGTAAAGATCCCCGCGACACAGGAATGTATATTCCTAATGCGAGAGTTGTCTTTTAAAGAGGATTAACAAATCGCACTAAGATTTGTTGGTCAGGAGTATATTGAGCGCCTCGAGGGTACGATACAAATAAGATTCTGCTCTAGTGACTGTGTGATAAGCCGGCTGTGCAAGCAAATTGTGTCGATGGCTTTGATGATGTACATAGTAATTGAGGAGCACATATCGCCTACAGAATAGAGATTGTGGTGTTCAGGACAGTTAATTCCCCACGAAGTGTTTTATAAACTACCAAAGGTTGATCAAGACCTCTTTTAACCTTCAAAAACTTAAACCCTAAAACCCTTGTAAATAATTGGTTGGGTACTTAAAGTGGCAGTAATAAAAATACCTTTTAAAGAGATATCTGAGAAAGGTCTTTTGAACTTTATCTAACATCACAGTTCGGTTTGCCGTATGGGTTTTCAGACGCAAGCATTCGTTTCCAATTTAATTCCGATACAAAGAAGGTGTATAGATATATATCTATATAAAAAATACATAATATGCAACTAGGAAACGGTTCAACGATTTTCATGAAATCTAGTATGCAGGGTTTCTCGCGGTCATCCAGGTACTCTTTATAAAACTAGCCTGATGGTAAGCGATTACCGCTGCCCATAGCCACCTGCAACACCAGAGGCTGCGTCTGTCACAAATGCACTGCTAGCCTTCAGAGGATGGGGATGTGTATGGGCCTCCGGTATCCTCACTTGCTCGGCGAAACACAGCGCAAGCGCTGTTTCACACCGGTTTTCTGTAAGGCCGTGGTGTCACTCCGGTCGAGGCTCCAGCCTATTCATGCCGAGGCGACGCTCTCTCACGGTAAACGGTTCCATTTTTAACAGTAATCGCTACTTTCAATTGTAATATTCGTCATGCGGTTTGGCCCGGATTTCCCAAAAATATTATGATTCAGATTAATCTTATCCTTTGCGTCATGGAGCATCACACTTGTTCAAATCGCACAACTATCACTTTACTTAAACGTTAGTATTAAATTGTTAATTTTAATAACAATGTCAATTGTCATTATCATCTAAAATTAAAATGCAATCTTTTAGTCGTTATGTAATGAGAAAATATCGCAATGAGTTTGAATACCTGGTGGTTNGGTGGTTTATTTATTATTTTATTTTTATACATGAATGTAATGATATATGATACGTTAATGATTTCTACAACAATGATAATAACCAGAAATTTTATTAATAATATATTTAACTTTTCAATCCATCGTTTGGATATTTTCTAAATCTAACTATAGGGGGGCTAGATACAGTTTTTTTTTGTTTCGGATTCAAACTATACACTCATTAGTAAACATTTGTAGTCCACATTGTTGCATTGGTCATGTTTCTATGCAGGTACAAAAGAAGAAAAATATACAACTATTTAAAATAGTACATGTTTCTAAAGAAATAATAATAATAATAAATATTTCGGAAATCTAACACACAACGCCATCTAGTCCCAAACTAAGCAGAGCTTTTATTATGGGTACTAGAGAACTGATAATAATACATAAATACTTTTTTTTTGTAAATACATACATATTATACATAGAAAACACCCAAACTTCGAAACAAATATTTGCAGATCATACAAATATTTAGTCCGACCCAGGATACGAACCCGAGACCTCATGGACAGCAATATTNCTAACACAACGCCATCTAGTCCCAAACTAAGCAGAGCTTGTATTATGGGTACTATATAACTGATATGAATATACACTTTAACACCACCATATTATAGATAAATACTTTTTTTTGTAAATACATGCATATTATACATAGAAAACACTCAAACTCCGAAACAAATATTTGCAGATCATACAAACATTTGGTCCGACCCAGGATACGAACCCGAGACCTCATGGACAGCAGTCGCGTACGCTACCACTGCGCCACCGAGGCAGTCAAATGCTTAAGCTATGTAAATTTATAGAATGATTTTAAATTGATTGTAAAACATAAGTAGGTAAATAAATAAAAACTACATCGTGCCACAAGTTAGAAAAATAATTGAATGGACAACTAATTTTCTTAAATATATATATATATATACATATATATATGAATCAATGAGTTTCAAAGTACCATTCGTGATAAGAAAGTTATATTATATTCGATATTAAACATTTGATACTAAAAATGCGCTTGCGACCTTTGGAACAGGACAGAAAAGAACAGGAAAACTGAACTGTAACTGTTTTATATATATATATATTAAGCGCACTAAATTATTTCTTATATAGATGCTTATTTGTATTAAACAACGATTTGAGCTAGAAACGACCTTTACCCATCTGTTTACTGGATAAAAAGTATTTTATGTATTAGAAGGTTTTGAATATCAAGATAACAAAAAAATATGTTTTAATATATTTTAACTCTACGTATTTATATTTTTTTTACAGTACGGTTGGCCTAGTGGATTTAAGCGGCCACGCCGCTTTCTATTGCGCCAGGTGCTGCGGGTTCAAATCAGAGACAACACTTTGGTTGATCCACAAACTATTGTAAGGACAATGAATTAAAAAACGTCTGCATTAAAAATATATATTCAATCGTGGTGGACTTTTTAAACATACATTTAATGGACACCAAGAACACCCAGACTTAGGAGTCTAAGTGAGTCAAGATATATTTTTAGGGCGAACATTTTTAATAAAAAATTTGTATAAGTACATGCTATGTACAGAGCTAAGTTATTAAAAATAAATTATATAAGCTTTTTCAATCTAATCTTAACATACAATTATGTAATGAAATTAGTTTAAGAAACTTCTCTATACATATATACAAAGAAATAAAATTGGAATGTTCGCTTGTAATATTAAAATAATCGCTTTGTATTAAATGCACATACTTGGAGTATGTATACACGTTGCACACAGCAAAATATCATTTTAAAATTTTTGTCTATCCGTCTGTTGGTCTATCAGTCTACCTGTCTGTTTGTCCTGGCTAATCTCCTGAACGACTGGACCGATTTTAACGGGACTTTCTCTGACAGATAGCTAATGTAATAAAGAGTAACTAAGCTGTTTTTTTTAGACTAAGTTCGACCTGCGGTTGTAAACGCACTACAACATTTACTGTGGACAATACCGCGGGACTCAGCTAGTTTTATTATATTATTAGATTTAGTGCTGTAACTTCAATCATCCTACAGATTCATTTATCAAAATCATTTTTATCTTAATATACACGTTTTTTAATTATTTTAGGAGATAGTACTAAGACATTAGTATTTCTAGAACAGTTACGAATTGGTAAGCGAAATTTATACGCACCTTAATTGGTCATCATGGTTGTCCTTTTTATTACTATATTTGGGCAGCCTCGTAATGAACACGTGAGAGAAAAGAACTTATTTTTTTAATATTTAAAAATTAAACGCACACTTTAACATAAGCTAATAAATAAAACTGAAAACTTAATATTAATCATAACCACACCAAAGTAAAAACTTAATAAAAACACAACTCTGTTAAATTTAAACTAATTTGAATCATAATTATGAAAATTATAATTGTTATCAAGATCAATAAAAATATATTTTTAAGAAAATAATTCGTTCTACACTTTTGCAGTAACATTCTACACTATCGGAGAATTGCGGTTTGATAACAATGCTTATTGTATTTTTCTGAAAAAAGAAATCTACAATAACATTATTCTATGTCTCTATTGTGAAATGGCATAAAGAGAAATAAAATATAAATATATTTCAAGTGTGATCATACATCACTGCTACAACCTTAAAGGCGGCTTTACACTGTTCAGAAGCCAATACGACCTTTTACAAGCGCAACTTTCTTAGGCAAAGAATATATGAACTTATACAGTTCATTAGGAGTTGGAATATTTCCGAAAGAAGCCGAGTTGATGGTAAAGTTATAGCTATGCAACATCCTCGGACATCCATCCAACATGGACGGGAATCAAGTTTACTACAGATCTATTTAGTCTCGCGAAAAATTAGAAAGAGTACACAAGGCTATCATGTATTATCGACCAACTTGAATCATGATGATTAATCGTTTGAAACCGTCAAAACAACAAAAATTTTGCTCCTTTAGTGTTACGTTTTAAATATCAAGAAGAATATGTCTCTTATGGTCGGAGATCTAGGCAATTTTGACTATTATCATTACTACAGTAGATAATATATCAGGTAAAACAGTAATAATTATATTTTGAATTCATTCTTTTTGAAATTAACTATGTATAACTCCAAACAAATGCTTTTTGGATTAGTAACAGATAATACTATGTAATTTAATAACAGATGACGAAATCGTGACCATGGAAATGCATATTTACGCGAATGTCTTATCATTTTGTCATGATTCAAATTTGTCGATAGTACTTTCGCTAGTCTGAGGACGAGTTAAAGAAGGCGAAGAAGAAAATAAACTGAAAATATAAATGACTCAGCTGTGTCCTTCGTCGAATCTCGCCTCACGCTACTCGTATGTCTAGTTTAGATTGCCTACTGCATCCTTCATAATAGCAGACGAATTTTCGTTGTAAAAAAATATCGCCAGATGTTTTTTGATTGTCTAATGAATGACAAACGATTATTGTATTATTATTATATTATTGTATTATATCGATTATATGATTTATATATTTATTATATTAAAACATTAGTGCGTCCATGATAGTGTGGAGCCACAGATCATTTCTATGATCGCAGTGTGGAACTGACTTTAGGATTTTGTTCTATGTTCTCGTTGAGCAAATGATTTCAATACATTAAGTGTTATTTTATGATTAATATAACACTTAATGTATTATTGACTGCCTCTGTGGCGTAGGTCTCGGGTTCGATTCCTGAGTCGGACCAAATGTTTGTGTGATCTGCAAATATTTGTTTCGGAGTTTGGATGTTTTCTATGTATAATATGCATGTATTTACAAAAAAAAGTATATAAGTATTAATATCAGTTGTCTAGTACCCACAGTACAAGCTCTGCTTAGTTTGGGACTAGATGGCGTTGTGTGTTACAATGTCTGTCTGAACATAGTTATTATATCGCGATGTAGTTTGATGACCTGGTGATACAACCATAAGACAAGAAGTAAATGATTTCTATAATAATGATAATAATACTAATAAAGAATATAAGCCATCATCCATATTATGCGGTGGATCCGTATAATATGGATGATGGTTTATATTGTTTTTTCATTATTTTAGACTAGGTGTTTCTCACGGCTCTGCCTGCGAGTATGTCATCGCGTCAAATAGACTAACCTTTGTGTTATTCTGATGTATAAGCTATATTACTGTAAAGTTTCACCGAAATCCGTTTTATGGTTTTTGCGTCAAAGAGTAACAAACATTTATATATCCTCACAAATCTTCGCATTTATAGTATACTAGATTATGCCCGCGGCTCCAACCGTGTATGTGTCGGTTATCGCGGCAAATAGTAGCCTATGTGTTATTCTGATGTATCAGCTATATTACTGTAAAATTTCATCCAATTCCATTGAATAGTTTTTACGTGAAGAGTAACAAACATCCATACTTACAAAATTTCGCGTTTATATTAGTAGTAGGAAGTAGGATAGTATGGTGATGGAGATTCAATATAGTATTTAGATGTAGATGCCATGAATGTTTTTCAATAAACCTCTTTATAAGATCTTTACCAGTTTTCGTTTCCAAGACAGAATCTTAGAAACGAAAATTGTTTGTATATCCCAACATAGCGCAATATCAACTGAACCGGTTTTTAACCCCCGACGCAAAAAGAGGGGTGTTATAAGTTTGACGTAGATGTGTGTGT
>PKRV01001636.1:112006-205419 GCA_003709505.1 Hyphantria cunea | reverse complement strand
TGTGTGTGTGTGTGTGGTTGTACGTCTCAAACGAATGGACCCGATTTCGATGCGGTTTTTTTCATTTGAAAGCCAGTTTCCTTAAGGTGGTTCTATGTTTGATTAATATCGGTCCAGCAGTGTAAGAGTATTAGGTCTTTTCCAAAATGATGTAAGACATTTTTGGCGTATGATTACTCGATTAAGTGCTTGCATAAGGGTTTCTTAAATTTATAATGAATGAGGTGTCAATAGATTCGTTATAAAGATATAGAAAAAAAAAATATAAAAAGTTTTGTGTTTTATTAATTGATGCTGTGTTTCTTTTTGGAAAACGTTATCACTATTTTTTTATTTCCTTTATTTTTAATAAAATTTGTAACAAGTTCAATTAGGTTCCCTAAGTATACTTATGAAAAGCTAAATCAGATCATTAGAAGTATTTTTCTTGCTTCCATTTTGTTGGGTGAATTTTAGTCGGTTCGATTCCGACACACCACCCCGCCGCAAACCCCGTTGGGATGAAGGCCCGAGGGGGTTTCCACACGTAGAAAAAAAAAAGTGGTATTAACAGTCGCCACGCCACTTTTCTTCTTCTTTATGTCCGTCTCATGTATTTTTATAAAGTCCCCCGCGGCACAAGATGTATATTCCTAATGAGGAATTTGTCTTAAAAAAACTACGTATAACTATAGAAACTAACCCAGAAGGTTAACCTTTAACAAATACTTTTTAAGGAAGTGAATTTTTTTTGTTTTTTTATTAAACTCTAATTAATTAATATTCGACCTACCTTTTGGAAAGTCTTGTTATGTTATCATAATTTGTATAGCTGTGATAATACGAGTTTGTTGACATATTTTTACATTTTAACTGATTACCCTCGCCATCAATAAATAATAATCCTAGTAAGATTAGAGCTACCTACTATAATATTATTACTAGTACCGTCTTTCCTCAAAAAATTGAGCAAGGAGAACCGTTTTCAGTTTAACCTTAACAGTTTGACACATTAGAAGAATTTATTTATTTACAACCTATTCAACGACTTCAAAATTTAGATACCTACAAGGCGACTGTAAGCTAACGATTCGGCGAGAGTTGACTCATTTTACAAATAAACCATCAACAATAATGTCTCACTGCCGGGCTCGGGTCTCCTCTCAGGAGAGGGTTAAGACCATACGTCCCCACGCTGGCCAAGCGCGGGTTGTGGACAATAAACCATACCTACTAACATTATAAATTCGAAAGTAAGTCTATCTGTCTGTCACGCTTTCAGGGCAAAACCAAATGAAATTTGCTGTGGGGATACTTTGATTCCCGAGGAAGGACATAGGCTACTCTTTACCGCGACAAAAGCTAATAATGTTATAATCTCACACTTACATTTTAATTGATGTTGGTGATGATGAATTGATACTACCTGTAACCTGTACTGTACCGCACTTCGCTGTAAGTCATTCTAGTTGAATTGATGAGAAGTAAGAAACCATAGTGAAAAATGGATAAATACAATCTATGGCGCTGTCGTTTTAAATTTGAGTTTAATCGGTACAATTTGAGAGTTTAAAGTGTACACAAACCAGATTAGAAAGAAAGAAAAAAAGAAAAGATAAATAATTAATATTTATGTTTAAAAAAAGATTACTGCACTCCGTCATTAAAACTTCCCTACTATTGTACATATATCACATGGTTTAAACCTACAATACTGTAAACAAAAATAGGATCAAATCTCTAAAGAAATATTATTACCTGTGTATGAAAATATTGCCCACAAATACAGTATAAATTATAATTTATAAACAAATCAATACACAGAAACTGACAGGGTAGATTACGTTTATCGTGGCCTGTAGTTGACGGTTGACTGAATTATCAACTGCCAGATTTTATTAAATTTTATTTGCCTATGGTTCATAAAGTTTTGTAGTGATACATATAACCTTATACTTTTACGATTGCAGCTTATGCCGGAACACTCCAATCTTACAATTAAATCAAACTCAATGCATAAATATGCATCGTGTAGTTTTATTTATTTTATGATTTTACTTTTAATATTTAATTTTAATAGTTTATGCCTTTGCAATGATATATACTATTACTAAATAAATTATAGCATTTTAAAGACCCTTTTTTCAGTGCTAAGTTTTGAAGGTAAAAAGCGGGGATCGACGAAGCAGTCATGAGCACAGCCAACAGATACAAAAACTTAAAACTAAGCAGTGGTTTTTATAATTTTTCAAATTAAATCTTTTATCTTCAATTGAAATTTGTCGACCTGTGTATTGTATATTGGCTAGACGTACACCGGTGAGTTTATTTAAAATCTATTTATCCACAGCTGGTTCAAGCGTTACACGTTACGTGACAATGTCAATGATAACAATGGCTTTATTCCCCACCCAACCTTAGCTGTAGAAGTTTTACCTTAAACCATCAGCAATTCAACCTTTTAAGCAACCGAGCTGGAAAATTAACAAACGGACAGGTGGCCTCATAGTAAGTTATTACCGCTGCCCATGAGCATTGCACCTGCAACTTGAAAGTCACGAACGAGTTGCAGCTCTCTGAGCCCCAAAAAGAATTGCTTGTCTGATGGAGAGAAAAGTAAAAGGTAATTGTAAGTTAATCCACAATGTCTTAATTGAAAATAAGTGAGCTTAGCTGCCGTCGCTTGACATAAAAAAAAAATACTCCATATTTATTATTATTAATTCGAAAGCAACTCTGTGTCTATTTAAACGTTTTAGGTTATTCCACTGCACCGATTTCAATGTATGTTTCTAATGTTTCTAAGCGCAAAATTCGGAAACGGCTCGACACACTCGATTAATATTTTTTTATATTTTCGTTACGGCATAAGGAAGGCGATGGAGGGAAACAACTTTATTTTATTTTTTTGTTTGGTGTTGTTTATACTTTAATGTATTATTAAAACATTCGCATGATAGATATTACACAAATATTTTATATACATCGTGATTGTAAGGAGTATCGAAATGGTGGAGGTTCTCTATTCGATTTTTTTCTTTGAGTGTTTTAAATTAGATCATTCTTATTAAAATACAAAAAGAGGGTGCTCATTTTAATGACACTGGCAACAATGTATGGGACTTTTTTTTCACTGCTTGCACAAGTTTCGTCAAAAGGGTTACAAAGTTTTTGTTTCACGTATTAATATCTAGTAATTAGACGTATAGTACTTATTAATGAAAATATTAATATAAAAATACACTTCTCACGAGAAGTCGTGAAGCTTAGTTGGTGGCCTTTGGGCGGATTAAAAATATCCAATGGCGAGATTACGTAGCTACAACGTTTTCTTGCCAGCCCCTACCCACATTCGGCCAGCGTGGGGACGTATGTCCTTAATACTCTCCTGAGAGGAGACCCGAGCCCAGCAATGCGTAAATATTGCTTGTTGATTATTATGATATATATAAATTTAAAAATATTTTTTTAAATTCCATTTTAAACTTGTTAACACTAGCCACGTGGTTTGTAGATAGAAATAGTCGAAGAAGAACACTATCAGTTAGGACTAGGTATTTTGCATTAGACATAGGACAAAACTTTTATTATCAAAACCTAGGAACCTGGTTGTGATAATGGAGTGGTGGCAACGTTACGACTTCCGATTAACATATGAGAAGAACTGACGAAAATCTAAATGTTCGGTGATGTTATCTAAATCTATGCAATTAATCTTGAGTTGTTCGATTATTTAGACAATCTTACCGGTAATATACTTTTTATGTCATAAACTAATAAATAAACTATAATTACATTTTCAAATTCTATGCAATATTTCAAATCCGTTTCGATTCAATGCGATGTGAGACCTTCGGTGGAAGTCATTCTTATGGCTCTCCTTGAAGCTTGTATCCAGCAGTGGAATATTAATGGCTGCTTACAATAATGATGAAAAATATTCTTAAAACACTCATTGTAGGGAGCTGAGATCATCAGAGAATTTGAAACTAGCAATGCCAAAACATTCCACCCAGTTTACAGATAAATTCTTTACTGTGCGAGCAGTAAGATTCTGGAACAATTTATCTGAAACGTCCCGTCACGCTAAAACCTTGCCTGTATATAAAAAGTTAGTGAAGGAATTTTATCTTTTATTATAATACCTTGTTTATAGTATACATATTAAGTCTATGTATGTATTTATGTATATGTATGTTAAAATTTTACGAATGAAGAATATTTTGAATTTGGTGTTTTTNAGGACAGCCAGCTTGGAAGCAACGACTTCTCCGCTTACTGTGGTCAGCTTCGTCAAATGGCTTCTTCCAAGAGATTTCACAAACACTTTTGACCCCCGATTCTGCTCGATTGCTTTTTCAATCAAAAGAGTGTTGGAGCATCGGAGGTCGTGTCGTACACGCTTACTAATCTCTCGGTTTAGAGTCCGTTTTGCCGATGAAGTGACTGGCGGGTTCTCACGTCTTTCCTTCATTAACCCTAGTGTCTTTTCTGAAAGCTTCGACTTCGTGTCTGTACGCTGCATTTGACAAAATCTCGTACCTTCACTCCTGATGATTCGAACCACATTTTCAAGGTTCTGGTTTACGTCTCTTGTGGTTTCCATGGCAACAAATCGGTTTTCCAGATTTGACTGGAATTTTTCATAAAGTGTATATATAATGAAGATAAATATATTTAAGTAAAATAAAGAGTCAACCACCGGTATCTCGATCCCTGCACCTGATGGTATGCATGAACAAACCAATACCGTTGATTAGGACCCACGAGACAGACAATTGAATCACTGGAATTATTATGGACTGAATAGACAGAAAGAAAGACATAGTGTATTCATAACCTCCCTAATCTTTATTATTCCCAGCATTATTTCGGGTCCATCGGGTCCGCAAGACTTTCATACTGCCTCGGTGGCGCAGTGGTAGCGTACGCGACTGCTGTCCATGAGGTATCGGGTTCGAATCCTGGGTTGGACCAAATGTTTGTATGATCTGCAAATTTTTGTTTCGGAGTTTGGGTGTTTTCTATATATAATACGTATGTATTTACAAAAAATAAGTATTTATGTATTCATATCAGTTATCTAGTACCCACAATACAAGCTCAGCTTAGTTTGGGACTAGATGGCGTTGTGTTAGATGTCCAAAATATTTATTATTATTATTATTATAATCCAGGCTGCTATTAAGAATTCCTGGTAAGAGAAATCCAGCAACACTTTTAGCCCGACCTAACTCAAAATCTGCCAACCGGCAGGCGCATATGCTAACCACAAGACCAACTGCTGTGATATTATAGATAGAACTTGAAAACTAATTAGTATGTATCTTTTTTAGGATCCGCTAAAAAAGCATTCGCCAAAAAGGTTTATTGTTTTTTTTTTGTTTTCATTGTTCTATTTCTATTTAAGATCATGGTTAATGATAATCACGCAGGCGTAAATAAAAAACCTATTTTTTTTCACACTAACATTTAGCAATCTTTTTTTATATTACCTTATTGAATTGTAAGTGTAGGCTAAGTTAGACAAAGAATATTATATGAATAAGACTGTGAAGATAATATGAATACACAATTTGTTGAGATCCTCGTAACGTCACAATAAAGGTCACGTACAGAATACATTTTCGTGGGCACCAAAGATCACAAACACTTAACCTCAAATATATTAATATTTATGTACTTAACGGAAAATGTATTCAAGGAAATTATCTTTAACATAAACACAAAAGTATTTTTTTCACGAAATTCGTAAATACTTGAACTATAACAAGTTAATTTACTTATTGAAATTTTTATGTACAAATAAATGTTAACAAAGTAGCACTTAATACTGATAGTATTTCGTGCCAGAGTGTGTCGTGTTTTAGCTCTTTATCGACCCTTACCGATTTATATATATATATATATATATATATATATATATATATATATATATATATATATATATATATATATATATATAAATATATATATATATATATAAATACACATAACTTTCGATCGACTGCACCAAATTGGGTAATATGTGCTAGCTATTGTCAGGACAAGATTTATATAAAAAAACACCGGAGGTGATGTATTTTTTAGTCTGCTTAGTTAGTTGTACACACTGCAGCCCTGAGAAGTTAACACGGGTTTACTAAAATAAAATATTATAAGTTTTTCGGTAATTCAAATAATATTTTCGCGAAAATGAATATAGCGGTACAGAGTTTACCGAGTCAGCCAGTAACTGAATAAATAATAACTATTAGTAAGGAATATTTAACAAAAAAAAAAGAAAGACAAGGGTGCAAGTAGTACCCGTTTGATATAATTCAGGTACGTCCAGGAAATGTATAAAATATTAGGAATACTAAAATATTATAACTATATTGTCAATTATATACTTTGCCGGGTTATTCTTTACGATTGAAATATAAGTGTATATGCTTAGGGATTGTACAGAACACCTACTGATCTACTGGCAATAAGTAAAAGTACAGATTTTGATCTGTATTTATTAATTTATGTAACTACTTACTAACCTATAAAATAAGGAGCAAAAGAAACGTGTTATGTTTGCTTTCATCATCACCATTATCATCAGCCTATCACACTCCACTGTTGGACGTAGGCCTCTCCAATTTCACGCTACTTAGTGCGATCTATGGCTTTTCGCATCCAGCTGTTTGCTTTAAATCAACTTTATTCAGAATCATCTAACGCGATGAGAACAACTCAATACCAAACAAATGAAATAATCTATGCGAATTATTATCGTGTGAAAAGTCCCTCGTATGCCATTAATCAATAACTAAATAATAATCCTTCACAAGCATCTCTCAAAAGGTTTTTTCAAGTCTCAATAAATATATAAGTCACCATCTTCAAAGCCTTTATTATTTCCAATATTATTTTAAGGTCGGCTTCTAGTTCAAAAAGTTTTAACTGAAAATCAGTTTTTTCACAGAGCGACTAGCATCGGAACTCCGCAATCCTGGGGGCGAACTGAGTTCGAAGGTTGAACTAGTTGTCAATATATTTGGGGCACTGTTTTCCGATTCATTACCGAACATTTAACAAAACAAATTACATGCAGCGAGCAAAGCTCGGTTACCTAGATATTTAGCATATATTTATAGATAGACTAGTTTATGTCCGCGGCTCCGCCCACGTGTATGTCGGTTATCGCGGAAAATAGTAGCCTATGTGTTATTCTGATGTATAAGCGGTAGAGATATGGCTTCACTGTGCATCTTCTACCGCATTTACCATGGGGAGTGCTCCGAGGAATTGTTCGGGCTGATTCCTGCCGCCTCTTTCCGACATCGTCCTTCGCGACAGAAATTTCATCCCCATCATCTTGATAGTTGGCAGTCTACAACTGTGCGCTTTTCAAGGAACTTTCTGCCTCGCACAACAAAACTGTGGAATGAATTGTCGCCTGCGGTATTCCCGGACCAATACGACCTTCAAACCTTCAAGAAAAGAGCGTACTCCTTCTTAAAAGGCCGGCAACGCACTTGTGACGCCATTGGTGATGCGGGTGTTCATGGGCGGCAGTAATCGCTTACCATCAGGCGATACGCCTGCTCGTTTGCCTCCTATACCATAAAAAAATAAGCTATACTACTGTAAACTTTCATCCAAATCCGTTGAGTAGTTTTTACGTGAAAGAGTAACAAACATCCATAAAAACTTTCGCGTTTATAATATTAATAGGATGAGAGTGTATAGTAAAGGATTTCATGTTGTGACTACTGAGAGGACGGAAGGGATCACCGTGAGTGTAGGGTTCCTAGTAGTATAAAATATTAGGATACAAAAATTAAATAAATGTGTTACTACAATACGATAAGCGGTGGTAGTGTAAAGTTAAAGATACTCGACTTGAGACAATCGTTATGGGTTCAAATATAATACGAACACCTATAATATCAACTTCAAACTACATAAGATACAAACGTTTTTATTAAAAACACGTGTGTGCAATGGGAACCACTTTGTTTCAAGCATTTTACAGAAAAACAAAAAGATATATAACACTAAACTATTCATATACACTAAATGAAAGTTGTGAACAATGTCAAGGCTAGAGAGATCGTAACGATAACACTTAAAATTAAACTTACATTAGGTTTAACACTCCATAGAACTCAGAACACAATATTTGAACTGTAATAGCGGTAGCAAGGTTCGTATTTCAACAAATATGTCCGACTCCAACTAGATCTGTTTACCTTCTAATGAAGAATATGGTCTACCAGTTATTAATAAGTTAACTGAAACCGACTGTCCGTACACTGGCGAGCAACAACAGTCGGAACACTTCAGTTACAATATGCACACGGAAATATGTTATTTTATTATTATTTGTATTTTATATATTTCTGAACGTTTTCCCTAAATTGACTTGTAACGTTGCTCATTGTTAAGTGTAGTGGAAGGGATAAAACGATATAATATTGTACGAGTATAAATTATTAACACGAATGAGAAGATAAAATCTAATGGAAGTAATAGGAAATGAACGTGCTCATTATACAATATATTTATTATTATTAACAAAAAATCATAGCCGTTTGTCTGGTTAAAAGAACGTGTATAACATTTATAGGATATATTGTGTAATATAGTTTAACAACTGACACAATTTATTATATTTCGTCAGATGTTTAACCTATTCTAGTTTTTGACATTCTTAAGAAGGCCATATCACATCAGGAACAATAGGCAATTTCGTTACAACTGACGGTGATGACTGGCAGAAGGCAGCTTGCGAAGTCCCGCGGATGGAATCCGAAAAGATTTAATTTTAGGATGGACTTCTTATATATTGTACAGGTAATTAATACATCAAGACCCGTCGTCTTGATGATTTGTCTTGGAAACGGCCTTTATTCCTGACTCCTGAATCGTCGCCTTTCCCCTAGGGGCCTAACATCTGAGTAAGTTGTTCCATTTTCCCCATGACCAAGTAAACGATTATCTCTCATGAATA
The DNA here is from genome assembly GCA_003709505.1 of Hyphantria cunea. Lineage (NCBI taxonomy): Eukaryota > Metazoa > Arthropoda > Insecta > Lepidoptera > Erebidae > Hyphantria > Hyphantria cunea. The sequence continues at coordinate 196,454 of PKRV01001636.1, read as the reverse complement.
AAATCGCTTCTTTACAAACCAAATCTACCATAGCGTAAAAAAGTACTTAAATCTGAAGAAAATTTATGTTCTTTTACAACGACAATTTTACCAAAGAAGTGTCTTTTAGAACCAACTTCATTTAACGAGAATCTAATATATATCCAGCTTTTTATGTCAATTTGCCTTCAAAATAATCATGGTTCAATTATTAGAATCACGTATTTGTACAGGAAATAGCTATTTAAATCCCAAGAACAAAGATTATTAAAATAATAGTGCTAGAGTGACGTTCATCACTGAATGTCTCGTAAGCAAAAATTGGTTGTGAGGCAAATTGTTACGAAACAGTGGACAATTGTAGATCTATTAGCAAAAGTGTTTGCTTATTAACATTTGTTTATTATTATAAGACTGCTAAGCGCCTCTACTCTGCCTGATGTAAAGCTGAGTAGAATCCAAGAGCTGTTGTCACCATAATCACTGCGAATGCAAAAAATGCAACAATGTAGCATGGTGTTCCACATCATGATGGCCTATTAAGATGTTTCTGCATCATTGGGCCTCCGGTCATTATTGGTTGCATCAACCAATGAAACGCGACAGCATGAATACTGTCATTTTATATTGATGTTCTGTGATAGGGTGGTATAGCCCCGGTCGAGCCGGCCTGTTCGTGGTGACATCAGCGTGGCTGTTCTACCTTGTAAACACGATAATCATGAGATGATTATGAATATTTATTTGCCAGTCTAATAGTATCATATACGTATACGTAGACCAACTGCACAGATCGTAGTGGCTAAAACAGTCGCCTCGCCGCATCCTTTGACACTGTGTTCTTGATTCCAGCCCATGGAACAACACTTTGCGTAAACTACAAAAGCTTAAAATAACAACTTCTGGGTATTTTGTGTGTATTTTATAAATGATAATATTTATTTATTTGTCTTTATTGTATATACATAGTAAAAAATGGTACAACAGGAACAGTCACAAAATATGTATAACAATATTATAAGTTTTCTTTTGAAAATAAGTAGAAAAGACTTGCTAATATCTAGTAATATATAAATACTGGCTTTTGCCCACATCTCCGCCAGCATTATGTCCACTATTTCAGTAAAAAGTAGCCCATGTCCATGTCCAGATAAATTTAATTGAAATCGGTGCTGCGGTTTAGACAGGAAAACGCAACAGACAGACATAGTAACAATGAATTTTATAATTCTAAAGTAGCATGGATTTTTTGCTCCTCTAGTTCATACAATGGTAACAAATTTCTGCTGGAATTGAAAATAAAAATGATAATATTCAAACTCTAGCTATGTTGACCTGAGCTGTGTAAAGATCTTTCTTAATGACATGCCATTTGCGTAATGACTTTAGAATCATTTGCAAATTTAAAATATTACGTAGAAGTAATGAGATGTTATTTTAAATAAAATAAAAGAATGGATCTAAGTACAAATTGTGTTAGTTTAAACTAATATTTTAAATTCGAAAGTAATACTGTGTGTCTGTCTGCCTGTTACGCTTGCACGGCTGCACTACTACACCGATTTGAATAAAATTTGGTATAGAAATACTTTAATTCTTGAATGAGGACATAGACTACTATTTACCGTGATAACCGATGTAAACGTCATCATCATCATCAACAACCCATAATGTCCCACTACTGGGCTCGGGTCTCCTCTCAGGAAAGGGTTAAGGCCATACGTCCCCACGCTGGCCAAATGCGGGTTGGAGACTGTTGGGGACTGGCGATGTAAACGAATAAATAAATATTTTGAACACTTTGACACACAACGCCATCTAGCCTCAAACTAAGTAAAGGTTGTACTATGAAAGCACTAGACAGTCTGTGCTATGAAACCTAGATTAACTGATACTATACTTATACACTTTTTACTGTATTTACTTTTAACCGTATTTAGTTAAATTAAAACTACTACTAATTTAAAACTATAAACAGAAATTTCAGTTTTATTTATTTTTGTATATATATAGGTTTATAAAAATCTCACGATTTCGCAACAGCCAATGCAATTTTTCTATCAAATTCTAGACGAGTTATGACCGTTTTTTGTTTTAATCAATGGTCTCAGAATTATAGTATTAGTTTTGTTTTGGTTTTTTTTTATTGTAACATGTTGTTCATATACATGTTGGGTCATTATCATCACAAAATGTGGGAAGTGAATATGAAATTGAGTTTATTAACTCGTAATCTTATTTAAGTTATAAATACATTACCGCGGTCACCTTGCTTCGATTTCATGTAAATAAAGTTGATAATTGGATTTCGACATTATTAGTTGCTTTCAGAAGCGGCGTTGTTAGTATATAAACTCTTTGATGTATAGTCCGTATCGCAGTCTTTTACAAATAAGTATATTATCTTATTTAAATTAGGTAATTTAGATTTAAACTTGAATGTATTATAAGTTTAGGGTTCGGTGGGGCTGACATGGTCTTATGTGTGACTACAAGACCCTAAATATTAAACGATAAAAAAAAATTGGTGATGATGATGGTAATATATATAATCGATAGATTTTGACAAGAGCTGACAATTGAAACTTAATGAAGGTCTTAGCTTCACTGAGTCGAAAGTTATACTAAATGGAGCCCCGATGTTTGTCTATAATCAAATCTTGAAAGTAAAATTTAAACCACTTCCAGATATCCGATTAAGCTGAAATTTGAAATATGCCGTTAGTTCTGATGACCATGCAATTATTTTTAATCGATATTATTATTAATCCAAAATGGCCGCCGTAACGAAATGGCTGCGTACATATTTCTGATAATCCACACAATATGGGTATCAAATGAAACGGCTTGAAGGTTTTTTTTATTAACAAGTAATAAAAGCTTGGTATTAAAAGAAATTTGAAAATGGCTCTATCTCATTGAAATATTTCATTCATACTCCTTTTCTCAGTATGATGTTGTAAATAGAATATATTAGAATACCACAATAAGTTTTTTGCCTAACATGTTCGAATCAAAGGACATGTCAGTTACGTCATGCATGAAATAAACGGGACAGGTAGTTAAGGAAAAAAGAGACACAAATATTTAAAACTAACAATTTTACTACAAAGTACACTCTAGATACGAAAAATAAAGTTGATTTTTCTTCATTATAAAAATTATTTTAACTAGTTTTGTTTGCCTAGATACCATTGAAAAATCTATTTGATAACATAAATATGAACAATCTGTCAGCCAACACAATATTAAGAAATGGATCAAGATGTCTTCCAATATAAAATTGAATTGATGTTATTCTTGTAATTTTGAGCACCCTGAAAGTATTAAATGATTATGATGTTGACTTTACATCACTTAAAACACATTTGAGTTCGGCAATTTCACATTTCTGACCCACCATATTTTTAATGGTTAAGAGAACCAGTCTAGTGAATTGAAAGACATAATGACCGAACCCGGACAACGAATGATAATCCAGACGACGAATGAAACCACGGCCGGTCGCTCCCCGGTTGCCCTATAAACTAGGACAAATCTAGGAAAATTCGGACGAATGGCAGCCATAATTATTTGTTTAAAAAGATTTTCAGCGCGAGTTTTTTTCCCGAGAATTCCCCCCCTGAAACCTTAAGGGAAGAAGAGAATCGGTTTCCTAGAAGTAATAAAAACAGTTTCCCCTAAAACTTTGCCGATTATTATGGAGGTGTGTATGGCTGCTTGCTATTGAATTATGTGTCTATTAATGTTTGCGTTGAGTTTATCTATGTAATTGTTATCTTTTTATAGTCATTGATTGCTCGTAATCCAGCTTTATAATTAATTTGGCTACCTTAACTGAAACTGGTTTATTCTTACACTTAAGTCATAAAAACTCGTCTACAATATTATTCGATATTTAATTTTTTATGTTTATTGTTTACTTTTCGTGAAGTCAACAATTAGAAAGTCCGTGTGTTTATCTTGGTTATTGATTATGTTATTTTAGACAGGAAATAAAATTGCTCAATGTTATTATCTACACTAATATCTACTTGATGGAATAGAATATATTTAAATTAACATGTTTCATTTAAATTATTTGTTTATTTACTTATCGTAAGACAGCCAACAATGTGACATTTCAAAGGCCGACGCAATTATAGCCGCTAGTTAGCGCTGTCGTCTCGCATTCAGCGAATATAATATTAAATACCTCACATCAATAATAACATATAAATGTGACATTAGCGAAGTTAAAGGGGTATTTTTTACAAGTTTGCTTAAATCGATTACAACGACATCTAAATATAGGTGATAACTTTTAGTTATGCATTTAAAAATAATTTTTGAAAACAAGCATTAGAAAGAAAGATTTATGATCAGAAAATAATAATATAATTACTATAATTGAAGCATATTAATTAAATACTGTTAAACTTTGTTAAACTGGTTCTTGAAACTTACTTTGAGCGCCACCTAGATTTAAGTGAACTTTTCCGGAATAGAGTATGATACAGGGGAGTGTCAATCTATGTAATATTGTGTCATTGAATATACCAACATTCTACATTTTTCCAACACAGTTTCACCGGTAACAGATAAGTACCGAGAAAAATTTATCTGACAGATGGATTAAAAGAACTTATGTGAAAGATATGCCATATTTATCTGTCAGTAAGTGCAGAAAATTAACTTTTACCGGCGAAATCTGTTTCGCCTAAGGGACAATTTCACTAGTTTCTGATAAAGTTTTATATAAATAAATAAATAAAATAAATAAATATCTACTAACAACGCCATCTAGCCCCAAGCTATGCAGAGCTTTTATTATAGATACTTGTTGTGTAGGACCATCAATAGGAACATTCAGGGCTTAAAATAAAATGCAGGCGTGTGATCTGTATGCCGTGAGCTTTTATAATAAACTTCAAATTATAGACAGAGTACTTAGTAATAAGAAGAGCCTCAAATACCACATTTAACGTAGGCGCTCCAACCAGCCCCTGGGCGTTGAAAGTACCACTTTCAACAACACTCCGAAGATACCGGTAATGGACATATTCTGTTGAATGTCCTCCGTATTATGCCAGTCGAGGTCTTGATGTCGGCGACACGAACAATTCCGTCAGATCTCGGGTGAACAGCCGTAACCCGCCCCAATCTCCACTGCAGAGGCGGAAAATTGTTCTGCTTTATGACGACTTAAGTTGACTTTATGCGTTGCTGCAACTCAGCAACGAATTCCTTGCTCCATCTTGTCCAGAAATATTGGTGGAGTTGTTCAACGCGCCAATACCGACTGTGAGGGTTAATGGAATGCTCTTCAAAATTTGGCTGCGGCAAGGACGTGAGTGGACGACCGACGAGAAAATGACCTGGTGTCAGCGGAGTGCAATCGACAGGGTCTGAATATTGTGGCGTTAATGGGCGTAAATTTAAAATTGCCTCGATTTGTATTAATGTGGTGCTAAGTTGTTCGAAGTTAAAATTACAATTGCCCAACACTCTGTGTAAATGGTACTCGACAGAATTAACACCCGCTTCCCAAAGACCACCGAAATGAGGGGTATAAGCAGGAATAAAATGAAAATTGATTCCCACATTGGCTAAACTCGCACCCAAGGAATCTCGACTAGTCTTTAAAAACTTGGAAAGTTCGTTGTACGCACCAACAAATGAGATACCGTTATCTGAATATTTATGTATAGGCTTTTCTCTCTTTGCTATAAACCTATGTAAACATAGTAAGTAACTGCTGCTAGTCACATCACCTACAAGCTCTAGATGACTAGATTTGGTTGTAAAACAAATGAAGATAGCTACGTATACCTTTACGAGCCTACAACCACGACCTGAACAACTAGCACACATAATAGGGCCGGCATAATCGACACCTTTGGTTTCAAAGGGAAAACCACCTGGAAGAAGGCGCTGCCGTAGCTAGTTTCCCATCAATGGAGTAACCACTTTACCTTTCATTCAATGACAGAGAACGCACCTATGATAACAGGCCTTAGCTATATTTCGATCCCCTATAGGCCAAAAGGGCTCTTATTGTAGCCAACAATAGTTGTGGCCCTGCGTGCATTAAACTCTTATGCTCATAATTAAATAATAGTTTTGTGAAATTGTGAGTTGACTGTAATATTATACGATGTCGCCTATTATCATTAAAATCAGAATTGTCGAGACGTCCTCCGACACGCATTATGCTATCATTATCTAAATAGACATTAAACTCTAATAGGACGCTCTTTTTAGGTAACCTTTGTAGTGATAAAAGTAATTTGTACTCGAAGAATGACTGACATTGAATTTTTTTTTAATCAAAATTTTTAAAGCCTCTTTTAATTCATGGTTTGTTAGATAATTAGAACTTCATGATTGTTATCGACATAATTTAATGAATCGCAACACATAAACTATAGAACGTACTAAGCAAGAGTAATTGGAAAAACCACTAAAATCTATTACCTGCATTAATTTCAGGAGATAGTGGGACAGCCCACGATAATTTATCAAGCCGCATTCTTTGTAATAACATTTTCAAGCTTATTACAAAGGGGGATAACAATTCTAGTCATGTTTAGTATAATTCGTGGAAGACACAGTGGAACTAATGGAAAATACGAGCTCGTCTGAACCTGCATACCAGCCTAAACCTATCAGTTTGTCAGTCTCAGTAGATCCAAAATTTAATTCAAGTGATGACTGGTCAATCGCAGACAGCAACTAAGGCTCTTTTGACTTTCACTTGGAAATGACTGACCGATACTGCGAGACGCCAGGTTTTCTGGTGGTCACCGGAGATCGCTAGGCTACGAGAAGCCAGCATGACCGTGCGTCGCTAGTGGTCCCGGTTCCGCAGGAAGCGTCACCGTCTTGAAGATGCGGTTGCCCGAGAGGCGGAACTATTTGTGGAATTCAGAGGTGCCAAGAGAACCCTTCAGGCAGCAATAAAGCGGGTCAAGAGTGAGGCCCGCCGTGAGTTGCTAGAGACACTGGAGCGGGATCAGAATTGTCGGTAGGTGTAGAAAATAAAAAGTTCGGGATTAAATTAAATACTTTTTATTACACCTTTTGCATAATTTTACATTTTTAGACTAGTAAATACAAGTAAATTACTGGTACTCACTTTCGCAAAGTATTTAATGTAATAAGTAGTGAAATAATCCACACCACCTGCCAGCGCATCGTTTTGCAGTGCTGAGAAGCAAAATACACAATCAAGGATGTCACATATAAGCGATATAATATCGGCGCAGAAGACACTTGAGGAGACCTTTATCAGGAAGATGTCAGATCTTGAATCTCAGATACAAAGTGCTGGTCCAGCCAAAGACACCGTAGCCAAGGTCGCAGAGAAATTCCGAAATTTTCGAGAGCTGATTTTCTCGATGCTTGGTTTGCTTCGAAAGCAGATAGGCGAGTGCTCCAGAAAGATCGATGACTTAGAGACCAGACAACGGCGTAAATCACTGATTTTCTTGGGTGTCGAAGAGTCTGAAAAGGAGGACTGCAAGGCTGTCGTGCTGCAACTCATCAACAAATCACTTAAGCCTGAAGAACGTAACTGCTTCTTCAATCAGAGCTTGCCACCGACTAGGAGCGTCAACTAAGGAACGTCGGCGACCAATGCTAGTAAGATTTTCCAGTGTAGATGACAGAGTGTTGGTATGGAAGGCAAAATCAGGGCTGAAGGGTTCTTCTGTCAGTATTAAGGAGTTCCTAACAAAAACCAGGCAGTCCATCTTCGCCAAGGCTAGGACACATTTCGGGGTTTCTGCTAGCTGGACTCAGAATGGCATCATGGTCATATGGTCCCTGGTGGTATCCGGCACAAAGTCACGACCATCGACGAGTTGAACACGCTACTGGTGAAGTATCCGAAGGCACAATCGACTTCCTCGGGGTCTGATGACCGACCCGCAGGAGATATCAGGTCTCATAGACAACAATAACAATTATTCAGTGATACTAAAATTTTTCTTTTTCTGACTATTCACTTTATTCTCCTTTATTATAGTTGGGGTTTATTTTAGGCTGCTTGTCTTAATTCCAGTACTCCTTATAAACAAAACGCTAATCTCCTTTACGTAACATAGACTCATTTTTTTTTTTGACTTGCACCTTTTTTTTTGTTATTTATATGACAAAATATTAACATACTCTCCTTCTGTTCACTTTGGCATTTGTGTGCAGTACAATAAATAATGATAGCGTAGATTTTAATTCTACCGTTCATTCTTTAACACTGTTTTCATTTGTTTTTTGCGTTCGTATTGGGAACTTATGTAAAATGTATCTTATGTTGTAGTTTTCTGTTTAATTTTTGTTTTTTCTCATTTTCTTATTGATGTAAGCTGGCGGGTGGTGCAGAGATACTAGCGGTGTACCGGAACATCTACACATTATTAATTATACGCATATATTTATACACATTCTTTTTTATATATTTTATTCATTTTTAGTTTTACATATTTAAAATTTATTTGTATCTATGTCGTCTGATAGCGAGTNATTGGGAACTTATGTAAAATGTATCTTATGTTGTAGTTTTCTGTTTAATTTTTGTTTTTTCTCATTTTCTTATTGATGTAAGCTGGCGGGTGGTGCAGAGATACTAGCGGTGTACCGGAACATCTACACATTATTAATTATACGCATATATTTATACACATTCTTTTTTATATATTTTATTCATTTTTAGTTTTACATATTTAAAATTTATTTGTATCTATGTCGTCTGATAGCGAGTTTTATGTTTCCGCCTGTGAATCTGAAACCGGTTTAAGTGATCAAAGCTTCTCCTCCTCATTAGACACTCTCGGAGGTGTTCTACGCAACAAATTTAATTTTAACAATAAGCATTTATTTAATGTGTGTCACCTAAACGCCCAAAGTGTTCCTAGTCACTTCTCTGATTTGTACGAGGCGTTCTATGATGTCAATGTTCACGCTATTCTGATTTCCGAGACTTGGCTTGAACCACATCTTCTCTCTACCTCTTATTCTGTCCCTGGCTTTGTTCTTATCCGGAATTACCGTATGGAGAGAAGGGGAGGTGGCATTGCTATTTACCTGCGCACTGACTTTTCCTACAAAATTATTTCATCTTCCTCTTCTATTGACTCTGCTGAATTCTTATTCTTAGAGGTTTGTGTTGGGGGCGTCAAAACTGTCCTTGGTGTCGTCTATTGCCCCCCTAGTGTTGACTATTTTACTGAATTCGAATCAGTCCTTGAATCCTTGGGTACAGAGTATGCTCATCATATCATCATGGGTGATTTTAATACCAATCCCCTAGATCAAAACTCCTGTCATTCCCGTAAACTCCAACTCCTTTTTGAGTCGGTCAGCCTTAATGTTCTGCCGCTACATGCCACTCACCACAACAATAACGGCGAGGACACCTGGTTCGACTTAATTATCACTTCTAATCAGTCACTTGTCTCCTCTCATGGTCAATTAGACGCTCCCGGATTCTCACACCATGACCTAATTTTCCTTTCCTATACCCTCAAACCCTCTAAACCCAAACCCAAAATCCTATACAGATATCCTTCCGAGAGCACACCTGGTTCCCCGGCTTCTAGTACCCGAGATGGTGTGCGGTTTTTAGTCGGTTCGAGTCCGACATAACCACCAGTCGGTAGTAACCGAGAGGATATCCGCACAAAAAAAATAAGTTGTCAGTGTTCTGGCCATCGATAGATGATTTCAAAAATATTTTGCAGCGGCCACTCTACGTTGATCCATGCGCAGTTCGGTTAAAGTATTCGAATCATGTGTCCTTATTTATACATACATTGGGTGATGAATTTCTTGGTGATTCATGACGTGATTGCCTACACACACTAAATAACAAAAAGCATCTTACTTGGCACTGTGGCTGCTTTGGATGTTTCCGTAGGTCACAGAAGAGTCAGGTGAATTATGACTCTTGCCGTTGTTATGAGTACCTGGTAGATCTATGATTTTATGTTGCGAATTAAGTAATTAGAATTTTATTAATTTCTAAATATGAAAACCATAAATGTTAGATGTAACTAAGACAAGTCTAGACTCCACGGAGATCCTGGAGGAAGGGAATGTTAGTGTTGCTATAATATGTTTAGCCATTTGAGAAAAGCAGCAGAAGGAAAAATACCAAATTTGTAAACGTAGCTACGAGCGAAAAAGATAAAGCTGATTTCATTTACTGCCAAACGCAACTAGCTGTAAAGTTATTTAAGATTATCATAAAGAATCGCTTGTCGCATGTTGTGTAATAGTTCTTTATACCAGAGTCGAAGGAGTGTATGTTTTTGTGTGATAACTTGTGACCAACAACCTACACCTACCTTTTTGTTTCCTTTCTTAATTTTCACGGCCTTTCTTTTCAATTGTAAAGTCAATCAGCATTGGAACAATAAGATGTATTTTTTATTTTTTTGAACCATTGCTCTTTAAAAGTGGTGACGGATTAATGTACTTGTGGTGACGGATTAAGAAAACGGAGTGTCACCACCTCTATTACTCCCATGGGTGTCTTAGGAGGCGACTGAGGGAGTAAACTGCACAGGCCAGCGTTAATGTAAGGAGAAGGAAAACTCGAAACTAATATATCTGGCCAGCATAGCATGGTAGGCCAAAACCTCTTTTCAAGTTAAGGCCCATCTCCAGCCGAGGACTGTTTATGTTATTTATTTAATGATCTTTAATACTACCTTCGGATAAAAATCTAGAACATTATGTAAATTAATCAATTTTAATGCATTTTAAAATGCACTTCAAATTATCGGTGGGTGTACGAACGAACGGTATACCATTGATTTAGTTTGACAAGTGTATTGACATAACATTTATTGTCGTTGTTCTTAGTGTTATTTAGCTACAAAAAGCATTTATTCTTTGTCTATCGTCATTTTACGACTTTATTATCTAAGTATATCACTGAAATATAACTAGGAAAACTGGACATTGATCCAGTAAATAGTTCTGCTTCAAAAGCGTGGGAACATTGGTATAAGACATTTGATAATTTTTTTACAAGCAGTGACGAAATAAAACAATATGCCAAAGATGAAAAATTATAACGAAATTTTTCAACGAACGATTTATTGCTGAATGTTTATAATACAATCAATGATTATACTTCATGTTCAGCTGTTATCGATTGTCTTCAGAAAATATACATATAACTAAAGAATATCGTTCAGACTAGACATCTGCTTGCGACAAGGAAATAAAATGATAGTGAAGATATTAATATTTATATTCGAGTATTAAAATTATTTGCGAAAGACTTGTCAATTTCAGAAGCTAGACGCAGGGATAAATCAAAATGACTATTAGAGACGCCTTTATTTCTGGTATCAAATCAAACAAAGTTAGGCAATGCTTGTTAGAAAATTTGACATTTACTTGTTACAAAGGAGCATTTAATTTGCCACAGTTAAAGTTTATCAATATAATAAAGATTGAGTGCAGAAAGCTAAAATAATGATTATGGACAAATTTCGAGCACTATTATATGTAAATGTATGTTTAAACTAATGAAAAACCGGAAGAAAATATAGAAATAAATATATTCAAACACTACTTGACACTAATTGACTGCACTGTTGGCCTAGTGGTTTAAGCGTTACTACGCCATTTTCTACTGCGCTAAGTGTTGTGAGTTCAAATCCCACATGGGACAACACACTTTGCAATCCGCAAATTTTTGTTCTGAGTCTGGGTGTTCTTTGTGTCCGTCTCAAGTATGTTAGCAAAGTACCCTGCGATACATGATATATATTCCTAAAGCGGAAGTTGCTTTAAAAAATACTACTTCTAACTTTAGCAACCAACCAGAAAGGGGAAAATATTAACACAATAATATAGTGTTTAACGAACCGAATTAATTTTTTTTTAGCATACTATGATCAATTTATATTCGAACTACCTTTTGCAGAACCTTGAGATGTTGTTATAAGTTGTATAGCAATGATAATGTGAGTTTGTTTCCATGTATCTACGTTTTAACTAATTACCTCATCTACAGGTCATCAATTAAAAATAATCCTTGTCAGATTAGGGCTAACTACTATAATAGACTACTACTATAATTTATAGACTACAGTTTAACCCCAAAAATCGAGCATAGAAACATGAAACGGGTTATTGCCCACTGGCCACAATAGCCCGTTTTCTGTTTAACCTTGATAAATTGGAGATGAATTTATTTATTTACGACTTATTTAGTAAGCTCACTATTTAGCGGAAGGGCTCCGTTCACTTAGATCCCTGCTTTGATCCCCTGGGGGATCCATGTGGAATTTTTATCCACATTGGATTTCAATTCCATTTTTAATCCCCCAGGAGAATCAATTGGAAGATATTCGCCCACTAGAATGCTTAAACAGATAGAGGATTTATTTAGATTTTTTGACAACATGGCTTTTTACGCCCAATATTGTATATAAGTTTATAGCCATACTTATTACATTTCACCGCATAACTCAAAATCCATTATAAATCCTAATAATGAATTCATTTATTACAATTATTGTTAATCAAAATGTATTAAAAATTCTTAAAATTTCCGTTGAAGATCAACGTGGACAAAAAATTAAAATGAGTCCCCAATCAGTTTAAGCAGGGGATCCTCTTTTATTCTTTCTTTCCCCCAATTAATCCCCCGGGGAATCATAATGGATTTGAAATAAAAAAGATGCCCTAAGGGATCAGTGTGGACGGAACTAGATAGTATTTTTTCGAATTTGTAATATATATACAATATATTACAAATTCGAAAGTACCTCTGTCTGCCTGCCTACCTGTCAGTTTTTCAGGGCTAAATTGCTGCTCTGATATTATTGAAATTTGGTACTTGAATTCCTGAGGAAGGACGTATGCTACTTTCCACCGTGAAAACCACCTTACAAACGGGCGTAGCCGAAGACAAAAACTAGTTATAATATTGTAATTACACGTTAAGGGATGTTGATGATGATGAATTATTGTATATGTTTATATGTACATGTTAAATGATACTACCTTTAACCTGTACTGTATCACACTTCGCTGTGATATAATCTAGTCGAATTGATGAGAAGTAAGAAACCAAAGCAAAAAAATGTATTAAAAAAATCTTTGGTCCTCACTGCTATCATTTCAAATTTAAGTTTAATTGGTACAAAGCTATTTGAGAGTTTAAAGTGTACACAAACCAGATTAGAAAGAAAGAAGTAGGCAAACATCAGTATTTATATTTGTAAAATATACGACACTTAAACTTAAGTACTATTGTACATATTTATTATTATTAATATTTATTTATTACTTAGAGTAGGAAAAAGAATGAGTTATAATCTTTGTCCCTCAAATCCTGGCTCATGGTTTGACTGGATATATATATATGACATATAGCTTAAAACTAAAATACAATATTTTAAACAAAAAATGTGATCAAATCTCTAAAGAAATATGTCATTACCTCATTAAATATCCCACACAAATATTTAAATTATATTTCATAAACAAACTAATACACAGAGCCTGACAGGGTAGACTACGTTTATCGTGGTCAGTAGTTGACGGTTGACGGAATGATTTAATGAATATTTTATCAACGTATTATTCATATATCCGTTATTCGGAGGTCACGTTAAGCAGTCGGTCCTGGTTGTTGTCATACGATAACAGTCGTGAAGCTTAGTTGGAGGCCTTCGGGCGGCTTAAAAACATCCATCGGCAAGATTTACGTAGCCACAACGTTGTCTTGCCAGTCCCCAACTCGCACTTGGCCAGCGTGGGGACGTATGGCCTTATCCCTCTCCTGAGAGGAGACCCGAGCCCAGCAGTGAGACATTATGGGTTGTTGATTGATTGATTGTATTATTCATAAAGTTTCAAGCCAAGTTCAAGCTAACAGAACTGGCGCACAGTATCGTGTATAATATACATATACGTCCAATAGCATTCATTTTTATCACTAAATCACCTATAGATCTATATTCAAACCCTGTCCAGAAGACCTGAAAGTTCAAATTTAGCAACCAGATTAGTAGTTGGGTGAATATATAGGAATAAATCAGAAACTAGTCATTTTATAATGTATAGTTTTAAGAAAAAAATATTTTCAAGTTGTTATTAAACATGTTCTTATAAATAAATTTCACGACTGACCATTGAACTTGGCTCCCATTTAGAACTCAATGCTTTTATCGTTGAAGTGAACAACCAAGCCAATAAAGAATCATAATATTGAACATGACGCTCTCATTTCACATTTATGTTTTCGATTAAAATTTGTCGATCTGTGTTATGTGTAATGGTAATAAGTGCTCCGGTGAGTTTATTCATCAGGTGGGGTCCACACTAGACAATCTACAGTAGATCGATGATCACAGCCGTTGATATAGCAAATTTTCGTCCCTCGCGAGGGAATCAGAACTTACAAAGTATTTCTAGTGAACTCAGTATCTTGAAATTTGGCCCGAAGAAACGTCTTAGAGCACAGATAGAGAAAAAATTTGAAAAAACACTAGATAATCCGAATTTCACGAATATATGTTGTCGACTGAAATCTTTATTATATTATGTTTTATTATTCAGGTAAGGTTTTGATCGAGTCTAAGTCTAATCAGCATAAGGGCAAGAAATCGAAAGGACCCTAGGGTAGTGAAGGAACGACGTAAAAATCCACTTCTTACTTCGTCAGAAAAGCGGACTCTAAGCCGAACTCGTAGGTCATGAGCTCCGATGTTTCAATACTCTTTCTATCAAAAGACCGATCGTACAGAATAGAGGGTCAAAAGTGTTTGCAGTCTCTCGGCGGAAGTCACCTGACGAAGTTGACTACAACTGGAGGTGGAACGATTCTATACCGGTTTGTACGCTACGCATGCATCTCGATCTCAACCCGAAAATAAGGACTCTAGAGCCACATTAACACGCCTCTACACTGAAGATCTGCCAGAATTCAGCACTGACTAAATCGAGATTGCTCTTGGGCAGCTAAAAAATAGAAAAGGCGCCGGAGAGGACGGCATTACAACAGAATTGTTAAGGGCCGGTGGTAAGCCCGTACTAAAAGCTTTTTAACGCTGTCCGATTCGAAAGGAGAACAGAGGCGTGTTGTAGAAGTTTGGTCATATTGATCTTTAAAAAGGGTGACAAGACCAGGTTGAAGAACTATCGACCCATTTCCCTTCTAAGTCACGTCTACAAGCTGTTCTCAAGAGTCATCACGAACCGTCTCGCACATCACATCTACATCCAAGTGCTCAGATATCTCTTTGAAGCCGCCACCATGACCGTCAAACTACAGAATTAGGGAACAAGATCCATACCATTGTATCGAGGAGTGAGACGAAGGGATGTTATTTCCCCGAAATTGTTCACAAACGCAATGGAGGATTTTTTAAAGACACTACACTGGAAATGACGTGGCATAAATATCAATGGCGAATACATCTTTCACTTGCGATTTGCGAACGATATCGTCATCATGGCAGAGACACTGCAGGACCTACAACAGATGCTGAACGAACTGGCTGACTCTTGTGTGCGCATCGGACTACGGATGAACTTGGACATGTCATGTTCAATGAACATTTACTACCGGAACCGGTCGCGTTACACGGTGGCGTTCTCGAAGTAGTTTCAAAATATATGTACCTCGGGTAGGCTTTGCAGTTTGTTAGAAACAACTTCAAAGATGAGGTGAATAGGAGAATTTAGCTGGGATGGGTAGCGTTTGAGAAACTTCGTCAGGTCTTTTCATCGTTGATCCCACAGTGCCCAAAGATGAAAGTAGTTAATCAGTGCGTCCTAGCCTTCATGACATACGGAGCCGAAACATGGACAATTGTGGCACGACTGGTCCACAAGTTAAAAGGTGCTCAGCGTGCTATGAAGAGGGCTATACTCGGCGTTTCTCTGAGGGATCGCATCAGATATGAGGTGATCCGGCAGAGAACCAAGTTCATTGACAAGCCCAAAGGATTAGTCGACGAAGTGCGGTTTAGGGCTGGCCACATTAGCCGCAGAACTGATTATCGTTGGGGTATGCGAGTTATCATGTGGAGACCGCGTCTCAGGAAACGTAGTGTGGTACGTCCATAGGCCAAGTGGAGTGAGGATCTGCGGAAAACGATAGGAACTGGATGCGAGAAGCCGAAAATCTAATCAAGTGGCTTGAAATTGAAGATGCCTATGTCCAGTAGTGACTGACTGTGATAGGCTGATAATGATAATGATGATGAGAAAGTGTTGTGGAGAAACGGGTCACATGTCCTACAACAGAAAGGAAGGATCTTCCGGCCAGGCGACGTGTTCATGCGTGGCGGGCTACTGCTCAACGGTTAATGTTGGGAATATGTATATATGTTCTTGTATTCTGTAACCTGTGAAACAGAGCCTTAAGTTTTTACTCTAAATCATAAATCAAATTACTATTTTATAGTGATACCGTGTACAATATCACCACGTTTAATATAAATTACTCCGATACATCATATTTATCATCAATAACGAAATTGACAATTAATTGATTGTAAAGGCTTCCTAAATCAAAAATGGATAAGGCATGCACGTTCAATGACCTTAATTTAAATTATATATATACATATTTAAAATATATATATATTTAAAAAACAACTGGAGGAAAGGATAGTAAATTTAATTAGTCATTCATTAGTTACAAACACTAAGTAGTTCTCTACTGTGTGACCGTTAGCGCAAATAATTTGCGGCGACGGCTTTGACGATGTGCATAGTAGTTGAGGGGCATATAAAGCCTACAGACTAGAAGTGGAGTTCAGGACAGTCAATTCTTCCACGAAGGGTTTTACAAAATATCAAAGTTGATGAAGACCTCTTGTAACCTCCAAGGAATTAAATTCTAAACCCCTAATAAATAATTGGTTGGATACATATAGGGATAGCAATAATAAATCCTTTTAAAAAGGTATCTGAGGAAGGTCTATTGCACTTTTTCAACATGTAGTTACTACCCCACATCATTCACCGTTAAATAGCCTAGCAAAAAGTTCAGTCAAAATTGTCAAAAATGCTTAAGAAATTTCAAGAAAATAAGTCAGATCCGACTTATAGCATCGTTACAGTATAGGAATACTCCTAAAAATAATTTGCCATCTCCTGCTCAATTGTAATTGTATAGAAATTTGAAATATAATATTCCAGTATCTTACAGGAAATTAAAACGTAAAATGGTGTTATTTAAAGATTATAGGGACCCTGTTAAAAAAATATGATAATCAGTCAATAAAATTAGATACAGGAGGAATAGAATTCACTAATAACATAACTGATGTAGTGCTTTTAGTTACTTTACTATGCAATTATACTTGTCGCAGGGGAGAGATGGTGATAGCCAGGAGTCGAAGCGCTAAAACTCCTCTCAAGAATCGTCGTCGTATTGTTAAGCCAAATCGAAGGCTTATTGAGGAAATGGCCTAATTCTAATTAATTTTAAGCTTAAGTTTTTAATTTATCATTGTATAAATTATATATTATGTCATAACGGTCTATATTAAACTCAACACGAGGAGGTTGGGATATCATATTCCTATATTACTAACTGTGATTAGAATGTGGTAAATCATCACTACAATTATCTTGGAAGATCACTTTCTATAACATTGATGATATATAATTGTCGTCTAAGAAATAAATTAAATCCATCCTGAATAATATCTTTTAATCAAGTAACTCAACACAACATGGGTTCTTGGGTCGATTATGATAAACTCAAAGAACGGAACTTTATTTTTCAGGCTTAACGCCAAAAACTATATCTCATACCTAGTAGACCGTACCCCCATAGGAAAATGTAACAGGCACACAGAATTATTTCTTTAGTCCATTAATATTTTATACACTGGAATTTTCTGGAATCGTCAAATTACCTCGTTCTGTTGAATAAATTAAAAATAAATTCCGTTTTTTTTATTTATTAGTAAAATAATTACAAAGAGAAAAAAAGTTTGGTTAGTAATGGTATAACATTTTTTTGAATTGTGATTTAATTGTGATTATTCAATTTATTCGACTTCAGGTACATCATAACAATTTTTAACCGGAACATAACTCTTTCCGTTGCTGGTTTTTTCTCCAGTATTTTTTGAGTGTCTCTTCATGTAATTTGTTGTATAAAATTTTCCAAACAGGTAAAGGAATAAGAAGCCATTCAATAACAAGGTAAGAAATAATACGATGGAAGGGGGACAGTCCGAAATAGCAGCTGCCCTCGCAAATATACAAATTACTACGACAAACTGTACCTGTAAAGTGAAAGAAAGTGAACATCATAACACGATTCTTTAATTTTCTTGTTTCACCTTGAATCCATCGACACACACTTTTTCGAATCCTGGGTCGGACCAAATGTTTGTATGATCTACAAATATTTGTTTCGGAGTTTGGGTGTTTTCTATGTATAATATGTATATATTTACAAAAAAAAGTATTTATGTATTAATATCAGTTACTATATATCTAACTGTACTGTAATATCTGACTGTACCCATAATACAAGCTCTGCTTAGTTTGGGACTAGATGGCGTTGTGTGTTAGATGTCCGAAATATTGATTTATTTATATTTTTTTTGATAGCGCCTACTGGATTGGCCTTAGAAAGTGGTTTTTTTTCACATGGATTGTGTTTTGCACCATACCCTCCTTGGGGGAACACGAAGGGTGTGTTTGGGACTCCCAACAAATCTGTCTACGTACTAAACCAAGGGCGGCCTACCTCGGCAGTCGGGAGGAATGCATCACCACTTCTGGAGTCTTTCCTATCGCACCTCACATCTGAGGTACATGCCAGGGTAACAAGAGTCACCCCTGAGGCAAGCGGCTATCGCGTCTTTCACCGCTCTACATAGTCAGAGTCAAAACACCGACCCGCTCTAGACGACACCCCCGGCCGCACCTAGGTATCACCCTTCTTGGGTCGTTTGTAGCGGCCACATCCCCTCTAGGTGTGGTATTACCGGGGTCAATGCTGGTGGTGGAAGGTTTCGTCCGAACAAGACTCGGCACTCGGACTCCCACGCAGGGCAGTCCTCCAGTATGTTCTGGGCGGAGTCGCTTTATAGGACTCGGTTGGTCTAATTTACCCGTGAGTGTCCTGCTTATGTACTGCTGCAGTTTGCTTCTTTAACCGTCTCTTACGATACCCGTGGGATGAATATTGGTGGCGTACTTCTATTAATCCGAAAAATGATTACCGTGATATCTGACATACTCGCGGTCGGAGCAGTGGTAAAAAGCTAGTCCCATAAAAAGTAATTTTTCAAACGGGCCCCAGTAACTTCAAAGTAAGTATAGTTACTTTGTCATTCATCGATCAACTAAAGAATTGATAAACACCGATTTTTAGCGAGGCCGTGGTATCACTCCTGTCTAACTGGCCCACATGTGCAAAAACAGCTTTACTTACCAACTGTAATGTAGTAATATATTTTTTCCACCACAAATACTTCGCCATCCTCGAAAACGCTGACAATCCGTAATAAATGTACATAAGGACATGTATAAAAGAGTTTACGACTCCTGGGACTAGTAAATGAACACTAGGTTCGTATTTCAGCGCTGTCCAAGTTACCACCACCATCAATGTATGGTGGTAGACATGAAGAAAGCTGATCTGTCTCTCTTTCTTCCGAAGTACGAAGAGGACTGTGTCAAGTAGTTCTGATATTTTGGCTAAGAAGTAGTAGTACATTGCTGAGGTAATCTGAAATTTTAAAAACGTCTTGTAAAAATGTTTATCACAAAATCCACAATTCAATTATTTACTAGAAACACGTGTGTTGTAGAGTTCTTCTATATATTAATATAACCTTCATTATGATTTTTAAAACAATCATAAAGAAATAATTCAACTTAAGTAGTCATTACAATAAAGCAATATTATTAAAGCAACAGATCGCATATCTAACATTTTACGCTCTTAATAGGTAAACACTATAGGGTTCAAAATGTATTACGTACAACCAAAACTTATACTCGATAAAAAAAAGAATTTGTCTATCAAGTCTGTGAATCAAGTCGACCTATTTGTGTCAAAATAAAGCTTATTACTTCTTTATCTTTCACAACACCTTAACAGCTTTTAACAGTAGACATAAGCCTCTCCTTACAAATCAGCTTTTGTCTATACCACGCTGGCCAGATGGCTATCTATCGGGCTTAGTTCAAAGTTTTGCTGTGACGTTAACCTATGTTGTCTTCTACGCTATTGCAGGAGCTTTTACGACATCCATGTAATGGATAGTGGTGGTGATACTTCGTATACTTAGCCTGGTACCACATAGAGAAACCCTGCCTTAAGATTTATATATAGAATGGAATATCTATATCAACTTGATTGATTTTTTATAATACCTATAGATATGACACTACTGAAATATCATAAAGAGCTACTTACATCTATCCTATTTAATTCAGTCTCCATAGCACAGGTTTTTGGAATCAAGCCATTGATGACGAGCATTTGGACGCACTGGAAAATGTTAAACCATATTTAAAATATTCGTTTAGATCTTTTAATAATAGCCGCATTACATTCACTTATTATCAGACACGTTATACCATTTGTAGAGTCAAACAGACATTTAGACACGTTATACCATTTGTAGAGTCAAACAGACATTTCCCGGTCACTGTTTCACACTACTGTTTTTTTTACGAAATCATTTCCAGAGATTACAGGAAAGTAAAATGAATGATAGTAAGAAGGTAAAAAGATTCATAGCAAAATAGATATATTTTTTTGACATGTAACACCATCCGGTTCCAAATTAAGCAGAGCTTGTACTATGTGTACTAAATAACTGATACAAACACAGAAATACTTTTTTGTAAATATAACACATATTATATAATAGAAAACACACAAGCTCTGAAACAAATATTTGCAGATCATTTACACATTTGGTCCGACCCGGGAAAATAACCCAAAACCTCATACACAGCAGTCACTTACTTTATCATTTCACCAACAATACGGTATATATGTGTACATATTTTTTCTTAGAAAAATATATCTATAGGCATAAGAATCACAGTGAGTATTGATAACTAATCGAGGCCGAAGAAAATGTTCACGGAAATAAACATGGCGGTACGAAGTTCGTCGGGTCACCTAGTTATTCTATAATATGTGTGTGTTTAGATATAACAATATTTTTCAGCAATGTAGTGACTATAGTATAAACTCTGCTTAGTTTGGGAGCAGATAGCTATGTATGAGATGTGTGAGGCTTAAAATAGTGTATGCTTGACATACGATAAGATATACCGCGTTCAATAAAACTTACCAAATACATCAAAAATGCTGATAGAAAGACTTGTAGAGCATTATAAAGGATTATGAAATTTTGCAACTTGTAGGGCTTTCGATCTTTCATGTAGTTTTTGCCAACTTTTAGCACAAATATTAGATATATGGCTAGAATCAATCCAGGAGCAAATGGGCTTCCCATCAAAAACCAGTCGTCCACGAACCTCACTGGAACAAGAATAATTAATTGTATGTACTTAATGGATTCTGTAGCGTTATATACAGATTTACTTTTCACACGTGGTACATATTCTCTGGAGCAATCGTGTGTTATGATACGTTGACAGTCAGAAGATAATATAAAATTACTAACCCAAAAAAAATTAACAACAAAATATTTATCAGCACATGAAGTTATTTAACAACATATAACAAATGAAATTCTTTAAAGAATGAAACTTAACTGAGTCGATATCTGGCATTTTATTCAATTCAGTTTTTTTAAATAAAACATGTAAATAAATTCTATTTATATTCATTATCATCGTTAAAATCGAAATCTCTATTTTGATACCACACTCGATGAATTTTGAAAACATATTTTATTGAGATTACTTATTGCCGCCAATATCGCTAATTTCACTTTTTTCTTTAGTTTAATGTACCCAATCTTTCTCACGACTAAGACGAAACTATTGATACCACTCATATAAAAAAACAAGAAGCCAGACACACTCAAGACTCGTAAAGAGTAGAGTCAAAGATTCATACATACTTTCACTCGAAAAATGTAGTCCTCCTTCTATCGCAGTCGGGTAAAAAAAAATTGAGTTTAACAATGGAACAAAAATATTTTTTTGTATTTTTGAGCATTAGGTAACTGTCAAAATGACTGTAATCTGGACGGTGGAAAGCATAAAGAGAATCTAAGAGTGGTTAACACCATCCTTCTTGCAAATGCCAATACAGCATCATGATCTACGCAATAGCGGCAAGTGAGAATGGAATCAAAAGTAGAACAACGTAAAGATATCTTGAGAAGGAAAAATATTTTGGAAAACATGCTTACAAAAGTCGGTTAGAAGCATAAAAATACAAGATATGTAAATAAAATAAGTAAGTTTAATATTATTTTCTGAAATTATTCACAACTGAAATAAATTATGCATTCAACTGAATACAACTGAAATAAAATATCCACATTTTTTTTTGTCTATCTTTTATGTCTTCACGTTTTTGTAAATAGTTTTGTAGAATAAATCACCAATACAAATATGGCAAGGTGAGACATGATTTTATTGGGAGATAATGAACTTGAGATTGATCTTTTAGTGCTTTAAGGTCGGTAAGCCAAAACTACTGATTTATAGCTAACGAGAACGTGGTAGTGAATGAGATGAACAGTAAGAAAGACAAGACGAAAGAACTATAAAAAAAACAACACAGATGTTTATATAAATTTAATCCCGCTACTAATATTGCGGAGAGGGACACAGCACGCGTGAACATAGGCGCGCGACATTCTTCTCAGCTGCGCGGACGCCGCGGCGACGACACAATAGATGGGGCGTCGACTATAAGGCGTGGTACCGCCTATATTACCAGATATCACCTAGACATAGTTGCATGTATAAGTTAACTTACCTATAATGCCTCGACTTATGCCTAGACATAGATCAAATGGTTGTGCTTAACAAACAACCATTCGACCCGAACGGAAATAGAACCCGTGGCAACTACAATCTAAAGCTTGTCAGGTATAGATCGTTAGTATTAATTCATGTAATACCAAGAATGATGATTCTTCACATATGGCCCAGTTCCTACTGGAACAACACCACGACCTCTCACTGAACTAGTCTGAAGTTATTTTTTTGTTCCTTTGCAACGAGAGAGTGTGGTTATGGAATCCAAACTCTGGTTCTAGGGGAATTCATTCTAATGACGGTAATGGACTTGCAACTTGAGCAACAGCTATAAATGTGATAAGTGTATCAACTGATCATTGAACTCGTTTTTGCCCTCTAAAAACCACATATTATCTTCTGTGTTTGGGCAATTCCATAAAAATCTATACATATATTATAAAGAGTTTTGTGAGGTTATATATAATGTAATATCAGTATCAGAGGGTAATAGTTACTGGTCGAATTTATAAAAAATATTTATATGTAAGATTATTGAAGCCAAGTTATTGAATAAGGCTTTATATCATCAAGCTTCGACTAAAAGGACTAGAATATCAATAAAACTGTTAGTCCTTTTGAGATTTTCCATTGCGTGAAATGCGTTGACGTTGATGTTAATGTTGAAATTTCCATTGGATGTTATTTCTATGAAAAACAATAAATTCATAGATCCACACAATGTTCTTAAATTTTTTTTGGTTAAAACAATTTTTGAACTACTATATTCGAAATTTGTCCTTTTGCGGATACGATATTATTAATAGGGATCACCGATTGTTTTTCTTTAAAAACTCTAAATAAGTCCTCGAAAGTTACTGGGTTTTATACATATATTTTAAGGTTGGCTCACTATAGTCTTTTATCGTAAATTATAACATCACGCCACGGGTAATAGGAGACGCAACGAGGTTACGTGGGTCACCTAATTTGTATATATTAGACGAGAACCTG
The DNA here is from genome assembly GCA_003709505.1 of Hyphantria cunea. NCBI lineage: Eukaryota > Metazoa > Arthropoda > Insecta > Lepidoptera > Erebidae > Hyphantria > Hyphantria cunea. The sequence goes on along the minus strand of PKRV01001636.1, from coordinate 172,574 downwards.
GCTTCACTCGGTAAAAATGTGACTCATAATCGGCGTTGCCAGCCGTCCCAATTTTGGACAGGTTTTGTCCTGCGTTTTGGGGATATTTGGCCGGACGCCCAACATGAAGTTAGTTAGTTAGCCGTAGTGTTGTATCGCCACTAAAATTAGCAGGCAATAAAGAATAAATAAATATTAAATAAATAATAAATAAACAATAAATAAATAATAAATAAATAATCTTTATTGACATAAAATATAAATTACAATTATTTAAAGTCTTTGTCTCCCGTGCTCTCCCCTTTTATATGATCATTACATTTTTATACCATTAAGGTAGGTATCACTATGTACATTAAATTACGTTGATTAAAATAACAAACAAAAAATTATCAAAAAATAAAAAAAATGAAAAAAAAAAAATATAAAAATAGAAAAGAAACTATATTATTAAAAATATATATCTTCCAATAATAAAAAATAAGAGTACAATATGAAAAACAATTGTTATATTGTTGAATGATTTTATATTGTTGAATAAGAACATTACATTACAAATTCAAAATGGCACTAGTTCTTTCGCGAATTAGGGATGACTTAGCAGGAAAACAAGAATATTGCGAATGACCTTTTTATTTGGTTACTCATATGTCGTAATTTCTGATAAAGTACGATACGTTTGAGGCGGCAAGTCTTTTGACCGGCACTCCATCATGGGACCTGCAGGGGAGAGCCCTTGCGGCTCTTTATTAGTGGCGCAAGGAGGCGAGGGAGTTGAGTAGGAGTCCTGAGACTCGAGAAATCGAAAACTATCCCAACTTTACCAAGTTCTCGTGGAGGAATGGAGGGAACGACTTAGGCAACCGAGAGCTGGGCACGCCGTTACTGCGGTGGCAAGACCCGTTACGGAAGATTGGCTCGAGGGGTAACACGGGAGCCTCTCAAACTGGCTGATACAGTTGATCACAGGGAAAAGATGCTTTGGAGAGCACCTGTGTCTGGTCTGCATGGTGCCAATGCCCGAGTGCCACCACTGCCAGACCGTGAACACGGTATTCCACACGCTGGCAAAATATCCAGCACGGGACGAACCGAGGCGTGATCTCGTGGTGGCCATCGGAGTGATAGTTATTTTTTTGTATAAGTTGCCAAAATGACTCTGCCCTGCCTGATGAAAGCATGAACAGAATCCAAGAGTTGGTCACCATCCTCAATGCGAAAAAGTACAATGCAGCATGATGACCCACACTATAGCAGCCTGGTGAGATGTTTTTTCACGCCCCGCTTAAAGGACCCGGGATCATAGTGAGAAGGAAACACGTGCGCTGGTAGCAAGTTCTATGTATTGACCGCTCGGCACAGGAAGGAAGTGCCGAAGCCATGAGTACGAGAACGTATGTCTTCCATTTTAAGGCGGTGACATGATTGCGGCCATATTGCGGAGCGAGTGGTGAGTGGTGGAGGACGACCTCGACGACCGCTAGGAATATTTAATATTAAAATATTGGTGTGTAAATTTATATTAAGTATTTTTAGTATATGCACTTGCTTAAACAATAAGTGACTATATTAAAATTAAATTAACATACTATTACTTATAATAATAATAAAGAAAAGAAACAATAACAACATTTACATGCAAGATTCAAAAACATTCTCCGCATCATCGTCTAATATTTAAATTTTAATACACCTATGGTTAAATATCGATACAAAGATATGCAATGTCAAGTATATTTCTTGTCATGCGCATTGCTTAGAGGTCCGCAATTTTTTTAAAGGTCTGTTAACAATGAGGCTCTACAGAAGAAGAGGGATCTTTTTTCCATTTTTAGAAAAGGTTTGCGTGGAATCCTGGATAAAGAAACAGTTAAAAATCAGCCTGCTTGGGTCAAAAAATACCCACATGTTTAGCTCCATATTTTAAAGCCCCGTCCGCATACTTGGTGTTTACCACAAATACCAAACACAACAAAGTCCTAAATGTCGAACACAATCACCAAACACAAACAGTCCTCTCCACGATTGGCGTACGTGCCAGTATTTTCTGAATCTGCCAACATGGTGGACGATGAACTTGTGGCAGCTATCACTTTCGGGTTGACCTATTTTTATTTTTTATTTAAACAAAACTCTAAAGAAGAAGGCATGGGGGTTGGTGGACGATAAAATGTCACAAAAATCGTACAAAATATTTTATGATAGCTATACAAATACATTTCAGGTACATTTAGAGTGTATCATGTAATTGTAATTTATGATTTTTTGGTTTAGGAAGTTTTTAGAGCGACTTTTTAATGAACTTCTTTTTGAATCAGGACAGTATCATAACATCTGCCGATGGTTTTTGCAATCATGAATTTTGTAAAATTTTAATATTTACCTTCAAAAATTTCGAAGGAAGATACTGACTTCAGAAACGATGTACCAGCTAAATATCGTCTAGCAATAATATTGAATTAATAAAAGTTTACTTCTGCCTATTTTCATGATTAATGTCTTTTGACTCTATGGTCTTTTTGATACGCTTCTAAAAACATAGAATTGTGTCTTCCGACCAATCAGACATCAACGATGTATTGACACGACGTCCACGTAAGCTCGCGTGCAATACTGATGTATACTAAGCGTGTGGATTCATCGGAAACTATTTGCCCAACAGCCTCTAATTTGTGAAGAAAAACCGACACCGACTCCGAATAGTGGAGAACACAAACAAGAATAGGCAAACACAAACAAACACCAATCCACATGTTGCTGTTTGTTGTTTGCCAAGCGTATGGACGGGGCTTAAGAAAATTGAATTTATTTTGTTACAAAAATCTATATATAACTAGCAACCCACCCTGGCTTCACCCGGGTTCTTCACGGAAAACTGCTGGTAAAACAAGTTTTTGAGTTTATTGCGAACAGACAAACAGAAAGATGTGAAAAAAGATTTTGTTTTTAAGGTAATATGTAGTGTTAATATAAAGATTTTGTAAAGTTCAATATCGTTGTGAAAAACACTCTTTTTAAAATAAAAAAAGTGAAAACTGGAATGTTTTGCCTACAGGCGCATAAATGTGGTAGTCTTTCCCTAACGGAAAATGTCTCGTTTAAAAGATGAGACTACTTTGATTTTTACCCGACTACGGCAAATCAAATAGAAGGATAGTTAAGGTAGGAAGTTTTATGTATGTTAACTTGTTCCACCACAGCACACAGATTTAAAAGAATGAGGTGTCAATAGATTCATAATGATCCGGAGCATATAAGCTATTAAATTTTTTATCATAGTCATTAAATATTTTTTTTTGTATTTGAATAATTCTTAATTCTTCATCAACGAAAAACTAGATTGAAAGTAATATATTATGTTCCATGATTTTTCTATTTTGTTATAGTATTTTCAGTTAAGAACATGGCAATACTTTTAATCTCGTAGGCGCAGTTCTTCGAAAGCTCCGTATTTCTAACAGATTTTTCCTTTCAAATAGTAGGTACAGAATATTCTGTCTAAATCATTATTGAAATTGTCCTGAAATGGAGACATTTCAATAATATAAAACTACTGGGTAAAAAATAAGCTACTATTGACATATAAATAAATTCTTAAATAATCTTTACTGAAAACCTTTAAACTTTGTAAGAGATGCTGTAGAAATCCAGAACATATTTCGGTCCGTAATTATTCAAAAGTCTACAACTACTACAGGTCAAATTATAAAGGACAACGAATTAAAAGAAAATATTCGAATTTGGACCATCAGTGGACTGCAGTAAGAATAAATTTACTTACCATTATAATAAGATGCTTGAACGACCATAGTTTCTTTTTGATTCAAATTGAATGAGTTATACAAATGTGTATATATTTATACTTTAGGCACGGCTCCTCCCGCGTGTTTGTTGGTTATCACAGCAAAGAGTATCGTATGTCTTTCCTTAAGAATCACAATATCTCCATGCCAAATTTCATTGAAATTGATGCAGCTGTTTGACCGTGAAAGCAGAAGAGACAGACAGAGTGACTTTCAGTGATTTATAAGTATGAACTATAAGCAAACTACTGTATATTTACACAGTATACTCCTGTATACGTTTATAAGCAAAATTTGAAAAATATAACCCAAATTTCATAAAGTGCACATACGACCTGTATGAGCAACGTGAACAAAATTAATACCAGCCGTTTAAAGAAATACCTCAACGTGAATGCATAGTTATTAGAATGTAGGCTCAATATGTAAAGGTATGGTTTCATTATTAGCGTGTATCGCGTCTTCCTATATTTTCTGCTTCTAATGGATAGTAGATCAGAAGTATGTTGCCGAAATATCTATTCTAAAAGTATCTGACCCGTGTGTTTCGTCGCTCAAAACGAATTTTCTCTTTTCATCTGCACCTTTTTCTGCTTTTCATCTTATATAAAGCTTGCTGACGTCAGTAATATATGCACCTTCTGCATATTGTACCTGTCAAGGTTTTGGTACAGCAGGCTTACGAAATCCTGAGCCACACATATAGCTGAATCAGGTGTTTCATCAAATCTATCCACACTATTGGTCTCTCTATCTCTTAGCACCGCCTGATACGACCCTATCTTGGCCTCATACAGAGCGGCTGTTTCTTGTATTCAAATAGCAGTATTCCAGTCAGCAGCAGTGCCGAGTGCAGAGAAACTATGCGATATGATTTACAGAGTGTTTGTGTGTACCATATTTGGCTGTTTCTGTATTTAGTATTATTATGTTATATCTACATCTACACTATATATTATCATATAACTACAGGTGCCCATACATCACTATGGATTTAATTACTGCGACATATATGGTCCTGTTAATGTCTTAATAATTATACCCCAGCTAAATCTAGCGCCCTTCGCTAGGAGCTTGTAACATACACCATGGAAAATTCAAATGCATGCACATAGTTTTATTCATTTCCATAAAGACAAAATAATGTACTTTTGAATGTTTTCGTTTCGGAGCTCTTAATAATGACATCCTATTAGAACATTTTGTAAAACTTTTTCTAGGTGAACGGTAGAGACTGACTGACTCACTAATGATCATCAGAACCTCTAAGTTATTTTCTATCAAGAAAACTTACATTTGATATGTAGCCTTTCTTAAGCAACTATTTGAGCGAGGGTTACATACCTATGAAAGAAATAGACCTCAGAAGTTCTCCTTCAGGACTAAATTTGGTTATATAACTAACTTCTAACTTTACTAACTTCTTTTATTCCTAAATCTATTGTTTTTGCCTTATTGTTGTAGTCGTTTTATGAAAATCAGAAGAACAATAATCTGACACATTTTATTTTATAAATTTCAAAAACAGTAGTTATTAGTTGTAGATCATTGACCACTCAATATTGTCTCAAAAATAAAATTATTGTTCTGTTCTATAATTTAAAACACTTTAAACAAGTAAACAATAAGATCTATTATTATACTTTTATGAATCTGCTGAATTGTTTGAAGTTAAGTGAGTATCTAACAGAAATGATCTAATCTGATTATCGTCACCCAGTCAGAAGCTACAAGCATATTATTGCACCAAAAAAATACCGATCGTTGCAAAAAGTGGGTATGCCTTTCTTTTTTGAGGTTTAAAGGTCATATTAATCCAGAAAATAAGAGAAATTTGTTTCACAAACGTTCTTTGTTAAGTACACAGTGATAGAGAGACAATTATTTGAATGATGGCAGAAACAAGTCTCCGATTTTAGCCTAAAAAATTATTGAAGCACTCTCTATGATAACACTGTGTGGTTTTACATACAAGCGATATATGAGTGACGTTTGAAGCAATACCTTGCGGCCAAGTCGATTGAAAATATTCCGACAATCAACAATCCGAGTCACTGAACATGCGAAAATGTGCGCGCCTCGTATAAAAATAATATTACCAGTGCGTCAAATTGCCATTCTAGTCACACACGGCGTCGTATCATAAGCGTGCGTAGGATGAGAGCAGTACGAATGTACGTTCATAAAAATTCGGATACAAAGCGGTGCTGCAGCGAACCGTAGGAGATGTATATTGTCGTTACAATAGTCATAGAGTATTGGCGTAAAAACCAAGCGTAAAAAAAATTCTTTTCATTTCATTCAAATGTAACTGGATTTTTTTTAACTTCTTACGATTCAATTTCAATATGACTGAATAAGTGATTAATTCGTAAAACTCGTTGAAACCTTCTTGTCTATATAATTATTTATTAAGTAAATATGTATAATCAAGGGAAGATGTAACGATTAACATGTGCGAACAAATGTTTTAATATGCAAAAATAAACGACCTGTTTCTATCTAAAAAATTGGTTTTATGGTCAGCATTTGCAGCATATTAATCATTCGTCACTTTCTTTGCAATAAAATCAGTTTTCATTGTCATCGTCATCATCTCAGGTGAATTCATTACCGGACCGGACCGGACTACAGCCTCTCCTAATTGGAAGGAAGTACTGGCAAAACTGAATTTTCGGCTCATATACTCATTTTTGGATTCAATTAACCTGTGAGAAAATACATATTATTCAAAGGTTTCACAAGTCAATAACATGTAGCCATTTTCCATCAGGTGAACTATCTGCTAGTTTAGTAAACTTTATTATTACTTAGGCGTCTACACGTAGAAATAAAACAAAAACGTAAGAATATTTCTTATATTTCGGCTTTCAGGTAAGTGTTAGTCAGTATCAGTAACTTATTTTAACTAAAGTATAATAGTAACATTTGATTGCAAGTTTTGTCACATATTTAAATAATTATAGTAATATAATCTAGACAGGCGGTAGCGTATCAGGCCATTTTTTTACGTGTGTAGGTGAAGGCCCGAGGACCCCCTCGGGCTTTCACCCCACCAGGGTTTGTGGCACGGCGGTGAGTCGGAATCGAACCGAATAAAACCACACGGTGTGCCACTTTGCGCCTGAGACGGGAGGGATCCGGGAACCACTTTCGCATCCGGATCCATCCTAGCGCCTGCCCCCACTGAAGCGGGCACCGTTTGATGGTACGAACTCTCAATTTAGGCGACGTAAGGTGCACGCGTAACGTCGCCCACTCGCAGCTGGCCTGTGAACCGGATGGAGGGGAAAACCCATCCCGCCCATCCGCGGCCACACTCAGGGCGGCATGAAGCGCTGGTAGGCGCGCCTCCGCTGCTCGGTTCGCCAGCGGCGGATCGGGTCCGGTTGGAGGTCGTCCTCCGGGCCTACTCCGCCGCTTCCTTCTGCGAGATCAAGTCTTCGCAGTAGGTTGCGACCGCGGTAAAACTACTGTCGCTACCGGCCATGGACCGTACGACAGCCGGTAGTGAAAGATCTCTTCCGATGACTGCAGTGAAGGCCCGACGCTGCAGCGCCCAAGCGGGACACACCATCAGCGTGTGCTGGTCTGCGTTATCATCATGTTAGTCCTCACTGCAGTCACAGTGGACGCAGGCGGGACTCAATTACCTCCTGGCGACCGAGTGTAGGTAATTCCCGTGCCCAGAAAGCACCTGCGTTAGTCGGAAGGAAAGAGTCCCGTGCTAGTGTGCTCCAAATTCCACGGGGGTATAACCGGCCAAGGCGCACGCCGCCTCGGTCGACACCGTGCGGTGTCCACGTATGGCTATGACCGCCAATACCCTCTGAGGGCGGCAGAGGCGCGCCTTAATCTGGTCGGTCAGAGCCAACACCTAGACCGCTGCGCTGTACAGCGCCATCGGCCGGTCAACCCTCGTGAAGAGGTTTCTCGTTGCGACGCTGGCTCTACCAAGATTAGGCAAAAGTCGCCCAAGGATGGAGTCAGCGTCGGTCAGCTTAGGAGCAAGGTGTCGGAAGTGCTCGTCGAAGAGCCACCTACCGTCGAGGATCAGGCCCAGATACTTCATCTGGGCTCGAACCGGTACGAGGACCGAGTTGACCACTATGGAGGCACCGGGGGCGGCTCGCAACGAGGCTTATGAAATAACAGGGTCTCCGTCTTATCCAGGGTCACCCGCAAGCCCAGCTTGATGCGTTCGACTACCAGAGAGACACCCCTGGTGGCCAGGCAAGCTGTAACCAATGTGTCGTCAGCGTAACAAATTTCGCCAGGGGGGAGACGCTCTCAAAAGACCCAGTCGTACCCCGCGTTCCATACGTTTCCTAGGACAGACACCTGTGGAACGCCGCACGACATGGGTCGTCGTCTCAAGGCGCCTTCTCAGTCCTCGTACAAGACGGTACGCTCCTCCAGATAGTCTGCCACCAGCCGCCTCAGGTACTCTGGTACCCCGTGGTAGTGGAATGCTTCCCTGATGCAGCTGAATGGCAGACTATTGTATGCGTTGGCGATGTCAAGAGACACCGCCAACACAACGCCGCCAACACAACGCCGCCCCAGATCACCGCCTCCTCGGTCACGGCCCTCTGGCGCATCACGCCGTGACCGTCGAACGCCCCTCTCGGAACTCGAATTGGGCATCCGACAGGTCGGGGCTCACCTCGCTGAAGTGCCGGACGATGCGGGCAGAGAGCATTTTCTCGAACAATTTACCCGCCTCGTCCAGCAACACGATGGGCCTGTAGACCGCGAACGAATCAGCAGGCCATCCCGGCTTAAGACCAACTTCCCGCTCTTCCAGCACTTAGGGAAGTGTCCGGATGCCAAGCTAGCGTCCAACACACCCTGAGGCGGTCCGACGTATGGTTGAGGACTCTGGCCATCACTCGGGCTAGAATCCCGTCCGACCCGGGGGCGGTGTTCTTGGAATGTATCCGCAGAACAGCGCCACTACTTCCGAAGCGTGTCAGGCCAAGTTCAAGCTAACAGAAACGGCGAGTAGCACCATGTGTAATATTACACGAACCATTTGGAACCAGTTTTAACACCCTCTAAATAACTCCAAAACTATTTCACATAGACATGTTGAATTTGGCTCACATATTTAGGCTTACGAGATATATTTGTCCTTTAATTTCAAAAATACACCTCAAACGACAATTTAGATATTAACTTTCAAAAATCCTCATTGTATTATTGACACGCCCATATAGCAAAATTCTTACCCAGTTTCAGATGACCTAGAAAGCTTAGATTTGGCAACCGGATAGGTAGTTGGGCGATTACATAGTAATAAGTCAGAAATTAATAATTTTTATCACTTTATTATCATTTTTCAATTAATTGATTTTACAATGAACACTTACTTATAGTGCCTGTAATGTAAGAATCAGCAATCAAAATTGATCAAAGCCTGGCTTTATGTAGATTTTAAGGTCTTGACATGAAAACATAACGAGTAGAACATCACCCTTATTATCAGTTTTAGTACTCATAACTATGTACATAATTATAACGAAGACTATAGTCTACTTTCGTGTTTATTACGCTATAAACTGGGATTTAGTATTCATTATTATTATACATCATCATATGGTCAGCTCTGAAATTCATATAGAATATTCTTATATTATTTATAGTTTAAAGAAGAAATTAAATTTCATGTTGTTATAACATGAAATTTAATTTCTTCTTTAAACTTAGGATAATATATTGAAACTTAAAGTCTGACTTGTCTAGTTTTCACAATTTTGTTTTTACATGAAACAATATGGCTACATCTAAAGAGCACCTATCGAATTTAGTTCAGCTAAAGTCTGATTTAAGAAGTAACAATGATCAAATCAACAGGAGCAGGTCCTGTTGATTTGATCATTAGGTAAGGTGAGTGTCGGTATCAAGATAAAAAACTGATCCTTGAAGTTTATGCTATATGTATCAGAATAACAATAATTAAAACTTATTCAATTGAATTACTAATAGGGGCTAATCGGGGGAACTGCAGTTTTACCTGCATCTTTAGTCCCAGCTCCAAATCACCAAGTTTCACGTACAGTGTACATGAAATGTTCTAACGCACAATGTAAACTAAATTCTTTATTATATTTTTTCATGAATTTTTAAAATATCTTAACGATTATACTGCTGTTCGTGGTGGAAAGAAATCCAACAAATCATACTTTATAAAAAACTGGCCAAGTGGGAGTTGGACTCGCGCACCGAGGGTTCCGTACACACCTTTAGTATTATATGATATAAGTGAAAAGTTATGTTTTCGAAGTTTTCAATTTATCTGTGCTATAAGACGTTGCTTCGTACCAAATTTCAAGATTCTGAGTTCACGGGCAGTATCCTGTAGGTTTTGATTCTCTTGTAAGTGTCGAAAATTTGTAATATAAACATCTTTTGATTGTGTTGGCTTAGAATTTTGATTTTTTTTCACAGCTCCAAGGGACAGTAGACCTGAGTTTTTTATACAAATTTAAACTTGAAACCTTCACGCGTTCTTGAGAAAAGGGTCTTGACACACAGACTGATAACAAAGTGATCCTATAAGGGTTCTGTTTATTCTTTTGAGGAATGTAACCCTAAAAGAGGACTAGTTGTTCTTGATTTATAAATGATAGAACAAACCTGTCTTTGTTTTAAAATGTTTAAATTATTTAGCATATAGAATGTTCTGCACAAATTATTGCTATAAATTAACTGCAGTTAAATAATAAGAATAACGTTAGTTAACTTCCTTTCATAACTTTCTTTTGCCTGCCATTTCTAGTGTTGAAATTATTATTATTCTTGATATGAGTTTCAGCATTGTTGTTTTCATTTTCTGTTTTATTCTCGTTTTTCTCTGCACGTTGACAAATTTTGGAATCTTTCTTTTTGTAGGTATTCCAATAAAATTGACCAAATAAGTATACAAAGAAACTACTATTTCCAAAAACGGTCAGGCCTAGAAGAAGTGATGGGGTACAATCCGAAAATTTATAAGTTAAGGTAAAATGGATTATAACCAGAACGAACTGCACCTGAAATAGAAAAAAATAGATTTACGGGGTCACATATTTTTTTTATGGTGTTAAATTGAAATATACTATAATTGAGAGGTTCCGTTATAAGGATAGATAAAACTATCGCTTAAACCTGCTAAATTTGCGTATAATTCTTTGTCTCTAAACAATATTCAATAGTCTTAGAAACTTACAAGCATATATTTAATTACACAAGATGAATAAATGAAGAATTGTTCGTACTCTATGGTTTTAGAAAACAAGAAAAGGTAACAAAAGAATAGTTACCCTAATGTAAAAACTCTTACAGAGAAAAATTATGAGAATAATCGCATTTGGTCCGGTTAGAGAATCGAACCCGAGACACTGCGCCATCGAGTCAAAAACACACATTTTACAAGGCAGGATTGATGTCGTGAAAATAAATATTTGAGCATTTGAAAATTACGCACAAAATCTTGAACTTACCAACTGTAAGGTAGTAATATACTTTTTCCACCAAAGATATTTTCTCAAGCTTGGATAGGCCGCTAGTGCATAATACATGTACATAATAATATGTACAAAAGAGTTAATGTTTCTGATAAATAATGAAGGATATATTGGCTCATATTTCAGGAAAATCCAACTTGTTACTATCATTAGCGTATGATGGTAGACGTGTAGAAATGAAAGCTGGTTATATTTTTTTCGTAATACGAAGAATATCGTGTCAAAAACTTCACTCATTTTGGCCAAGAAGTAATAATATAATACAGCAGTAAGCTGGAATGGAACGAAAGTTTATTAGACTATAATATGTTACATTTATGATACAATCATGTACAGTCTGCAAATTGAATGTAATTTATGCTAGAGGCGACGGGCGGGAGCCACTTCCCCCGTTGCCCGTTCTCTGCACCTCACATGTCCGCAAGGTAATTTACGTTCCGGGTTTAACATTCAACTTATGCGACAGTACTTACGTATGTTGTTAGGTATATATTATATAAATTACCTTATTTCTTGTCTCTTCTTTTTCCAAAAGACAAGTCTTAGCAACCCATCCATGCGGCCATGAAAGCTTCATTGCCTGTAATACGATAAATAATAAGATAAATAAGTTACAATGACTTGGCGCTCATAGCTCAGTTGCACTCGGTGATTAGAAACAATCAACGAGGGTAAGCAACGACGGCGCGGTCAGTACCTGGATGGGTGACCGCTGGTGGCATGTTACCATGAGCGTCTCCGTGATTCGGAGGTCACGTTAAGCAGTCGGTCCAGATTGTTATCATAAGATAACAGTCGTGAAGCTTAGTTGGAGGCCTTCGGGCGGCTTAAAAACATCCAACGGAAAGATTACGTAGCCACAACGTTGTCTTGCCAGTCCCCAACCCGCACTTGGCCAGCGTGGGGACGTATGGCCTTAACCCTCTCCTGAGAGGAGACCCGAGCCCAGCAGTGGGACATTATGGGTTGATGATAAATGACTTGAAATGAGACACAAGACGATAAAAATTAGCAGTAATGATAAGTGCATGCAGAAAGTTATAAGTTCTATCTTCACTAGTCTTTTTATTTGATTTTATTTAAGTTCTACTTTTTTTTTTTATTTATTACCTGCCAAAATGACTCTGCCCTCTTGGGTTTTGCTCGTGCTTTCCATCAGGTATGATGGAAAGCACGAGCAGAACCCAAGAGTGGTGGTCACCATCCTCAATACGAAAAAGAACAATGCAGCATGATGACCCACACTATGGTGGCCTGATGATATGCTTTTTTACGCCCCGCTTAAAGGACCCGGGATCATAGTGGAAAGAAAACACATGCGCTGGTAGTGAGTTCCAGGTTTAGACCTAGGCACAGGAAGGAAGCACCGAAGCCATGAGTACGAGAACGCATGTCTTCCACTTTAAAGCGGTGACTTCCAAGGCCGGCACGTGTCTTTCTGTTTCTGTTATTATCACTTATACTAAGGCATTTTACTAAATCTATATTATGCCCCAAAAACCATACCATACCCCGTCTTCATAGGAAACAAAGGTTAACAACTTTCGTTTATATATGCAGGAGTTTTAGTGAAAACAAATGAAGTTGAGAAGTTTCTTAAAAATCAAAACCACTTAACAATAATAGTTTTATATTTATGTTTTTCTAGTAGTGAAACTAAGTGTTTATGCTATAAAGTACTAAAGGGATTAGTCTCTTAAAGGATAGATAAGAAACTTACTAAGTAAAACAAATACGCAGATCCGAACACTTGTAAAATATTATATATCACAAGAACGTTCTTCAAATTATATGGTTCACGGTTCTTCATATATTCTCGGCCATATTTTAATACAAATAATAGGTATGATGCGGTAAACGTCAGCATTGGAAATGGCGAAGACATCAAAGGCCAGTTATCGATTGTGTCCACTGAAACAGAATATAATAAATTGTAAATAGATGTGAATTTGGTTGTCGAACTAATACTATGCTAAATTCTAGGAAGTGACAGATATTTCTTTTTTATATCATTTTAAATAAGAACGGCATTGGGATATAAGTCTTGCTTAGAGAGAATATGTTTGTCCACATGTGGCTGAAAAAACTAAATTGCAATTCTTAACGCAGCGCCGGAGTGTGTGTGAGAATTTAAGAATTTAACATAGTGGTAAGCTATGGCTTACTACTATGTTAAATTACACACGGTAGGTACACCGTGCATTATTTGCGGAGATTTAGTCTAACAGATATTTTGCCACGTATTTGACGAGTTTTTATTTTAAAATATATGCAATCGGTCGTAACATTAACATTCTTTTCCACTGGCTACTTCTGCCATATGACTTCTTAACAGCTTCGAACCTTCGTCAGACGGAAAGAAATGGTTCTCACTCGTTAAAAGAATCGATACAATTCAATAACAGCGGTTTTCTGTGAGGTCGTGGTTGAATTTTTGTTTATTTTCATCACATATCATTACATATTAAATCGTTATGAAAATATTATCATTAAAAATAGTATATAATTATGTAGGCACATTGATTACCCTCAATTGTTGGTACAATAAACAAATTTAAATTTCTAATATACTTGTCAATGTTTATATAATTAATGAAGCACAACAATATTATCGCTGCTAATGTTAATACTTCCAATATTATCCCTTGAATATGTAATCAATCCTATATTTAAAACGTAACGTCATTTGACATTTACAAAATTATCATCTAATTATTGGTATTGAGACGATTTAGACAAAAGGAAATCATAATAATAAAAAAAGACGTACAACGTTACACTGAAATGAAAAATCTCTTAACGAGTAAAAGATTTGATTAAAAGGGTGGCTCTAGTTCAGTTGTATACTCTTGAATATATATAAGCATTCAAAAATATGTTTTAATCAATGAACAGTTTTAATCAATGAACATTTCAGAAAAAAGACTAGTACCAGAAAGGTAGTAGAGTCACGTTGATTTCAACATGAATGTGCCGGCTCGTCCGATGCGGTACTATCCTAACATAGAAGATCAACCTAAAATATCAGCATTCATGCTGTCGTGATTATTTACATATTAACTAAAGAAAATATTGCAAGTTAGATCCTAGTGACTTATTAGTTACTAGGATCTAACTTGCAATATTTTCTTTGCTTTATAGCATTAACTCATGGGTTAACAGCACCACTTCCCGTTCGTTTGTTGTATTAAGTATTTCTAATGTTAATAGGTATGGGAGCCGTTATTTTCATGACTTCTCACATCTAACACAAAAATATAAAACTAAAAATAATTTTATTAAACTCTTTATGTTGAAACAGTCTCGCTTGCAATGCATCAGTTTTCTTGATGACTTGATGCATTGTATGCATGTAAAACTCTTAACTAGAAAATTGGAAATCTTCAGTCATTAGGCCTTTTTGTATTTTGTGCATATTCATGTATCTCTATCACTCTATTTTGTCAACCCTTAGAACCTTGAGAAATAGTTCTCGATGCCTATGCTCCATATGCAAAAAATTGAGTTTCAGCGACAGAAACTCTGGATTGAAATCTGGAGAAATGAAAAAACAGTGCAACTAGTCAATATGTTATATTGCTTAATAATAAGAGATAGATAATGTACATAGTGTGACTATTTTATGTTATTTTCGTAGCAGCTTAAATACGTTATGTTTAATCACTGATTTCGTATAACTTTCTGTTTTACTATTGTAACCTGAACTATTCTATAGACCTATGTAGGAAATAAAACCGATGCTATCATCAAGAATTCATTATTTTTATGACTCTGCAAAATATTACATGAGCACGGTTAAGGACATTCAATTAATTCTTTTTGTTTGCTTTAAATTTAATAAAATTAAATATTATGAATCATGTAAAGAAATAACGAATGAAATAGAAAATGTTAAGCGTCGATAATGTAACATTGGAAGATGAAACGATATTATTTATATCAAAAAATTTATACTTACAACATCCTTTAAAATCCCAAAATGAATCAACTTTTTCAGGTATATAACTCATTATTCGACTGCAGTTCATTTTTATCCAAGTTTAATAAACTTTTATAGCATAATCATTTATAACAAACCTATCGCCATTTGCGTAAGCAAAATAATGATAAATTTGGTTGGGAACGGAAAATAAAAGTCACGTTATATTTAAATATTAGGTACGGCCTCATTGACAGCGAGTAAGGTGCAAGTGTTAGAAAAATGAGATTTTGCATTACTAGCTGTATCTTTTGCGGATACGTCAGAGTTTAATAGCTCATTGAAAATAATATTTAAAGTGATAATTATCTTTAATGTCATTCTTCACAAGGCCTTGTAAGATAATACAATGGTTTAATGGCTGCTGCAAGTAAGTACAAAAAGGTAGAAGTGAGGTATACAAATAAAACTGCTATAATTATTAAAGTACCGACAATTTGGTATGCCTGACAAGCAAAAAACGCTATCTTAATCTTCAAGATAGTAGGAAATTAAGCTCAGGCACAAACACTGACCTTAACCAAGCTCTTTGGGGATTTAACAAGAATGATGTTAAATTATTTGTTACCTATAGTGTAGAGATTTTTTTGGCTTTTCTAGTTCTATTGTTTTTAAAAAAAATATTTTCAGGTATGAACTCAGATCAAATAAAAAAAGTAGACAACGCCCGGCCTTTGTTCTTGTCGAAGCTAAAAAAAATAAGCTACTTTCAAGTAACTACACGAGTTCACGCACACACATACTCAGAAACTACGCAACTTTTTGTCAGTATCGTACAAGTTGTTGCGTAGTTGTAGGTACCTACCAACTTAAAATAGTTTCCAATGAATCACCCAATTTTATTTTACGAATCGATGTTAAGACGATCAAATTTTGATTTTTTATTTCAGAGTTCGATACACCCCAGGGGCCAGCCTTGAAATTGATCAAACACAAAATACGTACCTACCAATATTTGATCCGATCCTATTCACTATTAAGTAGTTTCAAATTTATGTAATCTACTGGCAGCTACTACAGAACTTAATTCAAGTATTCAATACATTCTACTACAAGTACTTTAATTGCTGTCTTCTACCCTTTCAATGCAAACCCGAGCACGCCTTATTAAACCCACTTTCAAACTTTTTAAAACATCTTTGCTGTTGGATTTCATCAAACGCGTCAGTTACACTTTGACATTGTAGCGGCGCCGCCGCTACACGAGGACGTCACATCGAGCTCGTGCCTCTGCGGGGATCTTCGCCACTGATCGTGGCCGGTAGTTTGAGCAACTCTGCTCGGGGCACGCCACTTCAGTACTACAGCATATCACCCAGCATCAAATAATAGTAGAGAGGTTGCATCGATAGCTCAAAGCAGATCTCATGTGTCACAACAACACACAATGGAAACTAATTTTGCCAATCGTTCTGCTTGGCATTCTCAGTTCCTGGAAAAACTAAATCCAAACATCCTCTGCCGAACTGCTTTATAACGAGCCGCTACAATTACCAAGCCAGTTCTCTTCGCCATCAGATGACTTCATCGTCGGGGACATCACAAGCTTCACTACTCGACTCGCAAAACACATGTCCAGCTTGTCTCTGAAACCAACTGCATGGCATAGAAGTGACACATTTTATGTCTTTGGATCCGCCATATGCTGGTCCCTACAAAGTACTGGACAGGAAAGCTAAGTACTTCAAAGTAGAAGTACGAGGTAAGGCCAACAACATCTCGTTAGATCGCCTGAAACCAGCATACCCTACGAAAGACAGGCATACTGACAACGCATCCACCGTTCCAGCATGTTTACCTTCCAGCACATCTTCTCCGCCAGCAGACAAGTTGACAACCTTCAACCGCAGAGGCAGAAAAGTGCCCTTCCCGGACTACTACCAACTGTAGTCACGGTCTGGCCAGTGGGGTGCTGTAGCGGCGCCACGGCCACACGAGGACGTCGCATCGAGCTCGTGCCTCTTCGGAGATCTTCGCCGCGACCGGGTACCGTTCGGTTTTATAGCGGACCCGGCGAAAGTTCTATGTTCACCGCTGCCAAGGCACTCACGCTCACTTCACTGTAGCAGTGCTGAAACTTGTAGACGTCCGCCTGGACAACCGTTTCGGCTGGATGGCCCGGAAATGTGGCTTGCACAGATGGAGTGTCAGATCGTTGTAGCTAATGTAACGGTAGATTTGACTATGCGTCTACCCTCGGACGGCTATCAAGACGCCCTGTAGTATTTCAAAGTACAGTTTAACAGCAGCCAATGGAAGTATTATAAATATTTACGGGCCAATACTACTCAGCCTCAACCTAGGACTTCAGCGTTCATTTATTTGCAAGTTTACCAACGACGACGTGTCGTACCATCAGCTACTGCGAGGGTTTTCTGAGATTACGCGCCCGGCTGGTATAATACAGTGCACTATATTAAAATTACTCATGGACCACCCGTTGCTTGCAGACCTGGACGCTTAGATCTTGAACGATTAAAAAATGCAAAAAAAGATTTTGATGAGATGATGGTCAATAATACTGCGAGGCGTTCCTAAAGGCCATGGTCTTCAACTTTACACCTGGTGAAGAAAAAAGACGACGGGTAGCAACCATGTGGCGACTACCGCGCACCTAACTCTCAGGTATCAGTTGCTGGTGTCCAACCAATCCAAACAAAGGTCCAGGCTTCACAGGAGTTTTCAGCACCACGCACTGTGAAAGAGTTACGGAGATTTCTAGGCATAGTAAACTTCTACAGAAGGTTTGTGCCCAATGCTGCTAAAAGTCAAGCCCCATTTTACTCGATGCTGGCAGGAAACAAGGTCAAAGGCTCACAACCGATACAGATATCTCAGCTGCATTAGGAGGCATTAGAGGAATGTAAAAGGGCTCTCTTAAACGTTAAACTACTTGCACATCCTTCCCCACAGGCCGAACTCTTTCTACTCACTAATGCATCGGAAGTATCCGTGGGTGCAGTGCTCCAACAACGTGTCGGTACGATATGGCAGCCACTGGCGTTCTTCTCAAAGAAGCTGACCGAAGCACAACGCAAATACAGTCCCTACTAGTTGAAGCTCGCGAGTACGTGATCTTCACCGGCCATCTTCCTCTTACTTACGCCTTCAGGAACCCTAGAAAGAATTGCTCACCACGTCAATACAGGTACTTCAATAACATTTTATTATATACTACAGACATACGATACATACCTGGTGCAGAAAATGTCGTGGCTGTCGTGCTGAAAGCATGTCGCATATAGGGGAAATAGCGACAATTGATTATAGCGCCTTAGTCCGCTCTCAAGAGACAGATTCCGAACTTCAGGCACTACTTAAAAAAGGATCATCACTGAAGCTACAGACGATTATTTAGGTAGGCTCAGGCCCGAAACTCTACTGCGACGTAACCAACCAAACCACCAAGACCCTACGTTACGCCTAAGTTAAGAAAGCAAGTTTTTAACTCTCTTCACTGTCTGAGTCACCCTGGACGTAGAGTTACCGTGCGAGTGGTCACGCCAAGATTCATGTGTTCAGGCACTGTAGAAAGTGGTGCAGATGCTGTTTTCACTGCCAGCGCTGTAAAGTAACCCGTCTCACATCTGCTCCTCTTTCCCAATTTCCTTTAAGCTCGTCGAGATTTTCACATGTCCATCTTGAGATCGTAGGGCCACTAACGCCATCTTCGGATTTCAGAAATTGTCTCACCATCGTTGACCAGTTCACACGATAGCCTGAGGCAATCCCACTTACAAACATAACTGGTGAGACCTGTGCGGCCTCCTTGGTATACGGATGGATATCGCGGTACGGTTGCCCATCGTAGATCACCACTGTGGAGGAACGGGTCACATACACACATCACAGTGAACCCAACTTGATTGGAAGCAGCCTTCGAAGAAGTAGCTCAACAGCAGCAGCATCAGTGCGCCACCGTTATATTCACTCCCGCAGCAAGTCTCAGCCTGCCAGCAACCTCGCTCTCAATAGGGATACACCACACGCAGTCAGCGACCGCCCCAGCCTGGTTAACCCCTATGGCCTCATCAGTGTCTAGGCCCAGCACACTGCACCTACGGTCTATGTAAGCAGAGCATTTCTCACTTGTCAACGCAGCAACCGCCCCGACTCACTGGGGACCTCACCGCAGCACAGTGCACCGCATGCATTCCCAAATAACTTGGATCAGCAGATTTTACATGCAGATTCACTGGGACTAGCAGCAATCAGTTGCGACTCACTGGAACTTGCGATACTCATTTTCAAATCACTAGAACTACTAATGCCTGGCACTAACAAGCTCTGCAACAGAGCACAGAGAGCTGACTCATCAGATATCAACCTGCGGTCTTGACGGGAGTGATGTGACGACTTCCACATACAGCGGCAACAAAAGCTCTATAGCGCCATCGAAGATACATCAAACTACAGAGAAACAAAGTAAGCAAAAAAACTACCAATCTTAAATCGCGCAATAAAAGTTCTCACACCGATTAGCATATATATACAACATCCCATTTTTTTTTGCTGCCCTGCCCACTGACCTGCGAAGACCAATGAGCCATCGTGCCTCGACGGGCGGCTTCACGCCACTCGCGTACCTATTCGGGCGGAGGGTGAATGCCACTCTCCGCTCGGTATTCAGCCACCCGTCGATAAACTTCGGCGAGCACTTTCGCCTCCAAATCCCACGGGGGTGTTCCAGCTAAGGCGCACGCCACCTCGGTCGACACCGTGCGGTATCCGCGTATGGCTCTGACCGCCAATACCCTCTGAGGGCGCCAGAGGTGCGCCTTATTCTGGGCGGTCAGAGCCGACACCCACACCGGTGCGCCGTACAGCGCCATCGACCGGACTACCCCCGTGAAGAGGCTTCTCGTTGCGACTTTGGCTCCACCCAGATTGGGCAAAAGTCGCCCGAGGGCGGAGGCAGTGTCGCCCAGCTTCATAGCAAGTCGGGAGTGCTCGTCAAAGAGCCACCTACCGTCGAGGATCAGGCCCAGATATTTCATCTGGGCCCGAACCGGTACGAGGACCGAGTTGACCATTATGGAGGCGCCGGGGGGTGGCCCGCGACGGGGCCCATGGAAGAGCAGGGCCTCCGTCTTATCCAGGGCCACTCACAAGCCCAGCGCGTCGATGCTCCCGACCACCAGAGGGACTCCCCTGGTGGCCAATATATATACAACATCCCAACGTCAACCATTGGATACTCCCCTTGTGTTATAGGAATATGTGACCCGTTTCGCCACAACGTAAATCCTCATGGGTTCACTCAAATATACTCAATATTTCAGTTCGCTTCACAAGAAAAAGTCCATAGGAGTTAAATCGGGAGACTGAGCTAGCTACGCGACTTGAGCTCCACGTTAAATCCACCTGCCTTTGAACTGCCTATTAGGGTCTCACCGTGCTGTGGTAGTGCGGTTGCGCACATGGATGATACCATCGATCTAATGAGCTCCAATCCAATTGGATACTCAGGCTTCTGTAGGCCGGATAGGCGCTAATGTAGTATGTGTCGCCAGGATAATTTGGATTCGATCTCCAAACCGGGTAGGCATTATTAATGCTGTTTAGGTATTTCACTTGAATATCAGGCACCGGATAGCATATGGTTATACACTAGGACGTAAATAGCAACTGATTTAGCGTTTAACCTGAAGTGCAGATTGCCAGGGTAAAAGAACGTTAAGCCAAATAAATCTTGAGTGTGCAATGGTAGAAAGCATGTTCAGAACAAATTTTAATGTTTAATTGTCCACAACCTTTAATTGGCATGATGCCTATAATGCCAGTGAGGGAGTTACGAGTTTGAAGTTGAACTCCACAGGGTAGCGTGGAGGCGCTATTTCAACCCTCTCGTGAGGGTTGCTAATGCTTGTGACAAATTACTTTGTTAGATAATCGATTATTT
Organism: Hyphantria cunea; assembly: GCA_003709505.1. Classification (NCBI taxonomy): domain Eukaryota; kingdom Metazoa; phylum Arthropoda; class Insecta; order Lepidoptera; family Erebidae; genus Hyphantria; species Hyphantria cunea. The sequence continues at coordinate 151,403 of PKRV01001636.1, read as the reverse complement.
ATACTACTCAGGCTAGGGCTCAAAGAAATACCATTACATATGTGCAACCCCAATCTTACCGATCCCAAAACACACCAGCTACATGAAAAACTTCTGCCGACAAACTGTCCTACAGTTTGGCAGACTTCATACTGTAACATATGTAATTTAAGTAAAATAAATAAAAAAAAACACCTTTTTTGTATTCTATTGAGGTAACCATAATGTCCTAGATATTGGTCGATACATTTTCCACAGCCTTATGCTTCAGCCTTCCACCACTCTCGCCGTATACCTTACACTTTAAAAAGTATCTAAGTGGTTACAAATGATAAGATTAGAAGACTCCTTTAAGAACCTTTTCTTTATAAGTTCTTAAAGGGATTACAGCCAGAATACAAGTTGACCAAAAAATTGACCAAAAAGAAATTACTGATTAAGAGACAGTGATGTCTCCCAGATAGTATTCACTTACCAGTCTCTTCAATGCAAATATTGTTTGTGCACGTCTAATGACGACTGGTAGTGCATTCCACAACCAAACTGTTTGGACACAAAAGGAGTGGTCAAGAAATTTAGTAGAATGGCCAGGCATTTTCAGTTTTAAGTTCTCTAACGAAACGTGATTTGAGGTAGTGTGGGGTAAGAGGATTAAAGAGAATGTTATACAAAAGATAAAGGACGTGTGCATTCCGGCGAAGGCGGATAGGTTACCACTTAAGCTTTTTACGATAATCGGAGATGTGATCATATTTCAGTAATCCGAATATGAATCTTATACAGAGGTTTTGGAGTCTCTCAAACAAATTGAATTGGTCTTCAGTAAGATCTAAATAACTGGCATCAGCATAATCAAGGATAGGAAAAAGAAAGGATTGTGTAAGAGCAATCTTGGTAGTGGTAGTAGTTGCGTAGTCTGCACAAGGATCCTGCAGCGGCAAACATTTTGCAACTTAGCTCCTGTAGCTGAGGACCCCAGCATAAGGTTTTGTCGATATAGATTCCCATGTACATAAAAAAAATTAAAAAATATCTTTTCACTATACGGAACGGTGTACTATCACAAAAAACTTGAGGCAGTGAAGTCCAAACAATTTTGTAAATTATTGAACTTTCAACGAAAATGACCTGGGTCTTGGATGGGTTAATCTTCAAACCGTGGGAAATGCTCCTCTTGCAGATTTTGTCCAGGTCAGTATTTGTGGTGTTAACAGCAGTAACCAGATTAGCCAGTGATGCCATAGTCTAGATCTAGAGATCATCCGCGTAAAGGTGGTAGGACGAAATCAAATTGTTAGTGATGGTGTTGATAAAAACGGAGACTAGTAAGAGGGATAGCACGCCGCCCTGAGATACACCAGTGTTAGTGCTACACCAAAAAGAGACAGTGTTGTCAATGCTGATGCGTTGCTGGCGACCAAACAGGTAGTTGTGAAACCAGTCAATCGCAGTTGGAGATATGTTAAGAGAGCGTAATATACATAGCAATACGTTATTCGTTGTATAAATAATTACACATTTGGCACGTGGAATTCCTAAACAATAAGTGGACAGCCTTTGTAATGTAAATGCAACCATATAACAGCATAATTGAATTGCTAAAATGTATTTGGCATTTGTGAACTATATATTACATTTTCATAATAGTTTTACTCTATTAAAATATTTTTGAGAAGTTTTTTAATCTTTTAGAAAAAGGAAGTAATATACATCTTAAATTCAAACAATACTGTTCAAATATGTTTTGCATACCACTCAAACTTTAAGATCAGTTAACTTACTTTAAGATCATCATGTTCCTAGTCTTTATTACTCCCAAGATTAGGGGTCGGCTACTAGTTCAACCGGTTTTACCTGAACATCAATTTTTACACGGAGCGACTGGCATCGGACCTCCGCAACCCTGAGGGTTAACTGAATTCGAAGGTATTAATAAAAAAGTATAAAGTAATTATCTTACTTTAAGATCAATTGATTTTATTAGCCGAAACCTAACAGTCCTTCTAGAGTTTTAGTTAGACTAACAACCAAAATTTATTTTTTTACTAGCTGCGTATCGCGGTTCACACACGGTTCTTTTTAAATTTTTAGAACAGGAATCACGGTTTTTAAACGATAAATAAATGTTTTAACCGTAAATAAATAAAGACACAAATAAATAGCGTAAGCGACTGCTGTGCTAGAGGTCTCGGGTTCGATTCCTGAGTTGGAACAAATATTTGTATGATCTCCAAATATTTGTTTCGAACTTTGGGTATTTTCTATGTATAATAGGTATGTATTTACAAAAAAAAGTATATATTTATAAATATCAGTTGTCTAGTACCCTTAATACAAGCTCTGCTTAGTTTGGGACTAGATGGCGTTCTGAGTTAAAATGTCCAAAATATTTATTTACCCCTTACAATGATTAAAATATTTAAAATATAAATAATAGAATATACCAAAGATTCAAGAAATCATTGTTTGTTGTAGAAAGTAATATATGTAAAAGAGAAGAAAGTATCAATAAAAATCGCAGGACCTTTACGTTCTTTAAAAAGACTGTGAGCAATATCTACATAAGATTAATCCAAAATGACTATCCCATACATTCATTGTTAAATTTTCATATTCCCTATCTAACTTTAATCTGCATAATACACTTTCACTCATCTTCAACCATTTGCCATTTACAGAAAGTCATGCAAATAGATACTCTTATAATCCGAAATACAGTAGACGTTTGTAGCATCAAACATCCAGCCTTTGCTTACCTCATTTACCTTATAATATCATTTGTACACTTATTGAATTGACCGGCTGTAATATATTTATTAAAATATAATTGGACATTAATGCAATTAATGGTTATCTTGATATTATCAAGATAACCATTATTCATATTATCAAGATATTCATATTATCAAGATAACCATTATACCAGGCTACGAAGCTTTCATCGTCATAAGACCCGTATGATTCTATTATTAATATAAACAGTTGTTTAGTTTCTGTTAGTAAAAATCTCGCTGAAAATACTTAGAAACTAACTTCGGGTAATACTTTTTATGTGAAGTCCCACCAATCCTCCTTTGTCTTAATTTCCACTGATGAAGCTGAAGTCACCAGAAGGACAAACAACTATACGTATACATTGCGAAGAAGACTTTTCTAAAATAAGTTCTCAAAAATTACAGGATTAAAAAATTATGTTTTTATTCTGTTATTGTATAAATTACTTAATTTCTTGTATTAACAACTTTTCTGTGTACATAAGCCCTTCTGGTACTGTATATTTTGTTGTATTGATTTTTTATTGTATTTCAGTAATCTTTTTCTCCCTTTTATAAAACACTTATAAAAACTATGAAAAACATTTTGTACACATATTCGAACACATTTAAGGTATGCTCAATTAAACATTAAGTAGTAATGACACCTTACAATACACTTGTAAGTAGTTCAAAGCGTTTAATATTATATACATGGTAGTTAACACTGCAAACAATTTTGTTTTAATCGTAGAGTTATAAAAAAAACCTTACATTGCCTAACGGTTTCCTTATTTTAGGTAAGAACTGCAAATGTAATAATTGTGTACACAAATGTTTGATTAAAAAATACTCTGATAAACATCGCCTCAGATAACTTTAAAACAGCTGATAGTTGTACCTGTAATCTTGAAGCCAGATCTTCTGACACAGATGTTCCAATATATTCTATCCAGCTAATTCATCTCTAAATATGATAATTCAAAATATGAGAAGTATCAATTGCAATATGCCGTACTTTGAAATATTACTAAATAGCACTAATATTCACTGGTATTTAATTATCCTTACTGAATGTTGGCTAGACAATAACAATCGTATACCACAGTAAGATGGCTATTACCATGCTTCTACAACAAACAATAAGACACAAAATGAAGGTGTAGTGGTATACCCTTAGTCTTCTAGTAGCTAAAATGTAGCAGAACCAAATCTCGTGGATGCCAATGCTGTGTCTTAGGAAATAAGTTATATAGCACCACTGTTATCCTTTCTTAACAAAATTTACGGCATCATTGTATAATCTTCTAACAAATCTAGCATCGTTTAAAAATAATATTTTAACGGTGTGTATGACCTTGATATTGCAACCATATTTTAGGGCAGAACAGCGGAATCTTACTTGAATCTTTTGGCAGCTCATGGTATGTTACCTGCCCATTTTGTACCAAACCATTCTCATACATGTCACATGTCTTGATCTCACCGTCCTCAAAAAGAAATTTTCTTCAAATAGACCGATAAGGAAGGTAAAAAAGTTGATTACGACTCACTTGACAAGGTCCTCAATAGGATATCAATCAACAACCCATCATTATAGGTCTACTTTACCGAGCACAGCAATGGGTCATTTGCCATTGCTGAGCTCGGGTCTCCTCTCAGGAGCCCTCTCCTGAGAGGAGAACCGAGCTTAAGGCCATACGTCCCCACGCTGGGCAAGAGCGGGTTGGGGAGGATAGATCTAAGTCCAATACTTTCAAGGAACGATGTTGATGACATTGTTCACTTTCTTATTTCTACCTTAAATAGGGAGTTACAAATTTACACTAAAATCACGGGTACTCCTAAACGAAAACACATCCTAAAACCCATTCGTACATTACAATAATATATTCACTCACATTTTGTTTTTGGATTTTATGGCTTTTCTCTTATCTACTTTTAATATTTATCGTAAACTGGTACGTACTACAAGAAATGTAACTTTGTTTTGTCCAGGGGGTGTGAGCCTGGTGACCTGTAACACAGGTTTCACACAGACACCAGTTTATTGCAAAGGAATATTGTAGTCTGACGAACTGTTTCTGGACTTTATACATTTAGTCTACCTATATGATGAGAAAAATAAATGCTATATTTTTATTATTATTTTATCTGTCTGTTCCGGCAAATCCCTGAAATGGCTGGATCTATTTTCAAGCGATTTTCACAGGCTGATAGCTGATGATATGAGAAGTAGCAACTGCACTAGGCAACACCACACACGTATCGTGCATTTTCTATTGCATTTACTACGGGGAGTGGTGTGAGGAATTGTTCGAGCTGCAACCTGTTGCCCTCTTTCGCAATTTAGAGGCGATACGTCAGCTCGTTTGCATCTTGTTCCATAAAAAAAACTGCACCACAGCCACACCACACCATATAGGGCATATATAGATAATAGATAGTGGTCGCAACCCAGCACGTTTGTTGTAAACTGCATTGTTGCACATTAACTTGAGTTTATTAAGAAATAGTGTCCAATACTGATTAAAACCGTTATCTTTTTATATTCTTTAAGAGTTGTGGGTTCAAATCGCACAACAACAATTTATGTGATTCACAAATTATCAAATTGTCAGTCTGAGTGTTCTTTGCGTCCGTTCCATGATTGTTTGTAAGTCCTACGCGTTATAGGATTTATTCCTAGCGAAGGAGTTGCCTTATAAAAAAGAGAGGTCTCAAATAATTTCTATATACAATGCATAATACTTTGAACCCACTGGCAGATCTTCATCAGCCTATCGCAGTCCACTGTTTAATTGTGATACTGTTCTCTTTCCTTACACTAAACTTGGTTCGATCCTCATAAGAATGAAACAAAAAACCAGGATTTAAGATGTAAGTAGAGTTATAAGCGCCTTTGAAATTTAATCGAGCAATATTTACGAAACACTTTTCAAAAGACAAGGCAGCTTTGTATGGGACTTTTGTACCGGCTATCACTTCTCATGGTTGGGATTTTTGTTGTATTTATTAGATTAGTTATATTATCAACAGTTCAACTTGTACAAGATTTTTAGCCATGTGCGTTTAAAAAATATTTCAGTTTTTAATTCACATTTATGAAATTGCAATCTATGACAGCTAGCTGTCACAAATGGGTAATCAAACAAAATAGCCTAAAGACTTAGCCAATACTTTATCTCCATATTTTCGTGAACCTTTCTATTATCAATGTTACTAAATATAAGGGATGTTATGGTGCCCTAGTACTATATACTAAAAGAAGATTTTTGGCCTACTATACAGGTATACCGCACTGTCCTCATGCACTTGTACAAAATTTTAGTTTTCATTCTCATGTAACGCTGTTTCCTTAGCATATAAGGGAAACAAACTCATATTTTATTTTAGTGTCAGTGCTCATTTATTGTAGACAAATGTATATACATTCATTATAGTTAACAATGTTTAGTAAACTTATGTTGTACTCTTATGATTATTATAAACCTCCAATAGGTAGCTAACTGGTGGGAATAAGCCTGCCTTAAATTTTCTTTCTATTTGTGCTGATGTTATATTTACGAAATAAATACCAAATATTATAGTATTCATGCAAAAGATATTTTTTTCTAGCTGTAGTATTCATTTACCGTAGAAAAGTGTTTAACATCTATGTTACATAGCTCAAAATAATGTCATTTAAGAAAAGAGCCCAACAAGTTAATCCTTCATTCATGGATATCCACGCCTATCCTAGGTACCAGATAATTGTCATTACGTGTGAGTAGCAGCCTATGGCCCTTTAACGAACTATAGAATTACAACAATAGCTTAATATTGCATCCCAACCATTCCTATAATTATGTTTGAGGCGCTTAAAAAACTAATTAAACAAAATAATTATGCTGAAGTGCAGAAACAGCAACTGCCTTAAAAAATGTATGAAAAGGAAATGCTCCCTTTACACTTACACCCTTGCACTACTGCTTGCTACTGCACATTATAAATAGCTTCAGCAAATACTTTTTCGCTTATGTAGGTTGCATTGCCTAGACTAAGTCCCAAGATAGACTGGGTCTATACTAAGATATCCATAGTATGCTGCTGATAAACATGCTATATAGATTACTAACTACATGTATACACATCATAGACAAATTACACCTAGACATCGATCAAATGATTGTGTTCATGACACAGAACTCGAACTCCTGGCATAGCAGTCAGGATCATTAACCACTAACCTGTATATAACTGTTTTGTGCTATTCTTATATTAGGTAAACTTATTTGATCTTTTAATCAGCATACGTCGTATACTTCATTAATTAGACAATGCAACTATGGAGACCAATAGAGATGCTTCTACATCACTGGACCTTTAGTCTCGCGCTTACCCACAATACACCACAGCATGAATGCTGTCATTTTAGGTTGGTATTTGTGATTGAGTACTACCGCCACGGTCGAGAGGACCCATTCGTACTGAAATCAGCTTGGCTCTACTACCTTTAATAACTTAACCAACATAGTCAACTTAAAATAATTTGAATATTGAAATATAATTGATGGGTAGTAGGATTAAGTTATGAAATTTCTTTCCTACTGACTTTTGTTGCAGATTTTTTGTTGTTATTGCAAATGGCATGCGTGTATTTTACTACGGAACATCAACGTAATGAGAAAAAATTTTGATTGAGCTCTACATTTCTCGAAGGTCTGATTTGCTAGTTAAAATTACCAAATATCTAAAATACATCGTAATCCGCAAAGAGGTTAACAAGGAAGATTTAATGAAGGTAAATTTAAAGCAGAAATTTTAACTAATATACTATATATAACCTTAAATTTAAACCCATGATTCCCATGATTGGAGGGCAAGTATATTCCGAAAAACACAAAAATTAGACGAGTCCCTTAATAAAACACAATTGGAATATGTAGATCTAATATTATGAAATGTCTATCGAATCAATTACTTAGCAAAGTTGAAACAGGCCACGTCACGCAACTCGTGTACTTTAGAAGGTACTGGAAATCGGCTGAAGTTTCGCGATAGTTGAAGTTATTTATGTAGCACATCATCATTGACAGTCTTTGGTAATCTATTTGGTAATATATAATCTGAACAGTAGGTTCATAGGCTTCTCTTTGGAAAAGAAAAGGAGGAAAGGTAAGTATAGGGTTTCTATTAAGTTTTCCTTCTGTATTGTTCAATGATGCAGAAGCATCTCAATAGGCAACCATAGTGTGGGTCACCGTGCTGCATTGTCTCATTGCCTACATTCGCAATTAGTGTGGTGACAACCACTCCTGGATTCTGCTCATGCTTTCCATTAGACAAAGTAGAGTTACTTTGGCAGACTCATACTTACAAAAATAACGAAACGTATCTAAATATTAACAATAAATAAATATTATACCTAACTATTAGTGTTGGATACAAGTATTTCTATTAAAAAAATTACTTCATAGCATTGATAATGAATAAACTTTTGATCACGGCCTTATATTGATACATAAGTATACAGAAATATGAATATAAGATTATTATTTTTCCATAAAGCTGTAACTAGTTAATGAACCTGGATAAAATTTGGCCTAAAGGTGGAGTTTCATCTGGAGTAAACAGACATAGCTGTAGCGGCCAGCAGACGTAACGCAAGTGTGAATGGTTATCATAGGGACAAAAGTATTTATTTCTGTGTTCGAAATAGATACTACCACGAGCGAAGCCCTAAACACTAGTAAACGCGTGTAAGCGATAATCCCTACTTAGTTACTAGAATTAGATCACTTTTATTTATTTTTGTCTTAATTATCTTCTGAAAAATTGAGAGGTGAAACCGAACTAATTTAATGAAATAAGTACTATGGAACGGTACAAGTTATTTAATTAATTTATTGTTTTCACTACACCACTGCACCAATTTGAAATTAAGACTTGTAAACATTCTAAACGTTTTACCAAATATGGATACTACAACAAACTAAACTAAAGGATTCTTAGTGATTTAAAATACAGGCATACATCTACTTGAGGCGAAGCTTACAAATGGTAAAAACAAGTCAAAAATTCACATGAGATTATTTGATTCTTAAAGGAAACACTACTACTAAACTTTTCTAAAGTGATACTCAATATTTTCGCATATAGAGTCATCTACAAAAGCTGTGAAAAAAAGATCTTTGAACATTATCTATTTCAATTAAAGTTTCAGTCACTGTTATTTTATACTTAATTCATATTCCCGGTGACAACGGTGGACTTAATGCCGTAGATATTTTCTTCCAGTCGATCTTAGGGTGATGCTGAGTTAAAACGCAAGATAGATACTCAATAATTAAAATACGATTTGATTACTGAATAAGAAACACTTTATCCATTAGTAATAATGATGTAGGAATCGCATCAAAAATGAGGAGATCGGGTAGAGAACCAAGGTTATCAACATAGCCCTCAGGATTAGTAAGCTGAAATGGCAGTTGCTGGCCATATTAGCCACAAAACTGATAACCGTTGGGGTAAACAGGTTCTTGAGTGGAGACCGCGTCTTGGTAAACGTTGTGCGGGACGTCCATAGGCCAGGTGGAGTGATGAATTGCGTAAGACGGCTGGCGGGAGCTGGATGCGAGAAGCCGAGGATCGAACTAAGTGGCGTGAAATTGGAGAGGCCTATGTCCAGCAGTGGACTGCGTCAGGCAGATTATTCATACACATGATATAATTGATACAAATGCTTTTCTTAAATCTTTTTGACTCTTAAGAATTTATCACAATCTGCAAAACTCTTAAATCATTCAATTTTTTCTATGCTAAAAATTAAGTGCAACCAAAATAATATATTTTTGAAATAGTAACTGTAGTTCAAAGTTACATATTAAACATATGTGTTAAGAACTAGCATATTTCAACAAACTAAAAAAAAATCTACGCAAGCACTTTATCGAATAATCATCCGCCAAAAATGCCTTATATCATTTTGGAAAAAAAGCTGATACTCTAACACTACTGGATCGATATTTACCAAACTTAGTTAATAACCACCGTATGGAAACTGGCTTTGAAATAAAAAAACGCATTGACATCAGTCCATGCGTTTGTGTTATGATACCACAGACAGACATATACTGAAAGACATCGGCGTCAAATTTATAAAACACCTCATTTAATGTCAGGGGTTAAAAATAGAAAACAGTTCAATATCAAACTTTTTTTTAGGACCGCGGACTACTGGTAGAAAATTAAAATACTACATTCAAACTTTGCATACACGTAGGTACATAGTACGTACTGGGTGTGTACTGTACTACGTGATGGGCTAGCGTGGGTCAGTGAGCTCTGGGGCTATGCCAGTAGAACCACTCATGCCGGACTGGCCCAGAAGGAAACTCCAGACGAAATGAGATTCCCGACGGAGTCTGATGCTAGACTGCCGGAACGTTGACGTTCAGACGTCATGCCGCAATCGAAACGTCTTCAGCTTTAGCAGTTGGCATATTGGAATGCAAGTAGGTCCTCCAGGAGGAGGACTCCACTTACCCTGTCTCCGAGCGGGCAACTTAAAAGCCAGTCGTAATCATAGTAATCGACTGGGATCCTGGGTATGACCGCCCGGATAGGGAGGAAGAGACTTGTATGAAAATTACCCCGACTCCCGGGTTTTGGTGTGTGTCCAGGGGATGGATGGCTGATGGGTAGTTTAGTCGAAAGCACACCTACAGCCAGTGACCTGCAGACCACTCGGTGTGGTTTCAGATCTCCGCTTGCCTAGATATTCGGGATCTCTGCCCGGGTGGACTTTTAGTTCGTCCCATCATTATTGTGGATGTTGATAAACTTATTGAAAAAAATGATGACGATAACACTCTAACGACTACTGACAGGCCAACCGGAAATGAGAAGGAGGGAAATAGGAAAGGAAGGAGGAATGCCAAGAGACAGTTTCGAAACGCAGATGAACAATTGTCTGCAGAGGAAATTGCTGCGTCAGGATGGCCTATATCGGTGGGGCTCCCAGAAGTTGACCTGGCTGCCCAGGAGGGAATTGTGTCGCGCCTGCCAGCACTGCGGCTGTAGTGAGGACTCAGCAGAAGCTGGCGGTGTACCCGCTTGGGCGCCGCAGCATCGGGCGCTCACTGCAGTCATTGGAGAAGATCGCTCACTGCAGGCCGTCGTACATACTAAGGCCGGTGGCGAGAGCAATTTTACCGCGGTCGTGACCTTCTGCGAGGTAGTGATCTCGCGCAAGGAGGCGGCAGAGAAGGTCCGGAAGGCCTTTACTCAGTCCCGATCCGTCGCCAGCGAACCGGTGGAGGCGCGCCTACCAGCGCCTCATGCTGCCCTGAGTGTGGCTCCGGATGGGCGGGACAGGTTTTCCCCCCCATCCGCTTCACAGGCCAGCCGCGAGAGAGCGACGTTACGCGTGTGCCGTATGTCACGCAAATTGAGAGGATTTAACATCTAGAGACGGTGCCCGCTTGAGTGCGGGGAGGGGGAATCCGGATGGCGTAAGAAAGCAGTTCCCGGATCCCTCCGTCTCAAGCGCAGAGAGGCACACCGTGTGGTCTTAGTCGGTTCGATTTCGATTCGATCAAACCCCGGTGGCCGATGGCCTGAGGAGGTTTCCACAGGCAAAAAAGAAAAGAAAGGGGAGTTGCGAGTCTCGCCTTAAAACGGCGACCCAGACTGCGGCGCTCCGCAGGGTTCTGTCCTACGACCACTCCTGTGGAACATGGGATACGACTGGGTCTTGCGGGGTCGTCTCTCCGGGCTGTTGGTAATCTGATACGCTGATGACCCAGCCCGGCGGGCGAATTTCCAGAAGGTGGCGTAACTGGCCAACAGGGGTATCTCTCTGGTGGTCGGGTATATCGAGGCGGAGGCCTTGTTGTTCCGTGGGCCCCGTCGTGAGTCGCCTCCCAGCGCCTCTATAGTGGTCAACTTGGTCCTCGTGCAGTGTGCGACTGGGCCGGGACACCACCGTGGCATTCGGAGGTGAAAGTGCTCGCCGAAGTTTATCAACGGGGGGCTGAATTCCGGGCAGAGGCTTTCATCCTCCACGCGAAGAGGAACGAGCGTGAAGCCAGAGATTAAAAAAATAATTTTTATCCTGAAAATTAAACAAATTTAGATATGTCACATGAGAACTTTATAAACCTCTGTAAATCTTATAATATATTACCTGATTCTTCACTCACCAGAAGTAAAATAACTTAAAATGTAGTGCTTAAAACCCAATATCTGAAGCAAAGAACTTTTTCAGCAATATTTGAAGATGAATTACTAACGAAATAGCTAAAGATAAATACTAAATCTTAAACTGTATTGACTATCATGGCACACAGACAAACGGTTTATTTCATTTGACAAAATGATTAATGGCATGTCAAAAAGAAGATTAATGTCCCTGAGGTTTTTAAATCAAACGAGAGGTTCAGGCGTTCCTTTTTCAAAAATATCAAAAAGAAGGTAATAATATTAGCTATGGTTAATTAGTTCAGGTAACAATAAAAATGTAAGTGAAGTAGGACGACACAATATCTTAGGCTAACTACTTATGTCTGTTACATCGCGTGCTATGCGCTTATTTTATGAGCCGGGCGGTCGATACGCCGCAGTGCTGTGTAAAGCCCCGAGGTAAACGCACGGTCTGTAATTCTATTTAGTTTGACTAGAGTTGGTGTCGTCCGCTGTTTCGTTCGTGAATTACTGGTGAGTTCCACTTTGAAATACTGTACTGTGTGGAGTATTTCTTTTTAAAATAAAATATTGGTTTGAATTCATACTATTTCACACAGAAAGTCCTGTTTCGTTAAAGTCTGTGATATAAATTTTCTAAAATAAAATAGCAGCAATTACATAAATAGCGTCTGTACCCCTTGCCTTTCATAAACTACTGTAGTTTCATAGGTGGGCGATTCAGTGTTATAACAAAATAATGTTTTAATTCTTCTGTATGTTTTAGATCTCAAATTTTTAATAATTTCATATTGATTTTTGAGCTTGGAAAAGCTTATGTGAGGATTTGTTTTGCGTAGTTTTCACGACAATGTCTTTAAATGAGGTAAATTTAGGCTGGCTAACTTTTTTTAGGCTGTTTTCTCTATATTATTATATATAGCAATAATGTTCAGTTTATTATGGTTACCCATATGAAATTTGGTTTGGTTACCCTTGAGTTGAGAATTATTTTATTAGCTCAACAACTGTAACAAAATTACTAAAATTATTTTTGTATTCAAATTTATATGTATGTGGTGAATATAATGATATATGAATATATAATATAAAGGGCTTATACATTTGGAAAATAGCACAGAATTCATGAAACACTCTCATGTAACTATTGTTTACTAATTGACCGTGCTATTTGCTATATCACCTGTTCCTTGCCAATACACCCTTTGCGAAAAAATATAATACTTTTATATAACACAGGATACATTAAAGGGTGAAATTATTTCATTAGATTAAATCAATTATTTTTTTCTCGCCGAGCATCGAATAAAGTGCCGTCCAATCGGAGAAGCCTATGTCCAGCAGTGGGCTGCGATAGACTGATGATGATGATTTTTTTTATGGAGTAGAGGCCAAACGAGCTGATTTATTGCCTGAAGGTAAGCGATTACCGCTGCCCATGGACACTCGCAGCACCAGAGGCGTCACAACTGCGTTGCCGGCCTTTGGAGGATGGGGAGGAGTATAGGGTTTGGTTGTGGGCCCCCGGTATCCTCATTCACTCGGTTCACACAGGTTATTTGTGAGGCCATGCTATCACTCGCCATTTATGCCGAAGCATGGCTCCTACGGTGATTAAACATATATATTATTATTTAACAATTTAATTATATTAATTATTTTTTTATCTTTAAATGACAATTATAATTGTAAAGTAGGCAAATTTTGTTAACTTCATAGAATCCTTTTCAAGTCAATACTGTGTGTTAGGTAATTTAATACCTAAGTATTAGTTAAGCAATACACATTTTTCCAAAGCAAAAAAACATTGCTCATATATATATATCCTTGTAACAATGTAAAGGATCTGATTATGGTCCAACAAAATTTCGTATAGATGATCCAATTACATTAACCTACTTGATAATTTTTTTAGTTGCTTATTATCTTCTTTCTTATTAAAAATATCGTAAATTGGTGGAAATTGGTCACATTAAAAGTCGTTTAACTACTTTCATCAATTATTCATAAAATAAAAAGTTCTGAAATGGTAAATTTGATAATGGTTTAGTAGTGTTTCTTGGCAATAAAATTGTTCGTATCAGTTTCAAATGTTTTAAGTTGCGTAGAGTAAATAAACACCTTACCGAGTCGTTGACATAGAAATACAAATTATTCTTGAAATGACATACAGGCTGATTAGCTTATTGGTACAGTAATATTTTTTTAACATTATTTTAATTTTAGAAAACCGGTCTGTATCAGTGCTTTCGCTGTATTTCACTAAGTGAGTGAGGGTACTGAAGGCATATACCACGAGCTCTCCCCCATCCCCCAAAGGCCGGCAATGCAATTGTGACGCCTCTGCTGTTGCACCCGCAACACCAGACGTATAACAAGTGCGTTTACCGCCGCCCATGGAGTATTATTATTATATAATTAAGATAGTTTCAAGCTTTTGATTTTATCGTTTAACGCCTATTTTCTATAAACTATCTCTGTATATTTTTTCCATTTTTTTAATATTAATTGAATACATTCCTTCAAATGCAAGATCATTTTTTTTCTTTGTTGAACTTGTTTTAGTCTCCATACAAACCAAAAAATAATATTTTTACAGAGTGAACTGTGTGACAATCGTCTTTACCCACACATCGAGTCAAATTTCTTATCGTTGCTGTAATTAGTAAGGTTTGATGAGAAAGTCATTATTTCAATTCACTTAACACTTATTCGATTCTGCTAATGCTTTTCTTTAGATAGAGCAGGAGCCTTTCAGACTCACATAAAAAAACGAATGAAATCGAAGTGCTCCTGTTTGAAATTTACGCCAAATATGCTGCAAAAATATGAAACATGATAAAAGTCTTATAAAACAACCGTGATAATTACAATCAAACGTCACTAGATTAGATCATTAGATAAATGTACAACTGTTACTGAGAATCCAAATGGTGGTTCGTTTCTAATCCATCATACATTTTTAGCTCCTGTTAGTATAATTTGTGTTCAACACCTTTTGTACTCTTTTTATTTAATATATTGAGCTTTTCATTAAACCTGGTAAACAATCTATAGCGAGGCTTAATCCTCAAACCCTTATACAGAAAAGTCGTCAATTACAGCATAAATTTGATTGAAGATCATACGGAAAAAACTTCTAATAAGTTCCATACGATCTCCTAAGCTCTGAATCAATACTTGATCTCAAACATTTGTGCGTCAGGAGCATTGAAATACAAATGATTCAGACCGGTTGGTGTGTGTACTTGCCTAAGGATAACATTTTGATCTTGCAAAACGTTTCAATTGTCCGTCGTAGACAACGGACATTCGAACAGTAGGTCAGATTAGTACAACTACATTGTTACGTATATGTTATTTGAAAGTTTTAGTTCAAACCAAATTGTTGCTTTTCAAAAATTGCGTTAAGTTTTTGCTTATTTGAAGAGTAAAAAGTGAAGTTCATGTACAATATTTCAGTTATAAGGTTTTCCTTATAACTAAAATATTGTAGATGTCCTATTCGTATTAGAATATTTATATTAAAATATTAAATATTTATATGTAGATCTGCTGAAAAATAAAATTTTGAAGCGTTATGAAGTTAAGAACTTTAAAGTTTAAAATTATGTAAACATGGCTTTATAAAGTTTTAGGATTCAGTTATAACAAATATTTTGATCTCTTGTTTTGTTAATAGAACCATAGTTTAAGTTACACTCTACCTAGGAATCTATGCTGTCTATTTTCATGGTTAATTCGCTGTAATGCAAAATTTCAATTAAGTACTCTAATTCTTAAGGAAGCATATAGGCTACTCTTTGTCGCCATAACTGTCGGAATACACGCAGTCGGCGCAAAAGCTAGTATCTAATAAAAAAAACTAGTAATAACATAAACCTAAATGTAATCATATATAATCAACAACCCATAATGTCCCACTGCTGGGCTCGGGTCTCCTCTTAAGAGAGAGTTAAGGCCATACGTCTCCACGCTGGCCAAGTGCGGGTTGGGGACTGTGCCTAAATGTGCCAAAACAAAACCTTTGTTTTGGTGTTTAAATATTTTTTATCAAATATTCACGTAACCACTCTAATTGTTGAATATTTATATTAACTTCAATTTAAAATCCTGTTAAAAAAGTAATTTTAAAAATTGAAGGACAATGACACTTAAAAAATTAAAATATTTTTCTCTAATGATCCTGTCTTTGTTTTCAAACGACTCCAATCTAAATTCTATTTCTCTATCACAGATCTACGATATCCGTGGTTTCTAAAATCTGTGTAATCACATTTTCTAACTACTGATTGGAGAAAATAATTTTTGGCCATAAAAAACCGTTTTATTTATAATTTATACGAATAATTTTATATTATTCGTATAAATTTGTGATGTGTGGTAATGTTCTGGGGCAAACGAGTTCTTGAGTGGAGACTGCGTCTCGGCAAACGTAGTGTAGGACGTCCACAGGCCAGGTGGAGCGATGATTTGCGCGGGACGGCTGGCAGGAGCTGGATGAGAGAAGCCATAGATCGAACTAAGTGGCGTGAAATTGGTGAGGCCTACGTCCAGCAGTGGACTGCGATAGGCTGATGATGATGATGGTAATGTTCTATGGGCTTAGTAAACCGATTTAAAAAAAATAACATACACGCGGGCGGAGCCGTGAGCGAAAGCTTGTACATAAAATAAGGTTGATCTCATATAACATTGAAAGAGAGGCAAGAAGATTATAATGATGATGTTACCCTAACCAATGCAAATAGACTCTGATCTCCATCGTGTTATGACAGTCAAATACCCAAATAAATACCCTTATGTCGAATCATGTCGGTTAATCGATCTGCTATCATCAAATATCATTTTTATACTCGTATAAAATTCATAGCCAGAAAATGCCTTTATGAGATACCTATTTTTAGATTTTAATACATAAGACCTACGTTAAAGTTACGTTAGTGTTCAATTTAACTCTCCCTATAGGGGATACCTGGAAAAGTTTAAACAAATTAAGCTGCGCATATGTGTAGTTATTATTCAAAATACATTATACAAAACATTAACTTGCCTAGGACACTTTATAATCAAAAGTTTATGAATGTATCTATTTCATAAGTTACTAGACACACACAGATGTATATTACCAGTTTTACTTTTTCTTTTCTTTTCATCATTCATCATCAACGCGCTACTAGTTAAAACCACTTTTTTTTTCAGAGCTAAAAGAAAAATGACCCCGTAAATATAACATTTTATGGATTGCAACTTCTATTAGTCCTAGCCGGATGTTGTGGTTAAGTTTCTTGTTAAATAAGTAAATTTTACATAAAAAGTATTTTGAATTTGAACCAGGGCATTAGCGTGCCAACAAAACAAACTCTACGGCTTTAAAACATAGGAAATTGTTGGCAATTTAAAACAAACTATTTGATTTTATTTACAAACGTAATTCCATTTAAAACTCATTTCACAACTTTCAAAGATACATCAATAATAGTCGGCGCAGCGAGTGTCAGACATGGTTTAAAAGAAACAGCTACGGACGCAATATTAAGTTTGTTCTATTTTCTAGTTTGCTATTCAATTCGAAATTTTTCTTGGTCACAGATTTTTGCTTCGCGCAATTTTTATGCCCATATATTTTTCTTCTTTTAAAGAAATTGAAAATACAAAACAACAGTTCTTGGGTGAAATTAAATTAAGGTAATTTTTAACTCAATATGAAAATTTTCCAATCGTTTGTATAGGCCTAAACGCACGTTCAAAGAAAACTGTTACGACATTTCTTAATTTAAATTCGATCTTTTTCGAAATCAAAGGATGTGTGTTTTTGACACATTTCACTTTCCAAATAATTTCGAAATAAAAGAAACATTTAATTATATAAACATTTCATAATCCAATCTGCATTGAATGATTGAATAAATTACGAAGTGAATGACCTATTAACACGATTCTATTGTTTACACTCGTCTGTAGTAAATGTGTTAGTAAATTTGTGATAATAAACAAAAAAGGGACTAATGGAAATGCCAAGTCATTTAGTTGGTATAATTTTACAAGTTAATAGAAGAAAATATCATCATGCAAGATAAAACTTTTAGCAGAAACAGCTTAAAAATTATAACTTTTTAAATTTGAATGTTTGTATCACAAGAAATTTGATTCAATCTATAATTTAACCTATTTCATCATCATCATCATTATAAAATTCCTTTAACAGTCCATTGCATTTCAGAATCAGGCAATTTGCATCGTAAGAGATAGAGCGTATTATCTGAGCCAGAGAAAACAAACGCATTTCACATGTTTTAATTTTAATGCTATTTAGTCTTAATATTAATCACACACATATTATTACGTACAGGTAGCTTTGTGGTAGTGACAAAGTTAATATTAGTTTTAAAAATATTACTTCCTCATTTTAACCCTATTTATTTATTTTATAACTTCATGCACAAATGTACAACGGCGGTCTTAATGCCCACGCCATTATCTATCAGCCAACCTTTGGGTGGTGTAGAAATTTTGTGGGGTAGATGCATTGCGGTGGGAAAAAAATATTTATGCGTGAAGTTACACATATACATAAAAAATCAAATAAATATATATACACGGTAATGTATAAGCTTTATATACATACTTTTACTCAACTTATCTCAATACAATCAACAACGTTTCTTTAGAATTTCTTATCAGTATTTAAATTCAGAGCTATTTACCTGGACATTTTTTTCGAAAATTAAAAAAAAAGCCAGGGACGTAGCGTATTTAGAAGTAAATAAACTATTTTCTGGGAATCAATATGGATTTGGACTAGCTAAATCAACGTTTAGTGCAGCACATGCTCTGATTATGCTGCAACTAGTCTGGATGATCGTGTTAAATGTGTGGCATTTTCCTAAACCTAGCAAGGGCCTTTGATACGGTCTCGGTTTCTCTCGCGGTTCTCATGTTTGATATAATTTAAACCAGCTTTAAGTTGAACGGATTTTTTTTGTTTTTGTGCAATATATGTTATTAACATTAGGTTATAAAGGTAAGCTTATAATAAGAGAACAATTAAACTTATACACGCAACAGTGTATAATGTAGTTAATGCATACATTTTCAAAATCAATTCTTGAATAAAACTTCCTCAAATTGTTTCGAACCTAGGTAATTAAGTCGCCTGTACAATATTCTATTTAAACTTTGACACTGCAGTGCGTCTACTGGATAACTGCAGTTTTTTGACTCAAATGGAGTTCATTATTTAGCTTTCTAGCGGGTGGTTCTGTCATTATTCAGCATACGGTCGCAAAGAATCGTTGTGTTGTTATTGTCGAGATCACACTATGTAGTCGACTGAATCGGACTATTTCAAATAAATTAAATTGTTTGTATATGTGTGGACGTACAATTTGCAAGATTCTATCGAAGTTGGGTACTGACATTCGATGGTAGTTAAAATGTCTTAATATATTTTCTTAAGCCTTTATACTTTTTATGATGAAAACCTTTTTCAAACCATGGGCTGATCACATCATCTGACTTTACTTGAAATCCAAATCTCTCTTAAATCCGTCTTAATTAATTTTCAGTTTAACAATTTACCGCTTGCGGGAGAAATTCGTTTTGTAGCGGTATTTTCTTGCAAGCCATTCTGTAACAAGTTCTGTAACGGTTTTAAAACCATTCGCGGGAATAAGCCGTCAGTGCGACCGCTTCCATTTGGTTCATTTACTCACAAAATCGGGCGGTTAGAATCCACGGTAGTTTAGCCATAGTGCGGCCTATGCCTTATACTGAATAATCATTTACATATGGCAATTTGTTGGCCTTGCAATCATCGATAAAGTCTAGCCTTTTTCACTCATCAAAGATCTATCTTCCATGAAAGCAGTCCCACGATGGAAAAATATATAATAATGATTTCAATTTTCCATCAGTAACCGTTGCATTTTAGGAACTTTTATAAGAGTTTGTGACTTATTTCTGAAAACTGAATAGAATCATGATGCGTGCTATGGCTATAAAAGTGAATCATCGCCGATTGCAGTAATATAAAAGACAAATAATTTTTTTCCAGTGTCAGGCTGCCCAATTCCAGTATTTATTGGATGTCTTTCCAATTACTTTCTTCACTCACTCCTTATCAAATGTAATCAAAAGATGGGATCGCTATAACTGAAATTTATTGTTGCATTTTCGTCAGATTAAGCTTGTCTGTTTGAATGAGCTAATTTTTTTCCATCTACACTTCGTGAAACAAGAAAATAAGTATTTCGTCATTGCTATTGACATTGATTTTAAAAGGTATAAATAATTAGTACAGACGTCTACGAAGTAATCCATAGCGTTGTTTATGTCACCAAGTAGGTAAATAAAAATCTTAGTCTTATTGAATTCGTCGCTCTTTCAAATACTTTATTTAGTCCTCTAAAATTTAGTTCAGACATTTCATTGTAACAAAATTCTAAGAATTTTGTTAGGTGCGAAGTCACTTAATTTCAAATTCAATGATCATGGGATTTAATGAAAAAGCAAAAATAAAACTACTACAAAAATTTTTGTAGTAGTTTTATTTTTGCTTTTTCATTAAATTACCTTTGGGAGAAAAATACTGTTTTTCATTAAATCGGGATTGAGTGGGATAATTTACATTCACGCGTGTGAAACTGAAGCTGAAGTAAAGGTAAAGCAAAATCGATATTAAGTCATGATTATATCAGATTTCGTTGACCTGTGTTCAGCGCACACCTACTCAACATATTGGGAATAGCGGAAATGAAGTAGTAGAAGTATTGATTTCCTTAGTTCTAATAATATTTACTTGACTTGCTTGTAAAGGTTTTTTTTGCACTTGTTAGTTTTGATATTCAAGTTAGTTTTGGTTAGGCATATTTATAGTCAATTGTTCTGAATTAAATCAGTCCAGGTTTAGAATTCGTAAAATCTTTCAAGAAACAACTGAAGTTTATCTCGTCAATGATCCCTTTTTTAGTTATGAAAATCAAGGATTCTGTTCAGCGTGTCATTTCGTTAAATTTATATTTCATTAAGAATACTATTTTACTGTTGTATTTTTTTCAGGTGTAATAAAAGTAACAATTTTGTTACCTTTATTATTTATTGTAATTTTAGACGTTTTGCGAATTTTAGACGCAAGCTAATAACAGAAATTCAGAATACTTTTTTATGTAATTTTGTAAGTATTCAACTGAAATACGTTTAGTTTATAACATAAAATGTCAATCAAAATAAATCGTAGGGGTTATATATTTATAGAAACGTTTGTTATCCCCAAAATCGATTCCATTCAATCTTTGAGGAGATATCGCTATCCGAAATTTCGCCTTCAAATTACCTCTATAGTCTCTCTTGTTATATCCCAGGGGTGACTAGTATCTCACCATTTAAAACCTAAAGATCCTGTTTCTTCAACTGTATATTTAGGTGTAATAAATGTATAAAAACTATTGTTCAAACTTGAATGTAATAGAGGGTTTATTTAATTAGTAAAATATCATTTATTTTTCAATTTCGTCACAATAATTGATATACATTTCATAGTGATATACATTTATCTAAATACAATAATTATTGTATTTAGGTAAATGTGTAGTATGTTCGTGTGGATTAACAAAGCGGAGTGTAAGTACCGCAGCAGAATGGGCGTCGTTACAGTGCGCTAAGGTAGCAAACTGCAGGCAAACACTACTGCAAAGAGAAGAAAGATATTAAACATACCGCACGGCCTGTATTCACCAGTGGCCCGATAAACATTAATGATGAATGTATAGTATATCCTTTTAACTTTCCATACAATAAGCTTGATGTGAATCGAACTTGAAATAACGAGTTTTAATTTGTTTGGACTAACCGTCGAATTTTTCGCTGTCTCTCAAGAGTCCTTTTGAATCACTTACATTAAGCCTATGTTAAAATATCTCTTAAGATTACGCGACCAAGCAGTATTCGAGTTAAAGAGCCTTAAAATCAAAATTTATTGTTTTTTTTTATTTTAATATATTTTAATTGGAAGGAATAAAATTTTTAGACTCAAAATATTATTCTCCGATCATTGAATTTCTGATTCTTTTAAATAAAATAGAACGTGTTGGTATACGTGGAAATGCGTTCAATATCTTCAGGAATTTCTGGACTAATCATGCCCAGCGGATGCAAATCGGTAATTTGATCAGTTCCCATGCTTCGGTGGTTTATGGTGTGCTACAGGGAAGTATTCTCGGTCCAACTCTCTTTTTGATTTATATGAACGATCTATCTGAGTAATCAATAACAAATGGCAAAATATTCTCATATGCTGACGATACCGCGATCGTATTCCATGAAGAGCATTCACTGCTACGCCGAGGTAGGACTTCATAAGATTAATCAGTGGCTTGATGCCAATTAGCTTACTTAAATCTAGCGAAGACAACCTTCCTGCAGTTCTCCGTGGGCAATATCAAGCCACCCTGTTTGGTGGCTTGATATTACAAAGTTGACGCATGCGACTACCATAATTTCCCTCTTACCTGCTCCTGTTTTCTGATTACTAGATCCACTAATGTCAGGTATTTAGATATAATTTTAGGTGAACAGTTAATGTTATCGCCCACACCACGAAATTTATATGGGTCTTTAAGAAGTTGAAGCATATTGCTGACACGAATGTTCTGCGTAAAATATACTATGCACTGGCACAATCTGTGTTTGGATATTGTACTAAAGCGTGGGGTGGTGCATGTAAATCATTTATAATTGATCTGGAAAGAGCCCAGCGCTCTGCCAATATATTCCACGGCAAAATTGTACAAAAAATGTCAAGTGTTAACAGTTAGGCAACTGTACATATTACAACTGTTAATCCACTAAAATTAGTTCATACTTTATCAGGAAGATGAATATAATAAATAGCGAGTAATAAGTAATATTATTCCAAATGTGGTATGTCGAACATCCGTAGCCAGGTGGAAATAAATGTATAAAATGGATTAGCTAAAGCCTCCCCGTGAAGTAATGCCTAACGGCGGGTCAGCGGGGGCAGCAGACGCAGAAGACAGAGGAGGTTTTTTTAGTCGGTATGAAGATTTTCGAGTCCGACATACCAGGCAGAACATCAAAACCTGATGACACGTAAAAGTATTTATGTTCCTTAAAACAAAATTTCAATATTAATTTTAAAATAAAAATTTCAAAAATCAATATATTTGTAAAAAAAATGTTTTAAGGAAATAAATTTATTATTACTATTACATTTATTACAAAAACCTTTAGTGCATTTATCATGAGTATTAATATTTTAATATTTTGTATTGTAAATGCAATAGTCTGGTGTCAGTCCCCAATACCTTTGCGGAATAATGGCGCATTGCGGATTAACCGAGCAGGTTGGATTTCCAGAACATTGTACGATATTTTATTTAAACGTAACTGCATTAAAGTTTGAACTTTGTTAGAGGTTAATTTAGTTTACATGCTGGTATGCATGCATACACAATGATATGACTTAAAAGTACTTAATAATGTTATAATTTAAGTAAAATTTTAAATACTTATAATCATGTCCTGAACTGTGATGATATTTCACGTGTGACTTGTGTGACCAATTTGTATGATAGAAAAAAAATATTCAAATATTGTTCTGCCACCCAATTATTAACGGTTCATTGACTTCTGCTCTATATTTTCTACTTATTAATAAACTATATGATCTTTGAGTTACCAAGCTCAAGATATAGGTAAATGCCCACCAACATGCTAACAAAAAAGTATTTCACTGACTGATTTCATTGTAACGAGCCGGATCCTTAAAATCGTGAAAGGTTAAGAGACTACCAATAACGCCTTCTTTGAGGATTAATTTCGATCAATCTTGCCGCTTATATAACGGTTTCTGAACTATAACTGAATAATAAGGATTGGCTCTCGAGTTGCTGATTCGTCAATCATGTGAAAATAAAAGAAGGTCTAATATTATGTGAATACGATATACATAATAGCTGGATTGTATCCATTATAGTGACCGTGGGAGAGCCACGTTTCGGCATTAATGGTCCGGCTCGACTGGAGTGATACCACGGCTTTACGGAAAACCGGTGTGAAACAGCGCTTTCGCTGTGTTTCATCGAGTGAGTGAAGATACCGGAGGTCCATATCCCAATCCCTCCTCCTATCCCCCTCCCCATCACCTAAAGGTCGACAACGCACTTGTGACACCTCTGGTGTTAGAGGTGTCCATGAGCGGCGGTAATCGTTTACCATCAGGCGATATGTCTGCTCGTTTGCACTTTATACAAAAAAAAACTGATTGTGGTTAGTAAAAACTTGATGATTCCTTAATAAGAACTTTATTTAACCAACACCATAATGATGTAAAATTTATATACATTTAGAGAGATCTATAGGGAGTATCTCACGAGGCGTGTCTTTGGAGTCGCGACCAATATTATTGCGTGCATATTGCTGCTAGCGCCACGGACGCCAGACTGATCACGCTACCATTAATTGCCGTGGCGTTTTATAGCCTTTCATTCACTTGTCCGCCGAACCCGCTGTTTGCGATGTCCTCTTGAACTTCTTGCACGTATACAAAATTGTACTTTCTTCGTAAAATTTGGAATTTGAACTCACTAACCTTTTACTAATCATCTTTATTTTAAAATATAATTTTACTAAAAGTGACTACATTTCAGTTACTTGGTGGTCTGCACGATAAATCGAGCAATTGAGTGTGTATACAGTAATAGTGAGGAACATTAGTTTTATTAGTTTTCACTGTGGACAATTTGACATCTATATTAACGACAGCGGTTTAATACGAAAGGTGTCGTCTTCTCGTCAAATGAAATAAATAAATAAATATGTTCAGACATTTTAACACACAACGCCATCTAGTCCCAAACTAAGCAGAGCTTGTACTGTGGGTACTAGATAACTGATAATAATACTTATATACTTTTTTTTTGTAAATACATACATAGAAAACACCTAAACTCCGAAACAAATATTTGCAGATCATACAAACATTTAGGCGCTCATAGCCCAGTTGCACTCAGTGATTAGAAACAATCACCGAGGGTAAGCAACGATGGCGCGGTCAGGACCTGCATGGGTGACCGCTAGTGGCATGTTACCATGAGCGTCTCCGTGATTTGGAGGTCACGTTAAACAGTCGGTCCCGGTTGTTATCATACGATAACAGTCGTGAAGCTTAGTTGGAGGCCTTCGGGCGGCTTAAAAACATCCAACGGCAAGATTTACATAGCCACAACGTATTCTTACCAGTCCCCAACCCGCACTTGGCCAGCGTGGGGATGTATGGCCTTAACCCTCTCCTGAGAGGAGACCCGAGCCCAGCAGTGGGACATTATGGGTTGTTGTTGTTAACATTTGGTCCGACTCTAGCACAGCAGTCGCATCCGCTACCACTGCGCCATAGAGGCAGTCAATCACATCAAATCTTGCCTTGCAAAAGGCTAATGATATTTTCAATAAGTTCAAAACTCAGTTGAGTTTTTTGTCGTTGAGGCGTTGGTTGGTAAAATTGCCTATATAAAAAAAATATTACGGAATGAACTTCGCTTCAGTAAAAAGATTTGACCGATACGTTGCCACTTAATTTATGAAGCCTAACATGTACACGAACACAAATAGAAAACCATTACGGTTCGTTTGGTTAAAACGTTATTTTTCTTTTGTAGGTCGTAATTTATAATATACTGAAAAATTTAAATATCAATATTTCAATGTGAGAATGAATGTAAACATAAGAAGAAAATAAACCCAACAAAAAAGTGCCAATGACATTTTAAGAATCACAGCAGACAAAGCAAATGTTAGAACCAAGGAAATATGAGAGCCAAAAACCAACGTAGACAATGAATCTCATTTATCAGAACCAATCTAGTAATTTAGACACACAGTTGTGTCTTCTGATCTGTTAATGGACTATGACATTATTCCCCGTGGGTGTTAGTAGAAACAATTGCACCTAATGTTATGTGAACAAGCGAGATAATGATTATGTTTCTGTCCGATTCTGACAGGCACTTCCACGGCGTGAATATTCAAGTGCTTCTTTAGTGTATCAAAGTTAGATCTATTTAAAAATAATAATAAATATATTCAGACATTTTAACAAACAAAGCCATCTACAGTCCTACAGTTTGGCAGACTTCAGACTGTAACATATGTAATTTAAGTAAAATAAATTAAAAATAAAATAAAAAAATCTAGTCCCAAACTAAGCAGTGCTTGTACTATGGGTACTAGAAAACTGGTATTAATTTCTTAATCCTTTTTTTTGTAAATTCATACATATTATACATAGAAAACACCCAAACTCCGAAACAAATATTTGCAGATGATACAAACATTTGGTCCGACTCAGGAATAGAATCCGAGACCTCTAGCACAGCAGTCGCATTCGCTACCACTGCGCCACAGAGGCAGTTTAACTACATGGTATATTAATACATGGACTAAATGGTCTAGTGGCTTCTTTGTCTGACATACTTAACTCCAACTCTCAACTACTACAGACTCAGCTCAATATTGGTGTCAGAGACTATTTTTTTTGAACTGTCGAAACCCCCTCGGGCCTTCACCCTTACCGGATTTGCGGCGGGGCGGTGTGTCGGAATCGAACCAACTAAAACCACACGATATGCCACTCTGCGCCTGAGACGGGAGGGATCCGGGAACCGCTTTCTTACGCTATCCGAAGGGACTATAGGTTAACTTTACCCGCCACTTTAAGACATGTATTTGATGAACCAAATTTTCGTCTATAAATGATAACTTTTTATTTTAGGCTTGCAACAGGAAGACCGCCGACCATTAAACAAATTTTTATTAGATGTAATAACAATAAAATTTGTCATTAAAACTGTCGCAGTTATATTGTCAAAACCGTGATATTACAATTTCATTAGTGATGTTATAATAAAACGGTAGATTATTTATCGACCTCATTTTATTTACTAACCAGCGCCGTTAAGTAGTGGTTAGGTAATTTTTTTTTATTTCAAAAATGTTTTTAAAATTAAAAATAATAACCTTAACTTGTTGTTAGAAATGAAGTCAATTGATAATCTACCGTTTTATTATGATATCATTAGTGAAATTGTAATATCACGCCTTTGATTGTCAAAGGTATATATTGATACCTGCGATAGATTCACCAATGATACTTAATGATTGGTAAGCTAAATGATTGAATACCTTACGGTTACCTATGACATCTTGTATCTCCACATTCACGTTGCTGGCGTTTTGAACACATAAAAAACCCTCCAATCCTGCGCATTCCCTTTAGTATGACTACACGGTTGGCCTAGTGGTTGGAGTGGTCGCCACACCGCTTCCTACTGTGCCAAGTGTTGTGGGTTCAAATCCTACATGGGACAACACTTTGTGTGATCCATAAATTGTTGTTCTAAGTCTGGGTGTACTTTGTGTCCGTTTCATGTATGTTTGTAAAGATCCCTGCGACACAGGAATGTATATTCCTAATGCGTATACCAATAAATCTAATCTAATAAAAATTGTTGTCATTCAGAGTAATTTGATATTTAACTTTTATTACAAATTTTGGCCAAAAATATTTCGAAACTGTAATAAATTAATAGAATGAACAATTAATCGAACAAACGATCAGGCGAAACTTATATCTTTCAGTACTAACTTTTAAACTTTCGCGTTTTATGACATAATAATTATTTATTTCTTAACGCGATCACTGATTTAAAGGCATTACATACCTCTGATGTTTAAGTTAGTGATAGCGTTAATTCCCTTGAATAATGAATATAATATTATCTTTCAATTACGATCAAGTACAGTAAAAGCTCCTTATTCGCGGGAGATACGTCTCGTAAATACGCCGCGAACACAAAAACCGTGAATATAGTAATTTATATGGAATCATGTGTTCTAAAGTGACGAAAGAATAAACCAATATACATACAAAAACCAATTAAATTGACATTTTCAACCAGATTAATTAATTAATTATCATTAGGCTCATGCAATGACTTAAAGATTTTTCTAACTCGGCAGTTTTTAAAGCAGCTTCAATGCAAAATTCAGAAGTGCCCTTATTTTATCTATGAATTTATCGATCACACTGTTTGTTTTTAGTCGAAACATACATTCATAAAGTTCGACACATTCTAAAAAACACCGACTGCTGCGAAGGCGGCAACGGAATAGCCGATAGCTTTGAACAATATAGGTACTTAAACGAAGAAGTCTCTGTATTTTTATTATGTTTGTTACTTCAGAAGTTTCGACTGGATAAACCAATTTTGATGATTCATTTTATTTGAAAGCTGGTGCTTTCCGTGTGGTTTCATTTAAATTTGGTCCAGGTCTTGAAGTCGATTATTTTTTTGTTAAAAATTTCATGGAGTGAAACAGCCGCTCTGCATTAAAGGTGGGCGCTGTTATTTTCTGGTTGTGAATATAAAGTTTTCTTTGAATCTGACACATTGTGTGTTGCTGGGCATTTTTTAGCAGGCACTATAACACATTAATGTAATCCAACATTAAAAGTACTACAGCAACAAAACTCATTTATAAACATACAGGTGTGTCATCATCATTAGCCTACCAGGAAACATAGGCTATTCCCAATGCACAAAATAATGCCTAGTAAAGCTCGGTCATCCAGGTACTTGGATTTTAAGGCTGCGACGTTCAAGAGAGTTTCAACTAATAAAATAACCTTAAAATAGGTAAACAATTCGTTCCGACACACCGCCCCGCCGCAAGCCCCGGTGGGGTAAAGGCCCGAGAGGGTTTCCACACGTAAAAAAAAGGTAAGCCATTCGTAGCAACAATAAATTTGACCATCACACTGCGACGATTTTTCGTATTGAGCAAATCGCAACGGTTAATTAAGTTCTCCCTTTTTATTTATCCAAAACAGTATCTACGCATGTCCAAAATCCATTAGAGAAACGTATTATTTGTTAAACATGTAAAATGGTATATATATTTAGATTGAAACGTTACTATTGATGCATCTTGGAGAAAATTGATCATTTTGTTGTTTATCAATGTTATAATAAACGTAACGTGAAATAGTCATTTTGTGCTATTTATTTTATAACTTACCCAACATACGTACATACATTACCAAAAACTTGCAAACACCTTGAATTATTTTTAAGAATACATTGTTTTTGAATTCCGTAATCTATTGTTATGTCTCCAAGGCTTTTGGAATCGAGTGTTTATTTTATTTGTATAGTAGTTACAGTTTTATAAATTACCTTATTAAATAAATGAAATAAGTATTATAATTAAATACTTTCGGACATTTTAACACACAACGCCATCTAGTCCCAAACTAAGCAGAGCTTGTACTATGGGTACTAGACAACTGATATTAGTACATATATATATTCTTTTTTTGTATTATACATACATATAACACAAAGAAAACACCCAAACTCCGAAACAAATATTTGCAGTTCATACAAACATTTGACCCGACCCCGGATTCGAACCCGAGACCTCATGAACAGCAGTCGCGTACGCTACCACTGCGCCACCGAGGCATTACGAAATGTGCATATAATAAAATATATCTAAAAATTTTAGGAAACAACTTATTTTATGGTACGCATAAAGAGCACTGTCATGTTTTTCTAGCAGTTAGTATATGCGACTGCAGTTCAAGAGGTCTCGGGATCTATTTTCAGGTCAGCCCAAATAATGTTATGGAGTTTTTTTGATCATAGGAACGTTTAAAAACAGCCCGGATTTTAAAAGTTTGAGTTTATATCCCCGTGCCTCGGAGAGTCCTCCACCTATCTTTCTCTAGTCAAGTCAGATAGCTATACCATCGAATTGTGAGAGTAAAGGAACAGAAAATGCACTTGTGCTGCAAAATACCTCTTGGGTCGTTAGGAGTTCATCATCGTAACGGGCAAATGGGGAGATATGTCCCCTGATGGTAACTAGTTTCCACTACCCATGACTATTCAACACAAGGGTCACAAGCGCATCAATGTGCCCTTTAAATCGCCGAACCTGGGGATTCAGACCCTGGGAAGCACGCTCATTCGTGGAAAAGCTATAAAAATTGCGAATCATCAGTTTTCTTTGACACCCTAGTATTCCGCAGTCGAGCCAGCCCATTCGTACCAAAGCAAGCACATTTAAGTAATTGCTTGCTTGATAGCGAATTACGATGACATAAGTTGTAATTTTATACAATTTTAACTACAATGGCCAATAAAGATAATCTTTTAATTTGTCTGTAAACTACCGTTTCGGTGACGTTAAAAAAACCTTAATATACCTACACATTTCAGGATAATTAGCATATACGTCTAATTTAGGCAGTGTTTAATATACTTATCACTAAACCGTTGGTGAAAATATTTCCTGCTTGTTACCAAACGTATTGCAATAGCACATTGATACGTTTTGTGGGAATGCCGTATCAAATGTCGTATCAAAGGTTATAAGATCAAATGTTTTATTCAAATTTTGACTTGTGTAGATAACAATACTAATACAATATATTCTTAATCAATAAAGCAATATGCATTGTCCTTTCCGTAATATGGTGAAGCGTCTTGAGTTCTAAAAATTAGATTGTGCGAATTCAGTCTCTTAAAATCAGGCTATTTACATAGAGATTTATACTTTTGAATGAATAATAAATTAATTGAAAAAAAAATGTTGTGGTAGGCATACAGGTATAAAAATTATCTCCTTTTTGCAGAAGAGGCTAATGATACAGGTGTCAAGTTACAGAATTACATCTGTTTTGCTAAAGGAGGAAGATATGAAAACTCGAACTCATTATGTATCTCATACATAGTGTGACCTATCTTGCCCTCTGCCTCATCTAGTGGTTGACGTATGCGACGGCCAATCAAGAGGTCTCGGGTTCAAATCCCGGGTCGTCCTAAAAGTATTATTGAGTTCATCTGATTATAGAAATACTTAATAACCACTCGGAGTTTGGAAGTTGAGATCTAAACCTTAGTGCCTCGAAGAGCACGTATAGCTGTCGGTCCTGCGCCTGATCTCCTCCCGTTCGTCGGTTAACGGTCCCATCGGATAGTAGGAACTGAGAGTGTACCTGTCTTTGCGCTCACACTTGTGCACTATAATATCTCCTGGGTATTTGGCTGCTCTCCGTTGAGAGTGGCAGTAATCGGTTAGGAAAACATCATCATCATGACAGACATACACAGTTCGTGTCGACTTCCAATGACTGATGACAAGGCATTATTCGGATGATCCTTATGTATGATGTTGATTTAAGCTTTTTCTTTTCTAATAATAATCCATTATCCACCTGAATCTAAATGTTTTTTGGTTAAATTTGAACGTTCCAAAAAATAGATAAAATAATGCAAATGTTATCAACTAAATTATTAAAATTTGCATTTTCAAAAAAAATGTTTGTTGGAATATTCCATGATAACTCTTACAGTGCTATGATTATTGAAATACAATAATTAAGTAAGATGATAAATTTTAGCCATGATTTTAAAAGAGCTGCTTTCTTATGAAATTATTTTGTATTAAAAAATAATATTTTTGTGGTAGGCATACAGGTGTAAAAATTCTCTCCCTGTCGCAGAAGAGGCTTATGATACAGGTGTATTACGTATGTTCGTATGAAACGGAATCTTTGAATGTGGTTTTTATCGAAACATGTAAGTAGAAATATTTTTTTTTTATTATTATATCGTATACCTTTCATACCTGACATAATCTGATTATGTTTTTTGTGTAATTGCAAAAAAAACAAAAAAACTTGATTTCTAGGCAGGCAGGGCTGATAGCTTTACGTGCTGTTTTCTCCTTCAGGGGGTTCTTTTTTTATTAGTCTACAACTTCAACATTATCGGAGCCTATGGTGGTTTTTTCCTATCATTCATCGGTTCACTCTTACGGTTGGGACTCCCGTTTATTACCCTAGTCTGTCTATTCACTCTTATTTTATATTTATTACTTTATTTTGTAATATCTAATTTTCCCTTAATAATATTTCTCTTAATATCTCATTTTCCCGTAGCTTAAAGCTAAAGAAAGTGAGGTACACTTGATGTCAGTTTTTTCTTTTAATAATTTATCATCTTATAACAATTTATATTTTACTTATTACTACTTCCTTATTATCTATTCATCTCTTTCTTATGCTAAGTTTTAACTCACAGTTTTTTTATTTGGTGCTACATTGAGTGTTTTTCCTATGAATACTTGCTTATTTTCTACTTACATTTTCAATTTATGATTGATTAGAATTAATATTTTATACAATATTATGTAAACATACTTTCTTAAACTGTAGTTTTGTTTCATTCTATTATAATAATAGAGTGAATTCTTAATACAATAGCCTAAAAACGTATCTCTATATTTACTTTTATTATACTACAAAAATTATATTCCTTAATTTCTATGGCTAATATATTTTCACAGTTGTGAACGCATGGGAGTTCAGGTCCTAATGTCCAAATTCCGAGTTGTTATAAAGTATATATATAATTAGAAAAATTAAATAACCCTTTTTGGCCGAACCGGGATACGAACCTGAGACCTCTTGATTGTCTGTTACAAAAGTCAACCGCTTGACCAACGTGACTGTTAATCTATACAATATATAATAGTATAGTGATAAATAGTTAACTGCTAGGGATGGTCAAGGTTATTGGATAAGTCACTGCCGGCGAACATCATTAATTGAAGCTTGTCAGGTGATAGACAGCTTAAGTCAATTTCAATTACAGCACTAACGAATTGTATAATTTTGGTTTTATTCTATGTTTTGCTAGTAGCTAGTTAGCTTTTGGAAGCTTGATCAAAATATTACCTCGATATTTAAATTAGTTACAATTTGACCTATTCTTATTTCATGGTTTAAGTGAAGATATGTATATATTCTGTAGACAAAATAGTTAATCAACATTTGACTGCCTCGGTGGCGCAATGGTACCGTAGTGTCAATTGCTAGACTGCAACCTCCCTGCCATCTTCCTGCTTATTACCTCCTACTGGTAGTTATGTCGGACTTGAACCGACTAAAAACTGCACAACATCTCGGGTACTAGAAGCCGGAGAATCAGGTGTACCTTCGGAAGGAGATGGAACTGTCCTGTAACTTCGACGTATCTCGGGCCACCCACTGTTTGTAGGTGGCCCCCTCCTGTACGGAAACCCCGATGTTCTCGTTACTATTCCTCTAGATGCGCACGCTCCACTGCGTCCGCGCCTCCACCCGAGCGCTTATGGAGGACGTAGATCGTTCTGCGATCTCCGACGCCCGAGTCGCCTGCGGTACCTGCCTCTTTCCCGGGCCTGGCGGGCCGCCCTGCTTATCACCCTAGTTGATTGTATTCGATTTAACCCAAAACAAATTCAGAATCAATCAGCAGTGTTACTTACTAATTGAAAAACTTATGATTTAATGAACTTATGAATGAATATCCTCTTAAGACAGGGGCCCTGTCTTCAATTTTCTTTCTTTTTGTCAATCTACAACAGTAAATGCTAATTAATACTTGTTCATTTGGTATCCCATTTGTTATTTATCCTTTAAGCTTTATCTAAACTCAGACTCAACTTTATCTAATAAATTATTTATTATTTATTTTTATTATTTTGATTGCTGCGGTGGCGCAATATTAGCGTATGCGACTGCTGTGCTTGAGGTCTCGGGTTCGATTCCCGTATCGGACCAAATGTTTCTATGATCTGCAAATATTTGTTTCGGAGTTTGGATTTTCATTTAATTACAAATTCTAACATAAATTACTATTCAAATTTTTTTTTATACAAATATTATCAAAATCAACCAAACACAATCAAATAATTCATGTCATTATAATAACCCACCCCGGATCGGTCCCGGCGAAAAAGTGCCCATGACACTAGAAGCGTTGCCCCGCTGGATAGCAACGGCCATCCTCTGCACCAGGAACGAACCAGAGCGGGAGTCACCACATTTAAGATCCGACGCCTCCGATGCCCAACTGCCCACAGTCTCCACGGCTATAGGCACAAAGCAATAGTGCGTCCCCATTGCAGCATACTTCAATCTCTTCCTATCAGCAGCATCCTCATCAGCCCCAGGAGCGTTGACAGTGCGTCTCAGATGCGAGGGCGCGACTGAACTGACCCACGTAGCGTCCCACACCAAGCACTTGCCGTTCTTCCACGGCACCAAAGTCAAGCTATCCGGCCGCTTCCCGTCAGATCTGCTGAGGCCCGGCGGCTCCAGCATACAGGGTATATTGGCCGATACCAGAGCCCTTCTCACTATGTCGTTGAGGGCATGATGTCGCGAAAATCTACCCGAGCAACGCCGACGACTCATCGCGTGATGGCCATCAGCCTCCACCATGGTGCCGCATGTGCATCGATTTTGTTTGGATATTTTCTATGTATAATATGTGTGTCTTTACAAAAAAAAGTGTATATGTATTCGTATCAGTTACCTAGTAGGTACCCATAATAGAAGCTCTGTTTAGTTTGGGACTAAATGGCATTGTGTGTTAGATGTCTGAAAACATTTACTATCCGAATTCTATAGTACACACGACCTATAATTCCGTTATGCTAGAGAAGAAAGCATGCAACTATTCTTGTACATTAACAGTACACCGAACGCTACCTGTTATAGCCCTTTCCCATCAATTTACTGTCAACATAATCTTCACATCAACTGACGACCAATTCACCTACTTTGGATTCAAGTGCGCCTAGACCGTGACTGAGAATAATTTACAATATAGTAACTCTCTAAGAATCTATCTGGTTTTTACCACAATAGCCGTATTTTATTTATATATTTATAGGTAAAGCTAAAACTTTGTAGCCTTTTTTAAAAAATGTTACATGTTACACTTTTTAAATATAACATTTTTTAAAATCATGCATAAAAATATATTAATTTGATAAAAATAACATTCCACACATTATCATGCGTATGGACACACATACACAAATATACAGATATAAAAATATATGTACTATTTATCAAAGTTAAACTTCTTATTGTTCTTCTTGTAATGAGGTGAAAAACTAACCAGATCAGCTATTTCTGCCAATATCAAGTATTTAAAGTCTTTAATTATTTATATGTTTCTTTATCTTTGAAGATATTCTATTTGACAATAGCAGTGTAATGCAAGTATAGTAGGTACTGCAGTCCTTGATTCTTGCACCCTCAAACAAGTCTTCCATTCGAAAAAACCCCAACGTGTCCTGTTTTCCAGTCTTGTATCGTAACCATATGGTATCAGTTCTTTCAGCTACCTCAGTCAAAGCCACCTCAGTTGCTACTCCACCTAAGTTCTCTTACCCAATTTTTATTTCTGGCTAAATGACCAGCAGAAACATCTAGCTAGAAATTTACTCAGAAATGGACCCAGACTGCTAATCTGGATTTCAGGGGTTCGATTCTCATCCAATCAGAATCTAAGATAAAAATGATTGTGTGCTGAGCATGATTAATTTGTTCCATTACTAGACCTAGTGTATCTATAACCACGGTTGCTTGTACGATATTGCTTTGGAGCGATAAGGCCACCACTTTTTCTTTCCTAGTTTTAAGTTAAACTTGTAATTACATAAGCTGGTGTACAAAAAAGATATTTATTATTATTATAATAATATATTTAGGATGTTTTTAGCTTTAACAGCTATAGTATAGAATCTGCATAGCATTGGATCAGACAGACGTGTGTAAAGTTGTGATGTAATTATAAAACAGTTTTGTAACTCGCTGTGGTTTTAACAATAACACAGAATCTGCATAGCTTGGGATCAGACAGGCGTGCGTAAAATATTTGATGTCATTATAAAACAGTTTTGTAACTCGCTGTGATTTTAACTATAGCACAGAAACCGCATAGCTTGTGATCAGACAGACGTGTGTAAAGTTTGTAATGTTATTATAAAACAGTTTTGCAACTCGCTGTGGTTTTAACTACTCTATCTAATCTATCTAATACATTTAAAGGAGCAATTCTTGTATATATGTTCAAAATCTGAATCTCAAAAACTGCTCCAATGATTTTCATAAAATTTAGTATGCAGGTGTCGGAGGCGATAAATCGATAGGGAGATAGGGATTCATTTTTTGATAATTTATCAAAAGAAATATACTGAGGCAAGCTGAGTCATCATCAACAACCCATAATGTCTACTGCTGGGCTCGGCTCTCCTTTCAGGAGAGGGTTAAGGCCATACGTCATATAGCTCAGACATACAGGTACTTAATTTCTTAAAAGTAAATGTTCATAAATTTCGTATTATTTAAAGAAAATTCTTAGATCCTAAATAGAAATGAGTAATCAGACTTAACTAAGAAGTTTTCATAACAGTTTATGCTATACTAGCTGAGTCCCACGCACCTCTACAACCGCGGGTATCAGCTGTCCGCCAGTACAAGTCTTAAAAATCGGTCCAGCTGTTTCAGATATTAGTCGGTACAGACAGAAATTCAGAAAAATGAAATTATGGTATATATACCGTGTAATCATACATAAGAATTTAGTATAAAGCGGTTATTTTAATATTACAAACAGACACTCTAATTTTATTTTTTTATATAGATAATCATAAAAATATTTATTGCGCCAAAACAAAAAAATAATACAATAGGCATGTTCAACTTTAAACTTCTTTAAGTTATATAGAACATGAGATAGCCTTTCGGGCTGATTTCTGCCGCCTCTTTCTGCCATCATCCTTCGCGACAGAAATTTCATCCCCATCATCTAGGTGGTTGGTAGTCCACACCTGTGCGCTTTTTAAGGAACTGTCTGCCTCGCACGACAAGACTGTGGAATAAACTGTCGCCTGCGGTATTCCCGGAACCAATACTAACTTCAAACCTTCAAGAAAAGAGCGTACTCCTTCTTAAAAGGCGACGGTAATCGCTTGCCATCAGGCAATACATCTGCTCATTTACCACCTGTATCATAAAAAAACCTCCTATAAATAGATAGATAAAGATACGATAGATATATAGATAAAGATCCACTATAAAAGGCTCGTTATAATTTAGCTAAAAATAACCTTTAATTGCGGCAGTCGTGTATTCTAACACATTGGTTCATCGAACGAGTATTTGTCGTCAATAGTTAATGCGTTACTGTTTTAGTACTGTACAGTATCTGTAATTGTTATAAGAACTTACTAATTATACACAGCTTACTATATCAAAGTAGAACTCAATAAAAACTCTATTATTAATAACTCTGTCTAAACTTCCCTATTGTATTATTATCGTTGTGTTTAATGTTCAGGTATTCTATTTCTGATTTCGAAGACCGGTTTCAGTTACTTTTTCTAAAATAACGTTTATGATATACTATTTCTTGCCCGTGGCTTTGCTCGCGCAGAAGTGGATATTTTCATCCTCTATTATACCTCCTTCAGGGTGGCATTTCCAAAATTCCTTTTTTACGTTATATGAAGCACGAACATGCATTCTGGGCATCTTAGTCAGTACGTCACTTTCCTCTTTTAACTCCTCTTTTTGATGAAAATTATGCGTAAGAAAATGGTCGAATTTTGACCACTGAGTGACTACTAGTAAATGTATCTGATATTAATTTATGTTTTTGATTGTAGGCACTTCATGGAACTTGTTGCAATACATTCTAAAATCAAACTCACTTATATGTATACCACTATATTAATTAAATTTACATCTGATCGGTTAAGGGTGATTCCGGTCAGGTGTAAATTTAATTAATATAGTATAAGAAAGTACAACAGAGTTGAATTTAGAATGTATATTTAATATGAGCAAAAATATAGTATATTCACGTTCCTATTCATTATCATACAATGTCAAACTTCATCGAACAACCACACTCCTCCTTTAATGTGTGACGTAATTAATGGATTGTCCCTTACGTGTTCGCTCAACTTCCATAAATGTACAACGCTAGGTATACCTTACTATTTATATATATATTAACTTAACTTAACTATATGTATTAACTTACAGAAACGCTATACTTTTGAGAGTTAATATTTCATTCTTCACTTGTTTTTAAATCGTGGAATCTCGGAGGACTTTTTAAGCAAACGAAACGGAAACAAAGACCAACCAGACTTAGAGCAGTCAGTACAAACATTAAGTGTTGCTAAACGTTAATTTTACAAAATCAGGTTTTAATGTCTTTTACTTGATTCAAGTTTTCAATTTCATAGCATACACACAAACTATGCACTGTACCGTTGAACGTTTTACTATATTGCATTCAACATACAATCTGTAACGTCAATTACTCACCTGATAGTTCGTCTTAATAAACTACAACATATCTGAATAGGCTGACTAACGAGGACATTGACATACAAAATATGTAGGACCACGAGAGAGACCTAAAGGGAATTAACCTACAAGTACACATTGCTACAAAAGCACTTCAATATGCAAAGAAATAACAACTTTAAAGACACGGCTGCTGAGCTAAGAGTATGAAGGAACCTGAATACGTTCTTGAAGCAAATTAAATTGATGTCGCAAAACAACCGTATACAAATGCATTAAAGATCATGGTGATTTTATAGACATTCACAGCATTTGTTGTTGGGAATCTAANCATGTCTGTATTATTTTCAGGAATCAGCGTAAAAATGAGTTATTTAGAGAAGGTTGACAGATACCTGGACTCTCTCAAAGTTGGGAAAAGTAAGTCATTATTTCGTGTTTATTTAAACTTGATGCGCATGCATATATGTATTATAATAAAGTCATAGTAACTTAATACACCAAATTAAGTTTTGTATTATATTTTGTAATAATATAATATGTTGACTTCAAGGCTGGCCCAGTGGTTTAAGCGGTCGCCACGCCGTTTTATACTGCGCCAAATGTTGTGAGTTCAAATCCCATACGGTACAATACTGTGTGATCCACAAATTGTTGCTCTGAGTTTGGGTGTTGTTTGTGTCTTTTCCATGTATATTTGTAAAGTCCCCCGCGATACAGGATGTATAATCCTAATGTGGGAGTTGTCTTCAGAGTGAAAATTAATATTTTAAAATAATAATAAATATATATTTCATATTATATTTGTGATCTACCTAATAATAATACTTCTATCAATAAATGCTTTTCAATAGTGTGTGTCTGCATATACAGTCATTAACTATAAAATGTCAGTGTGTACGTGCGTGTTTTAAAATTCCTTTTATGTATTAAAATCTTGATTTTGTATCGTCTTAAGGTTATAAAGTGTTTATTTTGGGCATCTGAGATACAACGCCATTTAGCTTTCAATTAAGCTGAGTTTGTACAATAAAAGTTATATTTACTAGTGGAATACTTTCATTTTTTTACATTTAAACATTTGCCGGATTGGACCAAATATTTGTTTAGCTTACAAATATTTCTTTTCGTTTTTAACGGAATAGGGGGCAAACGAGCAAACGTATCGTCTGGTGGTAAACGACCCCATGCCGCCCATGGACACCGGCAACACCAGAGGTGCCACAAGTGCGTTGCC
>PKRV01001636.1:49768-111561 GCA_003709505.1 Hyphantria cunea | reverse complement strand
ATATATATATATATATATAGAGAGAAAGCGGTATTTTAGTGCCAGTAGTATCCGATAAATATCCGAAACACAACAAAAGCCTAAGAAAAAATATTTTTATTTTTACAGGTGCAATGGTGGACTCCTGGTTCATGATGTCAAGTCCTATGCCGATCCTGTCGGTCGTGGTAGCATACCTGATACTAATTCGCATCGGACCAAGAATTATGAAGAACCGACCACCATTACAGATGAACAAGCTCATCGCTTACTACAACGCTTCGCAAGTTTTCTTAGCTGTTATGATTTGTTTTAAGGTAATTTATCAAATTTTTCAAGAGCTGTGATGGGATTAATAGTTTAGTCTTATAGACGTACTAGCTTTCGACCGCGGCTTTACTCGCATTTAATTAAAAGTTTCATGTTACTTGTAATACCTCCAAGAATAGGTGTGCAAAGTTTCATGATGACCGGTTAAGTAGTTTTCCCGTGAAAGCATAACATACAAACTTAGTTTCATCTTTTGTTTATTAGTGTGATGTATTTAAGTTATAGTCCTTTAGAATTAATATTGGATTATTCATCGAATCGAAGTTTTCGATAAGGTTATTAAATTAACACGTCGTAGTCCATACAAAGATGGATATTATAAATTTGAAAGAAACTCTATTTGTCTGTATTTCTGTACGTCTGTATGTTATGCTTTAACAGTTAAACCATTGCTCGGTTTTCAATGAAATTTGCCATAGAGATTCTTTGATTGAGGAAGGCCATCGGGAGGCTACTTTTCACCGCGATAAACGACGTACACGCGGACGGAGCTGCGGACAAAAGCTATTAATATTATAAATTTGAAAGTAACTCTGTCTGCTGTAACGCTTTCACGGCGAAACCATTGAATCGATTTAGATGAATTTCGGTACAGAGTTAGATTGGCCCTTGGAGAAAGACATAGGTTACATTTTGCCGCGATAACCGACTAAAACGCGGGCGGTTGAAGCGGCGAGCTGTCCGCATAACCAACAGTCCCGATGTCATACGAGTCCCTAGAGCCTCTGCAGTTGCGGAGAAATATCGCCTCTATGGCAGTTCTATACCGCCTTTACCATGGAGAGTGCTCTGAAGAGCTCTTTCAATTGATCCCACCTTCTCCCTTCCTCTACAGAACAACACGTGCTGGCTTAGGAAGTCACTGCCTCAAAGTCGTAGAAATACGTACACGAANCTCAGAGTCCCAATCGGTTTGAGTCTTTCTTCTTGTGCCGAGCTATTAAAAACTGGAACTCACTACCAGCGTATGTGTTTCCCTCCCTATGATCCCGGGTCCTTTAAGCGGGGCATGAAAAAGCA
Organism: Hyphantria cunea; assembly: GCA_003709505.1. Classification (NCBI taxonomy): domain Eukaryota; kingdom Metazoa; phylum Arthropoda; class Insecta; order Lepidoptera; family Erebidae; genus Hyphantria; species Hyphantria cunea. The sequence continues at coordinate 110,232 of PKRV01001636.1, read as the reverse complement.
TCTCACTAAGCTGCAATAGTGTGGAACGCCATACTGCACTGTCTGCTTTCGCAGTGAGTATGGTGGCCCCCACCATTGAATTTTGCTTGAGCTTACCATCAGGCTGAGCAGAGTCACTTTGGCGAGTTACATATAAAAAAAAGTGAGCAAGGTAAAAACTAGTTATGTTTTATAAGTATTAAAATAAAGACTACATAAAACTAGCCAGCGCAGTGCATGACCTATTGATTAAGTGGTCATGGATCGTGACTTCAATTCAAAACCAACTGTATTATAAGCACGATCATTCCGTTTTATGAATGTCTAAATATCTTTTTTTTTAATTGAATTGTCTGTTTGTAATTTCTAAATATATACGATACTATACGGCCTACGTATCTTTACGAGTCTGAACATAGGCTCTGCGAATTTTAGCGCATGTGAACTTGATGTAACCAATAAGCACGAAGGGACCAAAAAGGGATGCCCAATATACGACCCTGATGGTATCGTGCTACCATTTTGTTCCTATAAAAAGCTATTGCACAACTTTCAGCGCGCGAAGTTCGGAGTCGTCAAGATACGTCGGCCGTATACTACTTACACCAAAACAATCAATAAAAAAAATGTCTGTCTGTTAGTTCCGGCCAATCTTGGAAAGGCAGGGCAGATTTTGGCGGGACTTTCACCAGCAGATAGCTGATCAATAAGGAGTATAGTATTATAGCTCAGGCTATTTATTTTAGACTATAGCTGCGCCAGCATTACCAAAGGTTGTTATAAAGTTGCACTAATAACAATTAGGTGGCCACGCTCCATGTTCTTAAACCACCACCGTCACCGCACACTTACCACAGCAGTACACCTGGATAAACACTAGTGCGTGTGTTACTTTTGATATGGGAGTAATGTGTCATTTTCTTCCAAAATAAGAGCAGTTGGGTTAAAAATTTAGACTATTAGCTACAGGAGCACTACTCAGGGTAAAAAAATCATAAAAAAAGTGGAAATTTGTAGAAACGGGAAGTAAAAATCCATCACAGGGTGTATATTTTTCGTTTCTTTTTTTCCAAATGGTCATAATTTTAAAATACATATCACCCGGTACCGGCTTGATGTCGCATACATGGAATTACGTTTTTTTAAAAATCTGTCTGTCTGTCCGTCTGTTTATTCCGGTCAATCTCTGGAACAGCTGACCCAATTTTGACGGGATTTTCACTGGCAGATAGCTGATGTAATAAGGAGTTACTACGGTTAATTTTTTTAGATTAACTTTGCCCGCGGTGATACCCGCGGTCATAAATGTACAAAAATAACCCTAGGATCGAGCTAATATTAAATACAGCCCTTTATGTAGTAATACAATGTTTAAACGAGGCAGCGTGGACTCATTTCATTTGTATAATTATGTTAAATTAAACATGGACGTAATCAGGTCATCGTGACGTGGCATGAATTTGATTGTGTGTGAAGCGAATACTAACGTCTGTGATATTTTAATGTATATAAAATATTTTATAAAAGACGAAGGTGACTGACTGACTAAGATACCCAGAAATCAACGCACGCCAAAACCGCTGAACCTAGCATTATGATATTTTATTTATTTATTTATATCTTTATTGTATATATGCAAAATTACAAAGTTAAAACAGTGGATGACTCACAAATATGCAAATGATACCATAGACGGTCTTATAGCTAACGGCGACCTCTTCCAGACAACCACAACACGGATTTTCGGTATCCAAAAACTTCGGGTAGCTCACATACAAGTAACACACCTAATCTTAATTTTGCATGTAGGTTCTTTATATAGCGTAACTGAGCACTAAGATAGGATTTTTTTAAATGCCACCCCTAAGGAGGTAAAATAAGGGATGAAAATATCTAATTCTTCGTGAGCGAAACCGCGGGCAAAAGCTAGTACTTTAGAATTCTGTTAAATCATTTATAAAGAAATAATTGTTTGTGATCTGAATCTAAATGAGCAAAAAATGGGTCACTCTTTCGAGTTTCTGTATTTTAAATTTCAGGTAGGGGTCACTCACACAATCGTTTTATAACTTATGACGATACACTTCAAAATGTTATTCATATTGTTCACGCGGTTTTCAGTTATAAAATATAAAAACATTTAAATTAAGTGTGCCCAACAAAAAATGGTAATTACTTTAATATAGGGCACTAAAAATAAATACAAAAACCTTAGGAGTTCATTGTTAGAATATTGTATTCAATAATATCAAATTGCGTGCGTCTGTTTTTGCCCAGTTCTAAATTGCCTAGGCATAATACATTCATAAACCGTCTATGGTCTATAGAGCGACTCATGATTAATCGTAATCGATTAGGCTAAGCACACTCCAAAGTTGAACAATTTAAGCAAGGTCAGTCTACGGCTGGAAAACCATTATTAACACTTTTGATATCTCTCTTCCTCGGAGCTAAGCTTTCGGTGCCATTTGCCATGTGAAAAATCTTTGGCAAGCGTTACGGATAGTTGAAACCCAAAAAAAATATATTCTTATAGTACTATGTACCTATAAAATATTTCGGACATCTAACACACAACGCCATTTAGTCCCAAACTAAGCAGAGCTTGTATTATGGGTACTAAACAACTGATATAAATACATGTATACTTTTTTTTGTAAACATACATATCATACATAGAAAACACCCAAACTCCGAAACAAACATTCGTAGATCATACAAACATTTGATCCGACTCGGGAATCGAATCTGAGACCTCAAGAACAGCAGTCGCAAACGCTACCGCTGCACCACAGAGACAGTCAAACCTACCTGTTACTTGAGTTGTGGAGGTTACAAAGCAGTCTTTCTAATTAAAAATATTTAAGTTTCACCGTGCCATTGTAGGCTAGAAGCTAATTACAACTTAATTTTAGAAAGACAGCCCAGACGTACATATTTAGTCTTGCCATAAATATTGTTAAAAAGAAAATCATTTTTTTTTATTGTACGTAACATTTATTGCTATTACATTTATGATAATAAATGAATAAATATTTCGGATATCTAACATATAACGCTCTGTAGACCCAAGCTAAGCAGAACTTGTGTTATGGGTATCTTGAACCCGAGATACGCATGTCGCATACGCTACCACTGCGGCAAAACGGCAGCCGAATATAAAACCATTTATCATCATCCTTTTCAACTTCACGCCACTTAGTTCGATACTCGGTTTCACGCATACAGCTCCTGCCAGCCGTCTTACGCAGATCATCACTCCACCTGGCCTTTTAAACGTGTAGGCCAGTTATCAGTAGCAGCACGCACTCTTTTTCATTGCCAATCGTATGGATTGCAAGCCTCACTCTCTAAACTGACCAAAAATCTTAATCCAGTTCTGGTGAAGGGCTGAAGGTTCGTTTCCAACCCTTAAATAGTTACTTTGATTTTACCAACTATTTTTTTTCAAGTTATCAGTTAAGAAATGCGTCTTTTTTAGACAGCAAGACTTAAATCATGTTTTAAAATACGTGACATGGTTCTAGGTGCTATTTACATCTCCCGAGATAAAAATGTTTTCCTTTACTGCTTAATAGAATTTTTTCCCTTACTGCTTTAATCACATTTTTTGTACGAACACTATGTGGATGGTCAGATCTTTATCCGTCACAAACAGAGGAGAGGTTTCATTGTACCTATCAATAGCCCGGTACATCGAATAATATCAAGTTTAAGGAGGATTTTAAAAATTATATTTGAATCTATACTTACTGTATGTAATGCAATCACAACGTTTTCGTTCTCTTGTATCCCTCCACTCCATTTCAATGTCATAAAATATTTAACAATATATTGGCAATGAACAATCGAATGAAAATGGTAGATTCTAAATTGAAGAAAAATGTTTTGTGTATTTTTAATTGTAACGAAATTTATGGCAGACTAAGTATAATAATATAACAATACGCCTTCGTCATGGTCAATTGATATAAACAGTGTTCTTCGGTTTTTAATTTTCAACCCTTCAGAATAGGGTACACAATAATAGAATTAAATTGGAAATATAGTCTTCCAAAACCAGGAGAAATCTAGGATATAAAGCCTAGTTGCGTCGTAAAAATAGAAAAAAACAACAGCTGAATTTGAAAACTTAATATTGTTATTAATCTTTATTCATTAAATTTTTCAGGTTTTTAGGTTAAACCTCTTCAGAGATGGCATCATTTACGCGGGTTGTCGCTATCCGTCCAATACCCAAAATCCATTGGTAAAAAGATTTGTTTTTTAAAATAATGACTATATCGAAAAAGCATTCGTTTTGTACACGAATTGTAGTTGACGTTAGAAATTAAAACAAAACCCTCAAACCTTCTGTTTTTATTCTTATCTGTAATCAATAAATACTTTAATTATTAATTACTATAATTTTCATCAAATGAATTATAAAATCTCAGCTTTGCTAAGTTTTTATTTATTCAAGAGTATGTAAACTTTTACATACTTTTGTTTACACGCTACACTTTATTAGCGTTTTAACTTTTTTATGATTTTTAAGCCTAAGTTTAACCAATATCTGTGAAAATTTATTTCAGTTGCTGGATTTGGGATGGTGGTACTTTTTTGCAAAATTCACTGAGCTTCTAGACACAGTGTTTTTTGTACTCAGGAAAAAGGAAAAACAGGTATAATTGTATACATGTTACCATGCTTCATCATGTTTGTGAATTCTAGCTAGATCAATTTATCGCCCCTGAAATCATCTACATACTAAATTTGATGAAATTCGTTGTGGGCCAGAGTAGAAAGTTTGGGGGTCGTGTACTATTGAATATCAAGACCCTACACAATCACGAGATATACAATCTGAGAGAATATTTTCTACATATTGATGTGACAGTGCTTGACAGTGTGGTTGAAGTGAATACCGGGTTCATTCCACTCGCTAAGAAAAACAAACGATATATTTGGATTTATTTCACGAGATCGATATGTGAAATATAGATTCGGTGATCATTGTTCCGATATTTATATTTATTCACGGATTGATAACCAAGAGCCTCAACCAATATCTTAGGAGGTTCACGATAGGCAGCTGGATCAGATGCAGAAAGCAGTCCTCCTAGACACGGCACGTAAAGTGAAGAGGTTTCTGTCTTTGGAGCCCTAACCACCGGTTACTTGGTATATAGAATATGTTAGGTATATAAATGCAATAAAGAGAATAACATTTTACAAATACAAGAGTTATTCGTTTATTACTAGCTCTAGCACTAGGAGTATATTCTGTGACGTGAGGGACTTATGCAAACATTAATGAAATCATCTCTAAGCACCCAGACTCAGAATGATAACTTGTATATCACATCAAGTATAGTTGATCGGAAAGGGGATCGAATCCATAGCGCTCAGTGCAGTAGTAATTGAAGAAGTGACCACTTAAACCATTTCACCATCCCTATAGTCAAGTTTCTACTCAGTTGATCCTGATTGTGAATATTTTCAGTTTTCTGACATTGTCTTAAATTTATAATTCTAGGTGACTTTCCTTCATGTTTATCATCACGTGATTATGGCCCTCTATTCCTGGAGCTATCTCAAGTTTGCAGCTGGAGGAGAAGGTGCTGTGCTCTCTCTATTAAACTCCATCGTCCATGTTGTGATGTATTCATATTACTTGTTGTCGGGTCTAGGACCCAGGTTTCAAAAGTATTTATGGTGGAAGAAGTATGTTACTAAGTTACAGTTGGTAAGTATAGATAAGTTTATTTCTAATTAGTTAATCAATAAATATATTTCTAATTAAATATACAACGCCATCTAGTTTCAGACTAAGCAGATCTTGTACAATAACAGCTAGATTGACTGATAGAATAATGCAATGAATAATTTAAAGCAAATACAAAGTTAGTTGGTCTGTTATTATATTATTAACTTTTTCCGCGTATGTCGTTTTCGGGGTACCGTACGTCACTTAAAAAAAGAATCTACCCACAGACGGTGTCCACGTCAGTGCGAGCAGGCACCGGCAAGGGCTGGATGTCGTAATGACAGTAGTTCCCGAGGCGTAAAGTGGCACTCATGTGGTTTTAGTCAGTCCGAATCCAACAGATCACTCCGCCACAAACCCCGGTGGGGTTTCGCCCCGTATAAAAAAAGTGTTTCAAGTTTTTCTTAGCAGTACTGTTCTCCTGCGTAGTTTATACCGTCGGTCATCTCTGAAGATACTCACGAAATAAACAAGGCTGTTGACACTCTGTATTCTCAATTAGTCATCACACAAATAACGAATGCCACGTGAAAGCATAGGTAGCATAATTATTTTATAATTTTTATTTTCAGATTCAGTTCCTTTTAATGCTTACCTACTGCACTTGGACACACTTCTCTCCACGTTGTCAGTACGCCTCAGGATTTACCTACTTTATCTGCTCCAACATTACAATTTTTCTATTTCTTTTTCTCAATTTCTACTCTAAAAGCTACAAAAAGAGAAACGTAGAAAAAGAAATCAAAGATGAATATGAAAAAGCTCATAATGGCGTTAAAACTATTACAAATGGAGTTAAACAGAAGCAAGAAAATGGAGTACGTGCAAGTGCTTGTAAAACTATTTCAAATTTAGAAGAGGTTCCAATTGATATCAAAGCAGGAGGAGACTACATTCATGATTCTAATTTCTTCTTGTCAAGACGTACAGGTAAAACAACTTTTGGTGCGGAATATGACTTTGATAGTATAATGAAGAAATGATTCATAGTTTTCAAAGACTACAGCTAGCGGTTTTATTGAGACTGATGTATGTGATGACATTGGTATTGTTAAAGTCTTAAGAAATTGTGGAGTTTGAACATTAGTTAAGTATGCTTAAGTATTCGCTTCACTAGGGCTCTCTCAGATCCATAAGGACCATCTTGGTGCTATCATTTGTTGGAACCATTCATTTTCAAGTGGAGGTCAAAATTACAGCATATCGTAGTTCGTATTGCAAAATTAATGAATTTAAAATAATTATGGTACCAGTAAAAAAGACGCTTTAAATTTACAATAAATTGCCAACCGCACAATTGTTAAAGTAGATTCTAAGGTTAAGCATTTGGTGTAAATATAATATTACGAAGTATAATCGTGCACCCATTCGATGAATAACTAAGTTTTATTTAGTTTGATACGTTGGAACGGATGTAGCTTTTAAAATTTAATTGAAAAATATAGGGAAACATTCAAAATAAATGAGGATGTAACATAATACAGAAAAATAAAGCTACTAAAGCAAACATTTTATTTTTGTTTAGGTTATTAAGTACTTTCCTATGATGAACAGCCGTCCATGGTCTGAATCGCTATTGGTGATGTGTGCTAAGATATTGGACCAAGATAAAATCCTCGTTGCGTGTTGAATGTTACCGTATTCCAAATATATTTTCTCATTTTTAAGATAAAATCTACTCGATTTCTCTTTTCGATGTTTCGTTGCAACTCCGGTATTCTGTGTGAAGCATTTACATTAGACGATAAATGCTAGTGAAGTGTTTACTGTTATTCTTGAGATCATATCTCGTAGGATTTAAGCTTACATACTAAGTTGCTATAGGAAATGATATTTTACGTAAGGACATATTGTTAGCCATAGTTGACATAAATAACTGGGTGAATTGTATCTCTTTATTTTTTTAATCAACTATTAAGACAATATGAAACATTAATTTATATAATAATGACGGGAACATACGTATATTATATATTGAATATCTGACTACGTTTAATTATTTTATTTAAGAAATATAAGCTAAACCACTTGTTCCTTTTTATATTAATATGATATTTACTAATTTAACGAAATTAACATGCTGACGCTAATTCAGCTTGAAGTAGTTCGTGGACCACACAAGGAAATGCGTTCATGTTTTAACAATATTTGATATGAAATAACTCATTTTATCTTGTGATTATTGTAATTACTTTATTGCTATGAAATGAAAAGTTATCGAATGTAGGCAATTTTAGATGTTTAATAAAAAATGTGTTAAGAACCTATACCTAATCTAGGTAAGTTCTTAGCGGTGCTGTAGTGCCTCGATAGGTGTGTTTAAAGGTTATTCGGAGGAGAAAAGATGAGTTGTACTGAAACTGTACTGAAATGAATTGCAAAAGTTGGTCAAAGGTTTCTTGTTTAGTTTATCTATAAGACTACTTTTTTAATTAGTATATTTTATTTGTACTTTTAATGCAATTAACAATAGTACAAAATAATGTTAATTTTAAGAAAAAAAATAAAGTTGAAATAATATTGTCTCGTTTTATTTTGTCTTTACATATCTAAACCATACTTGTGGGTTTATGTTAAAGTGAGACGTATTGCTTAAATATGGCATAACATAGTAAACCCTTTAAAGAAAATATGTAATTAGGTTCGTCCCAGCTGGAAACCGTGCTATTTATTAGTTAGGTGACATCTGATTCGCGCGTAAATACTTGTGTACAATGCTGATTCAAATGGACGGCTTAGTGACTGTATTTTAAGCACAGATGAAAGATGTGCAACAATCGCCTCTAGAACACCTCACGACAATCCTTGACAATATACGGAGGTATACAATCTGGGCCCACTGAATGCTTAATGGCGGTTTAGTGCTTTTCCTTAGCTCCCGCTCAGTGAGCTGACCCATGTGCACCCTGTCTGTGCTTGCCATTGTTCAGCCTCGATCGGGTTTAATATTAGTCGCTCTTGGCTATACACTGAGTTAAAGTATGAGGCAAAGCTCCGTGCACACTCAGTCGCACTTAATACCCTACCATCTACCATCTCTAGAATACAAAATATGGTTACAGATACGTATTAAGCCATAATCTAAGGCTATATTCTTTTTTATGGTGAAAAAATTTGTTAACACTGTCATAAACTCACGAGGTTACGTGGGTTAGATAGTTATTAATAATAGTTTATAGCACTGTTACATTGCAATACTTACACTACTCTGTGTGTGTATCTTCTATTTATATCTTGAAATAAATATTTATTATATTCTAACGCATAAGAAAGACATATCAAAACGACAATCGAATAAGGTCTGGGACGCAGTCCACACCACCTTATTTTTTGTTATCAGTGCGGTTGGTTTGATCGCCCGTACGCCGCAACAAGTTCACTCGTGTAAATGTATCACCTAATCGTTGTCAACGTTAATATATAATGATTAATATTTAGTATATACTAGAAAATCAATATGATTTTGTAGATTTTCAACTTAGTAGCATTATTATTAACAGTTTTACCTCGTACATAGAGCGCGCCATAAGAGAAATTATGATATAGAGACGAACTCCTATTGTACTGTTTAACAAATATTTTATTTTATAGGTACTGTTCAAAAATAATACAAATCAGTCGCTCAGATCCTGTACGTAATGTTTAACCTTCCGCTAAAATGTTATTATGGATGGCGTAACTTATAGCTTGCCAGTGATACCAATGAGATAAAACTATATAACTCTGCGGTCTGACCGTGACCGTGCCTTACGTTTTGCGCTCGTTAGTTAGTAAGAGTTCCGACGTAAAATTTACCTTCAACCATCTGTTATCCAGATAAAAGTTTGAAAGTTATATAACATTTTATAAATAAAATTACTTTTAGATCATAAACCATGTAGGTTGCCTAAAAAAATGATCATGAATATCATTGTTAAAGTCATATTTTTTTTTAATATCAACCACGTGTTATTCAACCGAACTAAACACCAATGGAAAGTACATAATTTGTATAAAGTACAACAGGTTCGTACATCATTTTGGAAAAAAACTAATACTCTTATACTGCTAGTCCAATATTTACAAACCATAGCTAAGAACCACTGCAAAGAAACTGGCTTTTAAATGAAAAAAAAATTCACATCGAAATCGGTCCATCCGCTTGAGACCTACGATGCCACAGACAAACACACACAAAAATCGACGTCAAACTTATAACACCCCTTCTCTTTTTGCTTCGGAGGTTATAAATAATAATTTAAATTCCTTAGACTACTTTTTTTCTAAAACCAGACTAGTAATCTTAAATCAGACTAGCTCTTGGGCCGATTTTAAGGTTAAAAATTCTAAAATTAGACAATAATCAAATTGATTATGTTTATAGTATAGAATGTTTCTGAGTATACTGGACGCCAAAGCGGCTATAATAAAAGGGATATAATAATGAGGCCAAGGTACGAAAGGATAATGCCTATTAACGCCTAATTACCGCCTTGGATAACAATATTAAAATTTGAAAGATTTTTACATTTTTTTCTTTTTCTCCATATAAAAAAAGACGTAGAGAATAGTATCACTACCCTTGTTCATTCTGAGACTATCGTAAAAACCGACTAAAGGAGTAAACTATAAAGGAAAATAGAATTGCAAAGAGGAAGAAAACTTTCACAAGCCTTGTTCCAAGTCGTCGGGCCAGTGTGCTATAGAATACCAACATATGCTTTCTAAGGCGAGGTCTATATCTATCAATCTTCCGTCAGCCTACACTATTTAGCATTTGTAAGTTAGTTTCGATGCTTAAAAGAAACAAACGAGCAGATTGATCACTTCTTGTCCAATTAGGGAGCGAGGGACTTTGGAATACGTTAACCTCAATCGCTGAGCGACATAGTCAAAATTGTGGCTAAGCTCCGTAAATAAAGATTAAAAAAGAAAACTTCATTTGCTATGTGAAAAACAGTGAAGGAATTGTTTAACATTGGTTTTAAGTACTTCATTCTGGTTGAGCAGGTACTTTGTTTTCATAATATTGTAGTATCCTAAATTTGTATTAGCCAACAGTGAAGATATTTTTTTTGTAATGAAACGTGTTTTCGATATTGCAAAATCGCTCTTAATGGAACCACACCCAATTCTCTAATGCGAAAAGTGATAAATAGCAATGTCTTAAAATAGCTGACAATGGCACCATATCTAATAAGAATTTATTGTATAAAAACATAAGTTTTATTAAATATTTTAACCTATCTTGAATCTTTGGAGAAGTTCTAATACGTGAAACTAAACGTCAGCATGTTTTTCAAATTGCTATCAAAATAATTATACCAATACGAAAAATGCTATATACAAATCTCTTTATTTTGTTTGAAATCGCTGAAAATGGGACCATACCCAACTGTTTTAAAATGTTTGAGATAAAATATATTCTTGTCATTCTACCATTACAGTAGTTTACGTTTAGACATAGATTTGAAGTTTTTAAATAAATTCTGCTAAAATGAGTTGCGTTGATGGTGTCGATTGTGAGATCGTGAGAAATGAATGGTTTTGGGATTCCAAAGGATTCTGTAAGTAATTAAATTATTTTGCAGCTGGTTTTTTATTGTTTTAATTTATTTTAAAGGTGTATTTAGTCAAAGGTGAGGAAAAAACTTAAAATAGGTACAAAGATAAATTTAATGTTTCAATTATTTTGTGAAATAAATCATATAGAAGCAGCTAGATTTTTTGTTTAAAGATAAATTTAATAACAATACAAATTTAGAAAATGAAAAACGTATTTAGGTAAAACAATTTCAAATAGGTATTATATTTTTAGATAAATCTTATAATATTCTGTCATGATTAAAATAAATTCTACGAAAACATAATAAAATTCATAAAAAAATTAAAGTAATTTTTCAAATTATTATATACAAAAGGAGAAGGTTCTCAATGCAGATCGTTTTATACTTTTTTATGTATCTACGGGTATATAACTCCGTCATACATTCTGTTTTGTCTGTTTTTAGAATAAGCATTTTTAGAATAATCCCATTCAAGTCTAATCCCTTCAAACCTTCAAGAAAAGAGCGTACTCCTTCTTAAGGCCTTCTTAGGCCAGCAACGCACTTGTGAGTCCTCTGGTGTTGCAGGCATTCATTGGTGGCGGTAATCGCTTACCATCAGGTGATAGGTCTACTCGTATGCCACCTATATCATAAAAAAATGAACCACCTTAATGTATGTACACGCATAACTTCCGATGGACTGTACTAAATTGGTTAATTATTTTTGTTATGTGTCCTTTATTGTTATGAGGTAATAAAAAAGATAATCGGAAAAACGTTTTTTTTTCTCATCTGTACCCTACTTATGGGAAGCCGAGGTGAGTATAAACACCAAAAAAGTTTTTCAGAAATGTAGAAAATATTTACGAACACAAATGTGGCGATGGGAAGTTCGCCGGGTCAGCTAGTTTTATATAATGATGAGTATTGGAGACAGCCAACGGAAGTCTTCAAAGTAAGACAGAAAATTAACTGCGATTTCTGCTATCGCAAAGATACGCATTGTTCCCCAATCACACAACATAATTTCACACCTTTACACTCGATAGTGGTCATCATGTCAGGATCTGATGATGAGGTTGCTGTCAACAGCAGAGGGTGTTTGTGTTAATTTGTAGATATGTGTGCACAAATGTGTACTAAAGTAAATACTTCAAAATCATTAACAATGATATTTGTAACGTAATTGTTTTTATACTTCATTACTAAGGCAAATTTGTTTTTTTTTTTATTTGCAAAGATGTATTTTCCATATATTAAGGGTCGTAGTCAAGTTTTAATTGAAAAATCAGATAGCTGGAAGTAGTTGAATCGACTTTGATTTATATTGACAATTGTAATTGAAAAACTGAAATAAGTGCAAACCTCACTTTACTTTAACAGGTAATATTAAAATACTTTGTAGATAGCTAGGCTGTAGACTAGATATCTCCTAGTGTAAATAAAGTCAGTGCCAAACTGAATAGAAAGTAGAGAGAGGTGATTGCTCAAATCCTAAGCATGAAGTTTCGAATTGTTGTTATTTATATCTTACCGAACCCGAATGATAAGACTTGTTAAAAAGATAAAATACAAACCCTAATTAACTTTGAGACGTAACAATTGAATGTACATGATTATAAAGATTGTACGAAAATACTGGGGCCTAAATTTGGATGTATACATTATTATCTAATTATGTAATCTATATATATTCTAAAATATATTTAATTTATTTAATATTTAATTCTAAAATATATTATCTAATTATATTCTAAAATATATTTAATTAAATAATTAATGTTCCATTGTTTTTCTGTGATCAACATATTTTTGTTAGAAGAGATGCCTCCCAAGATAAGGCAACGGTCTTTTCTGTAATCAATTCTCACAAATGACCTGAGTGACTAAATGTAAAGTGTATAAGATCCAAAACAAAAGAATAATTAGATATTCTGACATCTGTCCCTTGTAAAACTGTGAATGTTGATCCATAAGAATAGGGTTTATAATTTTGTAAATAACTCTGTCCGCCTATCAGTGCTTCGTTGCGCCGATTTCAATGAAATTTTATATTTAGAAAAGCTTGTTAAAATATAACCAGAAGATATATTGTAAGAACAAAACGGTTGAATGAAAATAGTGATTGTTTGCTTGTTTTATCACGAATTCTCATCGTCAATCGTTCCGTAAAGTTAACTTAGGCTAAGAACTCACAAAGTGTTTTCACCTGCTTTATCACATCCATGATGTGTGCAATTGAAAGCGGCTCCCGCTTTATCGGAGGACATTTGGTAGAATCCCAGGGGCCGGAGTCTAAGATTTGTCGGCGGGTGAGACCACTGGCCGACGGGACATATTATTTTTCCTGCGGTGATATAGGGATTCGCAAGTGTTGTTTTTGGAGAGCAGTTTATATTTTTCTTAAAGTTCTAAATAACTAAATGAGGGCATTTGAAAATAATTGAGGATTTTTTTTAGTTTTTCATAATTAAACTAATCGTCTCATGAGTTTTGAAGTTAGACAGTTGAGTTAAACAGTTGTTCCACCACTGCTACGTGATTTTTTAGACCTCTTAGATAATAAAGACTTATAACATATCAACCTTATTACATAGTATAACTTGTTATTAAAATTATGGGTAATTACTGACTGCACGGTTGGTCTAATAGCTTAAGCGATCGCCACACTGCTTTCTACTGCGTCAAGGGTCGTGAGTTCAAACCCTACATGTAACAATACTTTGTGTGATCCATAAATTGTTGTTCTGAGTCTATTTGTTCTTTTGTGTGTTCGTTTCTTGTATGTTTGTAAAGTCCCTGCAACACAGGAAGTATATTCCTAATGCAGTTGACTTTTAAATAAAAAAAATATCAGGAATAAAAACAAAAATATTTTCCTATTTCAGCGGAGACTATTGACAGTTTACCCTTGATGGGATCACCATTCCCAATACTCGCGATCACGTGCCTCTACCTTCTGTTTATATTGAAAATTGGACCAGCCTATATGAAGAATCGGCCACCATATAATTTGCATCATATTATAGTGGTTTATAATTTTTTTCAAGTAGGATTCTCGACGTATGTGGTTTATTTGGTAAGTATATATGGTTTTAATTCTAAATTTAGGAGAAAAACAGCATATCACACGGTTTCACATCATATATTGCGTACTGTTAGATTGTCCTGTTCAGCACTTATAAACAAACACAGCACTGAATTTTCGACAATTGTTTATTAACCAAAATTTTTTAGTTTAGCTAAAGAAGAACCAACTGAACGAATTTAGGAAAATCTTAGATGTTTATAACATAATTATTGTTGATTTTTATATTAAACTAACGTAAATCGGCAATAATTGTAATTCGGCATTTTCCAAAAGAAAATAATGATGTGACAGGGTAAATAGGTATGTAAAAGTACGTACGTATATATAAACAAATAAACACAATGCAAAATAAATAATAGTTTAAAAAAACTAAAAAAACACGCTTTTTATAGAAAACCGAATTTAAAAAATAGAAAATTAGTTTTAGTAAAATTACATTAAGAATAGTGTTAAAAATTTCGATAAATATAAATTAATAATAGTGTAAATAAAAAAATAAATAAAAAAAAAGCGTGGGATGCATGGTGTCAATAGTTATAAATATTTTATTGACAGATATGAGCAGAGTGATTATCATTTTGATAATATCTGAAAAAGCACCCCACGCTTTTTTTTAAATAATTTTTGTTTTTATTTACACTAATATTAATTTATATTTATTGAAATTTTTAACACTATTCTTAATTTAATTTTACTAAAACTTATTATCTATTTTTTTAGTTCAGTTTTCTATAAAAAGCGTGTTTATTAGTTTTTTTAAAATATTATTTATTTTCTGCTTTTTAGTTTGGTTTATTACTAACTTACCAGCATGCACTTTGTTAATATTAGATAAATCGGTTAAAGATAATGATTGGAAATTAAAATTTCCGCCTTATCAAAAATGTTGACATTTTGACATTGTTATAGAACACTAAGTATCATTAGCAATACCGGCTGGATTTTATTCAAACGATTTAATACCTATAAAATTACAAATGAGGTGAGCATTTGTGATTTCAATTTGACATCTTTTCTATCTCTTCACTAAATGCATATAGATGAAAATTATATAAATTAACAAAAATCTTATTTTGCAAATTGAAAAATGGAATAATTTTATCAAATTAGTGTATTGTCATCGGTCCTTGATAAATCTACAAAGTTTGAACTAAATCTGGCCGTTTAAAGTGGGCCAAAATCGCGCCCAAAGAAGTCAGTTACAAACAAACATACATACATACAAACATACAAGTGAAGCTCATAAAAAACGTGTAATTAAATAACTTACTTGACAAAAGGCATGTTCATTTAGACAATAAAACAAAATTCAAAATGTTGTATAATTCTACTTAAATATACCTTAATCATCAACAGTGAATTGTTAAATTACATAATCCCGGAATGGATGTGTTGAACGGTCTCTTTTTAGCCGACTTCAAAACAGGAGGAGTTTCTCAAGTAGACTGTTTTTTATATGTATGTTACCCCTGAAAGTTTGACTGGGGGAACCGATTTAGATGATTATTTTTTGATTTGGAAGCTGGTGCTGGTGATCCACTTGTTGAAGTCGGTTTTTTTTGTTATGTTTTTTACTTAATCACGTGATTTCATCATAGTAAGGGCAAATAACGATGTTGCAAATCAAAAATGGAAAAACAGTATACTAATAATATAGGGATCAGACTTTCTAAATACGCAGGTTTTGATGAAAGTGATTCATTATTTTCAGGCCTGTAAGTTGCAATGGTCGCACGGATGGATATCAAAGACTTGTCTTACGGAAAGAGACGATTCAAGGAATGAGGCAAGTGCTGAATTACATTACATATTAAATACTAAAAACATAATTGTAAGATTTTCTTATGATCTTGAGAATCCCTTCACTAAATGAGTTATCGGATTATTAAAAACCTCTCCCCATAATTCTGAGAGAAACTCAAAAGCCAATAACGCATTTATATCTATTAATAACAGATGTTCATGAAAGTCAACAGTCTGTTCGCGTATAACATCTGTTCCTTTCCCTTTTATTCAACAAAAAAATACATTGATTAGCTTACATCTGACACCCAGCTCCATCTTGTTTCAAATCAAGCAAAGCTTGTACCATAAAACTGACCTAAGCCCAATATGTTCCGATGTGTTACTGCAATATATTTGTACTGGCAAATCTTTATTTATTTCAGATCATCAAGCTAATGTACTGCTACTTTCTGGGGAAAGTGAGTGAATTATTGGATACAATATTCTTTATCCTCCGCAAAAAGAACAACCAAGCGTCATTCCTTCACGTCTATCATCACTCCATGATCATAGTTACTGCGTGGGGTATCTTAAAATATGAACCAACGTTTACCTCGGTATTTTTCAGGAATATTAATTCATTTGTACATATTATTATGTACTTATATTATGCACTATCATCTTTCCCAAGTTTGGCGAAACATCTTTGGTGGAAGAAATATATAACTAGTCTGCAATTGGTAAGTAGAGCTAGATATTTTGTTATGTGAGGCAAATAATGCAATCACTAAATCTTTGTGAACAAAGGTAACGGATATATTGATTTGATGTAAAAAAGGTTAAACTGACTAAGTAATTCATTATCACCATCATTTTTCTAGCCTATATTCCCAAGATTATTTGCGTTTGGCTACTAGTTCAACCGGTTTTACCTGAATATCAGTTTTTCCACAGAGCAACTGTCATCGGACCTCCGGTGAACTGAATTTGAAGGTCGAACTAGTTGCCAGTATATTTGAGGGCACTGTCTTCCCAATAACGATAGTCATAGGTGTTCATGACAACCGGGACCGACGGCTTAACATGCTCCCCGAGGCACGAGCAAGAAACACTTCAATATTCGATACTCCGGACTGCTGTTAAGAATTTCTTGTAAGAAAAAAACAATAGCAGTCTGACCCGGGAATCCCCAAACATCTTGATCGGCGGTCGCTTACAGTGGCCGCTAACACGACCGATTAAGTTTCATCAATTACTGAAAATCAGGTCGTGAGTACTTTTTGGCTCATAGATTGTCTTAAAAATTATAAAAATAAAAATGAATAATTAGATGTACGGATGTATTATGTTCTCATGAATTCATATCATGTTTATAAGTCTATTGTTACTATTTTAACATTTACAAACTATGCTTGTTACACCAGCATATATTGCGTCATTTTATATATATAATTACGATGTCAACAATTCTTTAGATAGCTACTTTATTTCATTTCATAAAATTTTAAACTGTATATTATGTCTCAAATGTAGATGAAAAGCCCCGATTCTGTATTAATGAGATGATTGAGATGGCAACCAGCCGGATCAGCTATTTTTGCCAATGTCAAGTATTTACAGTCTCAAATCTTCGTCATGATGGAATTAATAATAAGAAATATTAAAATTGTGAAATGGGGACCGTCCTTCGCCCCTCGATTCTGTATTAAATACAGACAAAGTTTTGACTGTTACCAAAATACGAAGTGTCATAACCCCTAGTCATCGCATAAGAGTCGTACGTCAAACTTGACACAAATGCTAAATCAACACGTCTGGCCAGCGTGATATTATAGCCCTAAACCTCTTTTCTATGGAGAGGCCTATGTTCAGCAGTGGACTGTTAATGTGATGTGGGTATCAGACAACAAAATTAATGGAAAAGAAACGTGGACTTTAAAGAATTTCACAACACTACCGAATTAAAGTTTCATTAAAAATGGACCTCTACTACTAGTAGTAAAAGTAGACTCTAGTACTCTACCTGATGGAAAAAAATGAGCAGAATCCAAGAGTAATAAGGTCACTTTACTCATTGCGAATGTAGGCAATGGCAACCGACCATTATGGCGGCCTTTTAAGATTAGGGATTGCAATCCGGAGTCATTTTTGATCCCGCCGGATACGGATTGGATTTCATCATTGCGTTATTATTATTATGGCTATTGCGAGAATCCTAACCAGCTTTACTTTTATTTTATCGGTCATCGATAAAAATGGAAAGCAGTCGTTTTGATTGCTTTTGAACTCAAGTTTTAACATATAAACCTTAGATGTTTAGTCAAATGTTTATCAGATTTATCAGATTTCTGTTCTTTCTGTCCGTCGGAATACCAGATCCGGTTTTCTGGATTTAATCTCTAATTGAGATGTTTCTGCATCATTGGACCTCCGGTCTCGCACTCAACACGAATGTTGTTATTTTAGGTAGGATTTCTGTGAGAGGGTAGTACCCTGGTCGTGCTGAAATGAGTGTGGATCTACTACGTTGATAATTTACATATACTTTATTGTAACTAAATATGATATTTAACAAGTTAATTTTCTTTGTTTCAGATACAATTCATTCTGATTATGCTTCACTTTTCACTTACGTACGCATATTCAGAATGCACACCATCATTTGGTTTAGCTTTGGTGGTTTATTTCAATAATCTATTCTTAATAGTATTATTTTCAAATTTTTACTTGAACACTTACAAAAAAAAGAACGTGAAGAAAACAGACTAAATGAGAGGAAAGAAAAGAAAAAATCATAACCGAGAAGATGCAAATACTGAGACTTAGAATGGCAACAATTATTTCATCTCCAACAACAAGAAAAGAATTACATGTATTTATTTCAGCAGTAGATCCTATATTAGATGATAAAAGTAATTTATTTATCTAACACTAGCTTTTGGCCGTTGCTCCACCCCCGTTTATGCATGCATGTCATTCCACAAGCATCAAAGTATCTCCAAGACAAATTTCATTGCCAGCACTCATTCACTTAAATAACATATTTTAAAATGTTGAACCAAATGTTTTCATTATCTGCAAATATTTGTTTCGGAGTTTGGGTGTGTTTTATGTATAATAAGCATGTATATCCATAATATAAGCTCTGTTTAATTTGGGGCTAGATGACGTGTGTTACATGTCTTAAATATTATTATTTTTGAACAAGTGTAAGTGTACAATTTCGCAATTTCATTAAACAAGTTTATTTCTTGTTTTTATATTTTTTTATATTATCTCTAAAAGTGGTGGATGGCACTCCAAGGAAGTTAACAAAATACGAATTACTTGATAAATCCTTTTTGTTATTGTAAATATGATATCAATCTATACCTTGAAAACTACTTTTTTATATATTACATAAAAATATTAAAGAAATTATTATTGATTTCTGTATTTATTTCGTTAACCTTCATAAACAAGGAGCATAATCCGCGAAAAAAAATAATTAAAGAATTTAGAAATTAACTCGCAACAATCGCCATATTTTATGTGGGTCTAACTAATGATATTATCAATCTTTGAGAATTATCACACACATTATCCCTTATATTTTAATTTGTACCTGAATTTTGTCCAAAATTTTTTTTAATTGTTTTGCGATAATTGAATTAATACTTAATTAAAATTCAAATTCAAAATCATCTATTCAATTAAACACTAAGTGACATTTATGAACGTTAAATTGAAGCTACATATAAAAATCATAGATCGTCACAAACAGACGCCACAGATGTACTGTATTAAAATGCTCCAAAAACTAACGTACTACAAAAAAAACCACTCAGTGATACCATTGAAGGCTTAAACTTAAGCATAGAAACCATTCAAGGTATTCATATACTTACATTCGGGTGCAAAATCTACTGTTAAAAATAATTAGTGACTGGATTAAGAGGCTAAAGTTGCAGTTGAACGAACTAAACTAATTGGCTAAAACTTCGTTGACTAAGCCGACTAGTCACCCCAAGCAGCACCCGAGTAAGAAGTATACAATAGCCATTGTCTCCCTCACCATATTAGAGGAAACGATCCGCCTCACGATGAGAACGACATTTTCGTGAGCATGACGAACCAAAGTCGAGATACTGATAAAAATCTTAACTAATCAAATTACCACAATAATCACCACGCATTATTTTCAACTGCCAAAGGTTTCTTAATAGTTAAGCTCAATAACAGATGAATACTCTTTGTATTCATTTTAAATATTTGATATCGGGTACTGAGGAATCATTATTAAATTGGAAATACTTAAATACTTAATTTAAAATTATTAATATATTTACCTATTGTTTGATACCGGTGTAATGTAGTTGCACGGTTGGCTTAGTGGTTAAAGGTTTCCAAGCTGATCGACACTGCTCAATCTGGGTGGAGCCAGTGTCGCAACGAGAAGCCTCTTCACGGGGGTTGTCCGGTCGATGGTGCTGTACGGCGCACCGGTGTGGGTTTCGGCTCTGACCGCCCAGAACAAGGCGCGCATCTGGCGGCCTCAGAGGGTATTGGCGGTCAGATCCATACGCGGATACCGCACGGTGTCGACTGAGGCGGCGCGCGCCTTGGCCGGTACACCCCCGTGGGATTTGGAGGCGGAAGTGCTCGCCGAAGTTTATCGACGGGTGGCTGAATTCCGGGCGGAGAGCGGCTTTCACTTTCCGCCCGAAGAGGGACGCGAGTGGCGTGAAGCCACCCGTCGAGCCACGATGGCTATTTTGTCTTCGCGGCTGGAGGCTCGACGTGCTGGCTCCGTCACAGTGGAGGCTCTCCAGCCAGTCATCCTCGAGTGGGCAGGGCGGCAGCACGGAACTTTTTCCTTCCGACTGATGCAAGTGCTTTCCGGGCACGGTTGCTTCAGGAAGTACCTGCACTCAGTCGCCAGGAGGGACCCCGCCTGCCACCACACACACACACACACACCACAGTGAGGACTCGACCCAGCACACGCTGGCGGTGTGCCCCGCTTGGGCGCCGCAGCGTCGGGCCCTTACTGCAATCATCGGAGGAGATCTCTTGCTACCGACTGTCGTACGCTCCATGGCCGGCAGCGAGAGCAGTTTTACCGCAGTCGTAACCTTCTGCGAGATTACGTCTTCGCAGGCGATGGAGTAGGCCCAGGAGGACGACCTCCCTTTGGGCACGATCCGCCGCCGGCGAACCGAGTGGCGGAGGCGCGCCTACCAGCGCTACACGCCACCTTCATCCGCTTCACAGGCCAGCTGCGAGTGGGCCAAGTTACGCGTGTGTCGTACGTTGCCTAAATTAAGAGTTTTTACCATCAGACGGTGCCCGCTTCAGTGCGGGCAGGCGCTGGGAGGGGTCTGGATGGCGTAAGAAAGCGGTTCCCGAATCCCTCCCGTCTCAGGCGCAGAGAGGCACACCGTGTGGTTTTAGTTGGTTCGATTCTGAAACACCACCCCGCCGCAAGCCCCAGCGGGCCTTCGGCCCGAGTGGGTGAAAACACCCTCGGACTTCGACGTAAAAAAAGTGGTTTAAGCCTTAGTTCGGTCTATGGTCGACGGCAAGGAGTCCTGGGATGCGGTGCTGTGCGGAAAGGGAGAGGGAAAACTTCAACTCTCTCTTGGTATGCAGCAGACACACCGGGCATCAGAGGTCTCTCGTTACGCAGCAGGCACAGGCGGCAGGGCATACGCTGACCTCCACCGGCCCGCCCTAATTGGGTCCAGGGGCAGCGGACTTGGGGATGTTCGTCTCCCCCCAACCAACCGGACCTGAGGTGGCGGCGCGTAGTGTTCCCGTGCGCTCCTCTTTGAAGTCTCGAGGGGAGTAAGACCCCTCACTTCTCTTGCTGATGAGATGTGGCCCGCAGCAGCGAGCCCGCACCAGTCGGGGATTGCGGATGCCATTTAAGTTCCCGTGATAACTGGCGTAAGTTAGAGATTAAGCACCAGGGGGGTTTTAGTCAGTAAAAGTCTGACAGACCCCTTCGCCCTCTCCCCAGGGCGGAGGATATACAAGAAGATATCCCACTGTCACAAAAACAGTGTTTTAAGCCTTCTACTGCGCTGAGTGTTGTGGACATAAATTGTTTTTCTGATTCTGGGAATTCATTGTATCCGTTTTATGGGTGCTTTTAAAATGATCCGCGACACAGGCTGTATTCTCCTAATAAGGCAGTCTTTTAAAATAAAAAATAATTAACGAAAAAGTTATATTATCAACAACGTTAATTAATTCAGATTTTATCAACCCATCAGACGTCCAGTGCTGAAAAAAGGTATTTATTTACGTGAAGAGCTACATTAATAAAGGAGGAGGTTATCAATTCCAGTGTTTTTTTTTATGTTTGTTACTTCGTAACTTTCAACTGGGTGATGATGATTTAGCTTCAGTTCTTGAAGTCGGCTTTTTGTTAAAATTTGTTATTGCTATTCCTTGTGAGGTATGGCGCCCCAAAAATAAGCTCTTAAAAATTTATAAGTTCCTTATCATGCCATAACGTAGATGGACCTTGATTAAAGTAGAACAAATATATACTTTTTAAGCATTCAAAATATGTGAAAAGAGACTCAAAATATTTTTAGTTAAACATAGTAAAATGAACTTTTTAGGATATGAAACTAATTTCAAATGTTTTGCAACAATAATGTTGGTAATCATAAAGTTTATAGGAAAAATTAGTTACCATACTGAGTTACGAAAGGGTAAATACTGTTACTGCTTACTTAGTACTTAAATTTCTTTTCTGGTCTTTCAAAGGTTTTTTTTAATAATGGAATAGGGGGCAAATGTGCAGATGTAACGCGTGGTGGTAAGCGATTAACACCGCCCATGGACACCCGAAACACCAGAGGCGTCACAAGTACGTTGCCAGTTTTTGAAGGATGGCGAGAGGGAAGGAAGTAAGGGTTGGATATGGGCCTCCGGTATCTTCATTCAATGGGTGAAATACAGTGCAAGCTTTGTTTCACAACGCTTTTCTGTGAGGCTGTGGTATCAGTCCATTGGAGTCGGTCCATTCATGCCGAACCATGGTTCTCCCATGGTAATATGGGTGTTAGGAATCTTCATTGTTCCCTAAACACAATAACATTTAAAGCTTCATTTATATTAACATGTACTCTCTCTATTTCTACCTTTCAAACTAAACATCCCACATACATGGTTATAGAGTCAGCTTTTCTAGTCTGTCTGCTGCACGCACCTCTACGATCTATGACGTCTTCTGAAACCTGACAATGTTTCGTGATCTTAGTTCACACTCTATATCTACACTAGATGTTCCCAACTCATCTTTAGTCTACCTGTGAGTCTTTGACTGGAGATCGTAAACAGTAGTGTCACGTTGCCAATAAAGTCAATGGCATCCAACTTATGTGTCTGTACTAACGCAGTTCACTTTCATACATGTTGTAAACGATGTCACACCTAAACTTCCTCCCACGGACTCGTTCCGCATCTTACCTGCCCCCTAATTAAGTTGACATTCTTAAAACGTAGAATGATAGATGATAAAAAACTATCAAATGTATGGGAATAACGTCATCTAAATGCTAATTAACGTATTCAGATAATGCCTCGGAGAGCACGTAAAACTGTCAGTCCTGCGCCTGATCTCTCCCTGATCGTATCGGTTAGCCGTCCCATCGGATTATGAGAGTGAAGGATCAGAGATTGCACCTGTTTTTGCGCACACACTTGTGCACTATAATATCTCCTGCGTTGTTGGCTGATCCCCGTTGAGACTGGACGCCGTGGCCGTAATCGGCTAGGAGTACATCATTCAGATCAAACTCTTAGCCAATGATACAAAAGAAAAGATACTTTAGCGATTGTGGAAGGAGATGAGATTGATATTCTTGCATCTTGACCATGAGGACTAGTAATTGTTAATTACAAACTAATCGCGTAACTCTTAATGTTAGGGGAATAACATACATTTGACACAGGACCAATACGTGCGATAATTGATCAAACTAAATAATAAAAGATGATTGCTTCCCCTGTATATTATATATGTGTGTATACCCCTGTCTTACAATACATTTAAACTAATATTATATATGAGTAAAGTAAATGAAATAGAAATATTTTATTATTAAATTTTAATCCTGAAAGTTTTAACTAACTTAACTCAAACTTCTTAACTTAATATTTATTAAACGCATATTTCATTTATTTGTGATGACCATTCGTTTTAGTTCTACCGTTTGTAAAAGGTATTTCACTTTCATTATTCACACAGTTATCGTTAAATTCGTTATTATTATAAATAATACCATTATTATTAATCCTTTTTCGATTTATAGTAAATTTGACATTATTATTTTTATTAGATTCATGATTGTTTCCATTTAGTTGGACTTTCTCATTAAGTTGGTTTTTAGGTTTCTTGATATACGTTTTATAGTAAAAATCTAAGAAAAGTACAAACATAAACGTATCTTGCGGGAGAATGACAGCAGCAATCCATCGAGGATATTCACAATCACTTTTGAACAAAAGAAAAGCCAAGTGTAGTGCACACCATAAGAACTGTATCTGAAAAATTAAATAAAAATTCTTTAAATCTTATAAGCCGAAATATGCTTGAATTGGAATTGGAATGGAGACTGTGATTAGGCAAATGTAGGGTACGGCGTAGTATGTTGTTCATAGAAAGAATACTTCGTTCATAAATGTTAAATACCTATTTATTTTTCTCCAATTGTTTTTGCTTTTAGTGTACTGCGTCGGGCCTCCACGACCTCAATACTAGTAGAAATCAAAGTTGTGTAGAACGACTGTTGTCGAACTTTGCAGGACCTTAACTACACGTAATGATTGCCAAATATGTCATATATGTCACATATGCCAACCGGGACCGATAAAGTTACGTGCTCAACGTATTAAGAATGGTTACTGATACAGAGTGCCTGAACTGCTCTGCACTGAATTACCTGAACTACCAATTTACTCAACTTTGTAATGTGCTAACACGCTCGATTGCCACTACTAAACAACTTAGCTAAAAGCCCCTTTCAAATTATACCTATTGATATAACGATTATAGAAATCTCAAAGTTCTTTTTTTATTTTAAAACTGTTTCTTTTATACAATCTACATAATTTTGTTTATTTAATTATAAAAGATTATTGCCCGTTATCAATAACTATAATTAAATTATCTCTTAACTAGGAACCCCCTAACGTAAGTAGGTCATGAAAATAAACTAGTCTTTTTCTACAGTACCAAATTATTAAATAAATTATTACTACTTATTAATAAGCATATAGCACGAAATAGAATATGGTTTTGTTTTATTTATCCTGTAATTGTATTTTAATACAATATTTCTAAATTTCAAACTGACAACTAACAAAAATTTATGCAGCAATATGGCACATCGACTGTGGGTCGTTGTGGTTATAAAGTAACTATCAAACCTATACCTATTAAATAAAATATGTTGAATTATTATAAATACCAAATTTTGCAAAAATAGTAATAATATTATTAGTATTCCCTGTCATCCAGATATTCGAATATTTGTTGAGTTTCATTCAATAAAAAGATAACATTCTCTACAGTGAACCTACATTTTGTAACTTTATTGTAATTTTTTTTAAATAAATCTTGTTTATCTCGGTGGTGTATGTGGAGGAACGGGCCACATGTTCCTCCAACACAAAGGTAGGATCCTCCGACCAGGCGAGGTGACCATGTCTGGCGAGCCACCGCCCAACGGTTAATGTTGGGTAGTTGTATATATGTTAATCGGCGCGAGAACTTCTATTGCGCAATTTAGGATTGGTAGTTTCTTATTTTTCCTTCGTTGCTCCGTAGTTCGATGTTTCTTCGGTAGATGGCGCTGTTATATATTTTATGTAGTTGCGCTGTATGTGGAAGTCGCCACATCACTCCCCAAGAGGTCGAATCTGGATGAGTCAGCTGTCTATGCTCTGTTGCGGAGCTTGCCAGTGCCAGGAGTGAGTAGTTCCAGTGAGTCGGAACTGAGTGCCACAAGTTCCAGTGAGTCGGAACTGAATGCCGCTAGTCCCAGTGAGTCGGGGCTGAAGTCCGCTGATCCCAGTGAGTCGGGATTGCTTGCGGTGCGCGGTGCTGCGGTGAGGTCCCCAGTGAGTCAGGGCGATTGCTGCGTAGACGGGAGAGAAATGCTCTGCTTACATGGACCGTAGTTGCAGTGTGCTGTGCCTAGACGCTGTTGAGGCCGTAGGGGTTACCAGGCTGGAGCGGTCGCATCCTGCGTGTGGCGTATCCCTGTCGAGGCCGAAGTTGCTGGCTGGCTGAGACTTGCTGTGGGAGTGAACATGATGGTGGCGCGCTGATTGTTGATCTGCTCCTTCGAAGGCTGCTTCCAATCATGTCGGGGTCACCACTGTGGAGGAACGGGCCACATGTTCCTCCAACACAAAGGGAGGATCCTCCATCCAGGCGATTCGATCATGCCTGGCGGGCTACTGCCCCAACGTTTGATGTTGGGAAGTTGTATATATGTCAATCGGCGCGAGAACTTCTATTGCCCGATTTAGGATTGGTATTTTCTTATTTTTCCTTCGTTGCTCCGTAGTTCGATGTTTCTTCGGTAGATTCGGCGCTGTTATATATTTTATGTTGTTGCGCTGTATGTGGAACTCGCCACAGTGTATTCTCGATCTCTTGAATAATTTAGGATTATTTATTATCTTTAGAGTTTCAATAGTATTGGAAACATCCCATAATTCCTCCAAAGTGCGGCAAGTTTTTAATCAACATTCGATTACCAAAATTTTAAGAGACAGCTTCGCACATCAGTATCATCTAAAAGTTGGTGAAAACGAATATATCACTAAGAGTCAGGATTACCTAACTCTCTAAGTGGTCCGTTAAATTTAGCGGACGTCCATAAGTCATCCATCAAGTTTTTAGCTTGATAGGTAGTTTATGGACTGTAATGGTAAGTGACAACATCTTTATTGTAGATTACAGTCCGTTTCAAACCTGGATAGAATAAAAAAATATATATAATAAGTACGTACTATTTGTATTTGGGTAACAATCTTCTTAAGCCAGATTGTGTTCTTGAAATTTGGTATGGCCACCGTTAGGAGATAGTAGCTGTACATTATTATGTGAACGAAACAATTTATTACTCCGACAAGTGTTCCATGTCCACCTGGAAATAATCCATATTAAATTAAATTAACAGCTCATTACTAATTGCTTATGAAAGTATATACGGTATTTACATCAAAAATATATTTATAAATATTTTGTCCGTCTGTGTGTCTGTTTGTTCTAGGAAATCTTTGCAACGGCTGGACCGAGTTTAATCTGACTTTCACTGACGCATAGAAGATGGTATAAACAGTAACTTAGTCTACATATTTATTGACCTGTATTTGTTGTTGTAAAGGTACAGTTACAAGCGTGGGTAAAACTGGGACTCAGCTAGTAAAAAATAAAATAAATAATTCAGACATCTAACACACAACGTCATCTAGTCTCAAACTAAGCAGAGCTTGTATTATGGATACTAGACAACTGATATAAATACATAAATCCTTTTTTTTTGTAAATTATACATACATGTTATGCACAGAAAACACCCAAACCCCGAAATATTTGCAGATCATATAAACTATTGGTCTGACTCAGGATCGAACCCGAGACCTCAAGCACAGGTTTTGCCACCACCACTGCGCCCCCAAGGCATTCAATTGTTCAATCATTCAACATAACGGTCTACAATAAGTACACAGAACTCTAAATAGTTAACCGTGGTTCAAAAAACAAGATCATAAGATAAATTAAAACGTACAAAATTACTGAAATCTTTAAATTAAACGCGAACTTTGATAAAGCTTGAAAAATAAAAAAGTTTCAAAACTATAACGCAATTACGTAATAACTTTTGATAAATTTATATAGCCCTTTTTGCGCGGGCTATTATTACTATTCTATTGACGTCTCATTCATTAAAATCGGGTAGAAAATACAATCATCATAAACTGTCAAAAATATCACCCTTCCTATTTGGCTTCACGCTGATCTTGTAAAACGAGTTTTATAGGGGAATTAAGCAATCTTGTTTCTGTCATTCATTTTTACCTGCAAAATAAGTAGTAGTTGCCCATCCAATTAGAACCATTCCTGCGTGATGGTAGACGTGGAGGAATGATACTTGGTTGTTCTTCTTTCTCAAAACGAAGAATATCTGAAAGAAAGTAAATACAAATGAATGTAAATATTTCGGACATTCAACACACACCGCCATCTAGCAGATCCCAAAACTAAGCGGAGCTTATTATGGGTACTAGAAAACAGATAAAAATATTTACATACTTTTTGTAAATACATATATATTATATATAGAAAACACCCACACTGCAAATATTTGCAGATCACACAAACAGTTGGTCTGACTTGGGAATCAAACCGGGAATTGAGACCATACGCTATAATTATACAATACTGAGGCAGTCTAAAAAGTCTAAAGAATAAAAAGTCATACACACACACATAGAGCTAATAAAAACAAGTCTACCCGCAACCATGAGCCTTAGAACCCTTTCGAAACATCGAGATACAGAAGGTATCGTAATTTTTTAAATTATTTTATCGCAAATAAGTTCCAAAAACGCATGCAATTGTACAACATGTGATAACATCACCCGTTGATCCCTTTTTTAATTATATAATTATAGAGGTTTCTATGAACACTGGATATTGGAAAGCGATCACGTGCTCTTGCAGGAGATAGTTGGTTTGGATATAATTATTCGTCATTTCTCTTCCTCCATTTATATAAAATAGTGCATCAAATCTAGTATCGCACTGTTCCCTATTTGGCAAGTCTAAATAGCCCTAACATTGTCACTTTAAAATTTTCTTCGGTTGCTCCGAGTGAGTTTAAAAAGTCAATACTCTCCATAAAATGCAACGCTGTTGATTGTAATCAAATTAACCGATGCATTATCAGTACAATCCCTAACCACATCTTACCTATTATTTCTTCCATTTCAACCACTACTTGGACTCCGGAATTTTTCCATCCTCTCAGCGCAAAGCTTGTGACGTTCCCTGACTTAAGATTACAAATCACGCTATCCCAAAGCACTACAAACCAATTTCTATTTTTTCCTTACTTTCTGAGTTCATGGAATCCCATGTACTCAATCAGTTTTTGAAATTTAGGTTAGAGTGTTGTTAGTTTTTAATCTATATTGTTGAGAAGTATAAACGCCTACGTTAACTCATATAAATACATAACGCGTATGTCTGCCGTAAATATAGCAGAGGCGTCAGTTCCTATAAAGTTTACACGAGTCTGGGACTATGTTTGGCCCGCCAGATGCCAGATAAAATCCAGGCTTCCTAAAATGCCGTAAGTAAGCATGTTTTTTCACACCTTTGATATCTGCTAACTGTAAAACAGCCCCGCTTTCAGTTCTGCTTGTATCTATTCCTTTCTGAGTATATGTCAGACTACCCATCCTAAAAATTTCATCTTTCCTATAATGACGTAAGTATGGTCTGACTGGGATCTTCGACTATTATACTTGGTATAATACGAGGTGTGTTCAAAAAGTATCACGAATTTTGAATTTTCGCTGGTTACATATATTCGAATTTCGATTTTTTGTGGCGTTATATCGGTACATATGTCTCTCACTTATGCTGACAAGTTCGGCCATTTTGAATGTTCAGTTAATTGTTGATATCTGCTTTGCTTGCGCGTGTTTTGGTTCGTCTTCGATTTTTACCTATTCAAAAAATGGAACAAAGAATTTGTATCAGATTTTGTGTGAAAAACGAAATTAAGTGCACGGATGCATTCCGAATGTTGACTGTGGCATACGGAGAAATTTTAGAAGGTCGAGAAGATGTGAACGACGAAGAGTGTGTCGGACGCTCGAGCACTCCAACAACAGTCGAAAAAATTGATGAAGTGAAGAAAATGGCACTGGCCAATCGTCGAATCACCGTTAGAGAAATTGCCGAGGACTTAGGCATATCGATTGGCTCGCGCCATTCGATTTTAATCAATAATTTGGGCATGAGACGGGTCGCCGCAAAATTCGTACCAAAATTGCTCAATTTCGATCAAAAACAGCATCGCATGAACCTTGCTAATGAGATGTTGGAATCTGTCCGCCTTTTTCTAGTTCCTGTGACTTTTTCTTGTTCCCGAAACTGAAGAGGCCCATGAAAGGACGACGCTACGCCACGATTGACGAGATAAAGACGGCATCGAAGGAGGAGCTGAACAAGATACAAAAAAATGATTTTTTGAAGTGCTTCGAAGATTGGAAAAAACGTTGGCACAAGTGTATAATATCCCAGGGGGATTACTATGAAGGGGACAAAATAGATATTCACGAATAAATAAATGATTGCTGAAAATACACAAAATTTGCGATACTTTTTGAACACACTACGTATATTAGTAAAAACTTGATATACAACAACAACTCATAATGTCCCACTGCTGGACTCGAGAAGCACGCTACGGAACTTGTTGGTTTTTTTTTCTAAAATCAAAAGTAATTTCAAGAAAAACAATTTTGCAGACAAATTGTTGACCGCGCATTATGTTTAACGTATTTAAAATAGAATTAGCATACAATGCTTGGATATTCATTAACTTACGGGTCATAACTCTTGGTTATGCTCACAAAACTGCACCTATATGTTAACCTTTGAAAGAAAGCAAACATGAATTGACGTCATCTCTTATTATTTTAATCATATTATTTTTTAAGGAAACAGACACAAATTTAGAACAACAATTTGTGGATCACACAACCCTTTGTGTTTTTCCCTAAAAAGGAACCCATGTGGGTTTTGATCCTACAACATTCAGAGCAATTAGAAGCGATGAGGATAACCTAACAACACACCAAAAGTTACCGGTGCAGGCGTCTTCTCGAATAACTTAAATATCAAGATATCAGCTACTCTAGACAATTTAAACACAATCTGCCAAGCAGAATGTGTTGGCATAATTAAAGCAGCACAAGCAATTGCAGCCAGAGATGTCAGAGATTTAAACATCAAAATTGTCCCTGACAGTGCATATGTGCTTCAAGCTCTGCAATACAACAAAATGACCTTTGCCCTCATCAAGGAGTGTCATGACAACCTCCAGTCCATTGCAATCACTAACACAAGTTACCCTGTAGTGGATAAAACGGCATAATGACTCAATGGATAACGACGCTGCCGATGAATTGGCAAAAAGGGATCGGAAACAGCAGTTTGTGTACCGGAATCACTACTACCCTTGCCCCAAGCCTAAATAACAACATGACTGCGTGCCAATACCGGAGAAAAACACAAAACACAATGGAATAACAATGAAGGATGAGGGCAAACAAAAAGTGCAGTTCTGGTAGCATCAAATAGACTGGCGCGCAACCTTATTAGACTAAGAAGGGACGATCTCAGAAAGATCATAGGCATCCTGACAGGGCTTTGTCTCTTAAACAAGCACCTATTCACAATACGCGCAACAGATAGTCCTCCGTGCAGGGGCATGAAGAAACACCGCAACACTTTCTCACAGAATATAGAAGTGTAGCGGATGAACGGGCGGACATCCTCCAATCAATATCACTGCCGGAAGCATGTAGTAACCTGAAAAGGTTGCTGAGCTTCTCGGACGATCTAGGATGGTAGGAGTAGGAAGATGACAAACTCACGTACAATGGCCCAGTCAAGATGCTAAGTGCGGAAATGGCCTGGTAAAACAAACAAACAAGCCGATTTCTACTGCGAAAAAGTTTTGTGGGTTCAAATCCTATATGGAACTGCCTCGTTGGTCTTGTGGTTAGCGTGAGCGGCTGTAGATCAAAAGATCTCCGGGTTCGATTCTCTCTCTTCTCCGGGATGGACTGCTGTTAGGTTTTTCTTATAATAAATTCATAATAGCAGAACGTTCAAACGTCGCTTCCGGTTGTCATAAATACCTGTGGTGATTTCTATTGGGAAGTCAGTGCTGTCAAATATACTGACAACTTGTTCAACCTTCGAATTCATTAACTCTTAGGGTTGCGGAGGTTAGATGATAGTTGCTCTGTGTGCACTTCCGGCAGCTTGCTCCTAAGCTGGTCGACACTGCCTCCGCCCTAGGGCGACTTTTGCCCAATCTGGGTGGAGCCAGTGTCGCAACGCGCAGCCTCTTCACGGGGGTTGTCCGGTCGATGGCGCTGTACGGCGCACCGGTGTGGGTGTCGGCTCTGACCGCCCAGAACAAGGCGCGCCTCTGGCGGCCTCAGAGGGTATTGGCAGTCAGAGCCATACGCGGATACCGCACGGTGTCGACCGAGGCGGCGTGCGCCTTGGCCGGTACACCCCCGTGGGATTTGGAGGCGGAAGTGCTCGCCGAAGTTTATCGACGGGTGGTTGAATTCCGGGCGGAGAGTGACATGCGCCCTCCGCCCGAAGAGGTACGCGAGTGGCGTGAAGCCGCCCGTCGAGCCACTATGGTTCGGTGGTCGTCGCGGCTGGAGGCTCCACGTGCTGGCTTCGCCACCGTGGAGGTGCTCCAGCCCGTCATCCTCGAGTGGGCAGGGCGGCAGCACGGGACCCTTTCCTTCCGACTGACGCAGGTGCTTTTCGGGCACGGTTGCTTCGGGAAGTACCTGGAGGCGGCGGAGAAGGCCCGGGAGGACGATCTCCACTCGGACCCGATCCGCCGCCGACGAACCGGGCGGCGGAGGCGCGCCTATCAGCGCCTCATGCCGCCCTGAGTGTGGCCGCGGATGGGCGGGACGGGTTTTCTCCCTCATCCGCTTCACAGGCCACCCGCGAGGGGGCAACGTTACACGTGTGAAGTTCGTCGCCTAAATTGAGAGTTTACCATCAGACGACGGAGCCCGCTTCGGTGTGGGCAGGCGCTGAGAGGGGTCCGGGTGGCGTAAGAAAGCGGTTCCCGGATCTCTCCTGTCTCAGCGCAGAGTGGCAGACTGTGGTGGTTTAGTAGGTAGTCTGGCTGGAGTCAGTCAGGAGTCCCACACAAAGCGAACCCCCCGTCCCCGCGGGGGGGGGGAGCGAAGTGCGTACAGGCATTCCACCACGTAAAAAAAAGAAAAAAAAAAGTCACTCTGTGTAAAAACGTATTTTCAGTAAAATCCGCTTGTACTAAGAGCCGACACCAAATATTCTTGGGAATAATAAAGGCTTGGAAGATAAAATCTTATATGGGAATAAACTTTACGTGTTCCACAAATTGTTGTTCTGAGTCGGGGTGTTCTTTGTGTCTGTTTCATGTTTTTTTTATGTAGTCCCGCGCGACACTTAAATAAAATCAAATTAAGGTATGCATACTGCGGGAGTTGTATTTTTTTTTTAAATAAATGAATTTATATTTAAAATGCTTTGCTTGTTGTGCTAGTTCGGCAACTTAGGCTTAAATTGGTATAGTTTCTAGCTTTGGCAACTGATGATTTATATTTTACACATTACTATACAATAAAAAAACTTAGTTATAAGCTGGTAAAGGATAAAAGATTGTATGGAAGTTCAAAATTTTCATAAAAAGAAACATAAAGTAAAGAATAATTAAACCAGCAAAGCGATTGACAATAGCTATGCTTTTGGGGCGCTCATAGCTCAGTTGCACTCGATGATTAGAAACAATCACCGAGGGCAAGCAACGACGGCGCGGTCCGTACCTGGATGGGTGACCGCTGGTGGCATGTTACCATGAGCGTCTCCGTGATTCGGAGGTCACGTTAAGCAGTCGGTCCCGGTTGTTGTCATACGATAACAGTCGTGAAGCTTAGTTAGAGGCCTTCGGGCGGCTTAAAAACATCCAACGGCAAGATTTACGTAGCCACAACATTGTATTGCCAGTCCTCAACCAGCACTTGGCCAGCGTGGGGACGTATGGCCTTATCCCTCTCTTGAGAGGAGACCCGAGCCCAGCAGTGGGACATTATGGGTTGTTGATTGATGCTTTTACAATTGTAAATACGACTCGCGTGTATGATTATTTAAGTAATAGTGGTACTTACTGTGTCTAAAAGATCGGTGATCTTGAGAATGTAGAAGTTGTAGACAAATCTTGCAATCTTTATAGCCTTTGGATTATTTGAATAATCAATTGGTTCACATATCCACTTATAGTCTCTTAACCATGCCAATTTTAGAGCCTACAAAATGAAACCTAATTTTAATAATATACATCATAAAATTTAAATACTGTTCATTACTTTTATGTATTTACTTTAGTTAAAAGCAACACTTTCGATTCACCGAATACAATTGAAAAAGAATTGAATTAAGTATTTTTTCCGTTTTTGAAGTCGGTTAAAAAGAAGTACGGTTTGTGCAAATAAAATCATCCGAAAAAGTGAGATTCAGCAGTTTTAGTAGCATACACTAAAAACTCATCTGAAAAAGTGAGATTTAGAAGAAATCCCCTCGGATACCATCTCCTAGTGGCATTTCGGACTCGAACCGACCAAAACCCGAGATGGCGCACCCCGCAAGTACTTGGAGCCGGGGAACCTGGTGCACCTACGGTTTCTAGAAGGCCCTCCCCTGTGCTGTGTTGTGTGTGGAAATCTTCATGTTTCCATTGCTGCTCCAAAAGTTGGGCGCGCGAGCTGCGAAGCACGTGCACCCCCACCCGGGCCTGCTTCTGCTAGGACGATGGATGGCCACATCTGTCATCCCCAGGCTTGCGCTTACGGAGGATGGAGATCATTTTGTGATCTCCAGCGTCCAAGTCGTCTGTGGTACCTAGCCCATTTCCGGGCCTGGCTGACCGGGAGAGTTCTAAACCTCTCCCGGTCCCACTCCGCCATCTCCTTGGCAAGCATAACTCGCTCGCAGAAAGAAACGGCGGAGTTTCACGCACTCTCACTCCGCAACATGACAGCAATCATGTTACCGAGCGAGAGAACCCCTACCCTGATGGCCACCACGAGATCACGCCTCGGCTCCTCCCGCGCCGGACATTCTGCCAGTGTGTGGAGCGCCGTGTCTACGGTTTGTTCATCGCAATGGTGGCAATGTCTTGCCACACACTAAAAATTGTTCAAAGGTTTTCGAAAAAACTTACACTGATAAATATGTATGTACAAGCTATTACTTGAAGTGCGTTATATGCTATTATAATTTTGTCTAAATTAAGTGGTCGACGGTTTTGCATCCATTGGGGCCCCCATTTTAATACATATAGGAGGTATAAGACAAGAATAGTTCCGATTTGATACGGCTTACCTACTAAAGGTAAGGATTCTACTCGATGATCTGAAAAAATAGAAAAAGGCGAACGCTATTATCAAACATAAGATAGTAATTTTAGGAAAACACTTAAAATATAGTTCAAAGATAATTTTCTTGAATGCCATTCGTTAATGAAACTTACCGACTAGATCCTCGAATAAGTATACATATCCATTCCAAGCATGTCTCAATATTAATGCCATTATTACGTATAAGGGTAACTTCGTCACGTAGAATTTCTTTTTACATGTTATCCATAGCTTACTCTGAGAACGAATGCTAGTCATCAACTAATATTAAAGTCAATTACTTATGTCTACATAATTCAATGTATATCATATATTAGCATTTTGATTCAGCATAATACTATTGTTTTAGTGAAGTAAATATACTCCACAAGAAAAATGTTAAAGTTCACATTGAACTCGTACTAATTTAGGTTTGAATTTAATGGAAGAATATAAAATGTCGGCTGAGGTCTTATTGAAGCTATTTTATTAAATTGTTTAATCTTTTTTTTTAAATTTTGACTTGCCTGCATATTTAGTCATTTTTACCATGTGGCCATGAGTTAGAACTCCATTCAAGACATAATCTGTAGTGTGATGAGGACTATCAAGCCGCTTTTTCATGCTTGATAGTCCAAGGCTTGGCAAGCGTCTGCAAGCACAAGCGTTTAATGGGGGCGTTTGTCTTGGCTCGCGTATGCTTGTGGATGCTTCCAGTGTAGTGTCGGTTTTTGGATACAGATCAAAGGGCACCATGGGCAAGCGATTATGATGCGTTCACACGTTGACGCGCGATTAGTAGCCGCTGTGATCTCGCAACGCACGCACTTCTAGTTCTGTCTTAAAAATGGGCGGCGGGCCAAACGAAAAGAGGATTTAAAAATTAAATAAAAACATATATAATTAATTACACTGTAAAATTTAATGCAAAATTAAATTTGATGTTGGGTGATTGGGATTGGTGATGATTGTGAGGTTGTCTTGATGGGTATTAAGGAATATACATGAGGCATACGTATCAATTTTAGGGTTCCGTATCATGGCTGATGGTCCGGATCATGCCGGAAATGGAGGAGCGACTGGTGAAGCGTATCACTACCATATAGATTGCTCATAGTTGTCCTATATGCTATATTAACTCCACCTAGGGTGACGTATATGGCCGCTGCTAAGGCAGGTTTAATAGCCCAACCAGTGGCTAGAATGGCCAGGCCAACGCTATATACACCAGAAAAGGCCACCCAGAAGCAGGGGAAGCGAAAGGGAAAGACGACCTCAACCCAAACCCAGACCTCAGTCTCAGCCCTGACAAATACCGCACAGCGCCCGTTGGAAGAGGTCTGGATGGTGGCTGTGGATAAGAAGAAGAGGCGGGAGGCCGTTAAAAAAAATGCAAAAAGGCCACCGCCGCTGTGACTGGATCACCGAGGAAGCTCCGCGCGCCTCACTCTGCCGCCGTCGTTATCACGCTGACGTTAGAGGCAGTAAAGAGAGGCTTAGGATACGCCAAGGTCCTAGCGAAAGTAAAAGCTAAAGTCGACCTCAGGGCTCTCGAAAAACCAGGCGTTTAGTGTAAAAATACAAGAACAGGAGCTCGGCTCCTCGAGATCTCCGTCGCCACTAATGGTCACAAAGCGGATGCCTTAGCGGCTAAGCTAAGGGTTTGAAGGCGGCTGACGTTCGAGTGTCCAAGCCCATAAAATGTGCAGAAGTGCGCATAACGAGCCTGGATAACTGTCACAGAAGAAGAGCTTAGACTTACCGTGATGGAGGCCGGAGGCTGCCCTCTGATCAACGTAAAGGCCAGGACAATACGCCTTGGCCCTACGCCTTGACCCTCGTGGACAGAGGGCAGCAGTTATCAGCTGCCCTCTGACTTAAAAAGCCGCTGATGAACGAACCCTTCTGGTTGGAGGTTTTTTGAGGGCGTAGGCACGACTTCTGCAGGCCCGGCCGGCAAGGTGTTTCCGGTGCCTGTCGGCTCGACATGTGGGGGTCAAGTCTATGGTGGAGTTCACTAAAGGTGACCTCTGTTTTCGCTGTGGTCAGCCCGGTCACAAGGTCACAAGGTAAGTGCTTGCAATGTTTCAGATGCATGCTCAGGACTGGCGCGTCGTTTTGAGTAAAGAGACTGGTTCGGATCCGATCAATACATTCGGTTTGAAGTTTTCCCTCCCATGGGTGATGCACCGGCCATACCAGTTCCACCTGAGCCACGTTGGGCGTCTAGGCTTTTAGATCAGGAGCTCCTCCTGGAAGCTGCCTTCGTACAGGCCCCGGCCCCTGCGTCCATAGGACCTGTCAATGTAGATTGTCGAGGCAGACTGGTTCCAGGAGGCAATCACTAGTGTCTGCGATGCGGCGATCCCTAGGGTTCAACCCTATACTGCGAGGCGCTGGGTCTACCGGTGGCCGCCGGAGATCGCTAGGCTACTACAAGTCTGCGTGAGCACGCGGGTGGTCCCGATCCCGCAGGAGGCGTCGCCGTCTTGAGGATGCGTTACCCTGAGAGGTGGAGCTGTTGCTGGAATACAGGGGTGCTAAGAGAACCCGTCAGGCAGCGATTGTGGTGACTTCCACATACAGCGTCAACATAAAAATATGTGAAAGCGCCACCTACTAAAGAAACATCGAACTACGGAGCAACGAAGAAAACCTAAGAAACTGCCAATCCTAAATCGCGCAATAGAAGTTCTCGCGCCGATTAATTAACATACATACAATTTCCCAACTCAACCGTTGGGCAGTGGCCCGCCAGGCATGATCACCTCGCCTGGTCGGAGGATCCTCCCTTTGTGATGGAGGGACATGATACTCGTTCCTCCACAGTGGTGACCCCGACGTGATTGGAAGCAGCCTTCGTAGGAGCACATCAACAGCAGCAGCATCACCGTGCCACCATCACGTTCACTCCCAAAGCAAGTCTCAGCCAGCTGCAACCTCGCCCTCAACAGGGATACACCACATGCAGGAAGCGACCGCTCTAGCCTGGTTTACCCC
This sequence comes from Hyphantria cunea, assembly GCA_003709505.1. Classification (NCBI taxonomy): domain Eukaryota; kingdom Metazoa; phylum Arthropoda; class Insecta; order Lepidoptera; family Erebidae; genus Hyphantria; species Hyphantria cunea. Next base: position 71,933 of record PKRV01001636.1, on the reverse strand, counting down.
TACGGTCTCAACAGCGTCTAGACACAGCACCCTGCAACTACGGTCCATGTAAGCAGAGCAGTTCTCCCGTATAGACGGGAGAGAGCTGCTCAGCTATGCAGCAGCCAGCCACTACGCAGCAATCGCCCCGACTCACTGGGAACCTTACCACAGCACCGCGCACCGCATGCGATCCCGACTCACTGGGATTAGCGGACTCCAGCCCTGACTCACTGGAACTAGTCACTCCTGGCACTGGCAAGCTTCGCAACAGAGCACAGACAGCTCCACCACAGATGGCTCAAAGCAGAGAACATCGCCCCAGGACCCGATGGCATTCCAGGCCGAGTGTGGGTCCTGGCTCTGAATGATGATTATGTTCTTCAGAGCATGCCTCAAGCAGGGCCAGTTTCCGAAATTGTTGAAGACTGAGAAACTGGTTCTGATTCGAAAGGAGGGGAACCCAGCGGATTCACCATCCGCCTACCGGCCTAGTGTCGCTTTCTGTTAGTGAAAGAATTTTCAGGATCAGATCAGTACTTCTGAAGATTGCCTCCTACAACCATTCATACCAAGTTAGAAACTTTACCTCTTTATAAAATAAGTATAAATTTAAAAATATGATTAAGTGTGTTTACCAGCAGTCTGTTTACTGTAGCATAGGGTCTATCTAGCTTGGGATCTCGAGTGTGAGATATGTGAAGTAACTATTATTGAAACATAGAATGTCGTTGATCCTGTTTTATAGAATTTAAGTTATAAACATGGCATTCCTGGTTTATATGTATTGTGTATAATTAATGTGATTTGCTTCTTATTATTACTTCATTAATTATGCATTGCATTAAACATTCATCCTTTTAACATTCTTACAATAGCACGTTGTACTCAACACATATGCGAATAGTTCTAATAAAGTCTTCGAATATCATATTCAGTAAAATATTATTTACAACAGGTACACTTAGCCTCAAAATAAATATAGGTGAATGAACTCCGAAGATAATTTGCATCCCTATTAATTAACATTTTGACAAAAACTTATAATTTATTATAGTGATAAAATATAGCATTTAAATTAAATTTCGAATTCACGGAAGACTCAAATATTCATGAATATTTCGGTTATATAATATATTTTAGTGTATATTAATATAGGGAGCGTCGTCGAATAATGAACAAGCTGTTTTGATAAGGCATAACTTGTTAGAAAACAAAGATAAAATTTCACTTGAGGGTCATCCTTTGGGTAATTTTATAAGGTTTCGTAGTTAAAAACCGCTGAAAGACCAAGGAACAAACTAAGACGGTACAGAGGTTTAAAAAAAGGAATTTGTCTTACTGTGTACTAAGGCTGGTTTACAATGAATCGTCCTTATCACAACAGTGAACTATATTGTCATGAAGCTGATGGGATAGTTATTTGTAAAAAAAACAAAACAACATACAGCGCAACAGAAACATACTGCAGCTCTATCTACCGCAGATACACTGAACTACGGAGTAACGTATTACACGAAGAAACTATCAATCCTGCACCGCGCTATAGAAGTTCTCGCGCTGATAAGCATATATGCAACATTTCAACATCAACCGCTGTCAGTGGCCCCCCAGGCGTGATTACCTCGCCTGGCCGGCGGATCCTCCCTTTGTGTGGGAGGGGCATGACACCTGGTCCTCCACGAATCTTTATTAATCATCCTTTATTTTTGCAATAGAAGAATTAAATGACAAATAAAATAAATAATTTAATCATATCAGGATGTCCTTTTTTAAACGAACGAAACCATTCCGATCCTGGCAGTTGATCTCTATATCAAGAAGTTGGTATTTTAGTGTCCTTAATCTTTGGTCATATATATATGACCAAATATATAATAATATGACCAAAGATTATCATGCGATAGGCTGATGATAATCTTTGGTCGGTCGGTCGGTCAAACCGTCAAACATTAGTGCACAGTCTTTCTAATATTGACCTAATAATTGTTCATGTTTTTATAAAAATGCTTTATTTATATCATACCTAGTAAGGTAGGTGATATATTATCACTGTAGTAAATTTTTTTTTTCAAGTAACGGCACAATTTAGATATGGAATATTGTCGTTCTAATAGTTTCCATTTTCAACCATACTCAGAACTGACTTCATGTCAGCGTTTGTGTGTTTTTCTATCTTAACTCATTTTTTGCTTTGGGATCCTTAAACAAAAAATACTTAAAATTACTCTTCTGGGAACAGTGAACCAGGTATAGGTTCACTGTGTACTATGAAGTCCTGATTCACTGTTCAATACAAGTACTATTCAAGTTGCAATTTAAAAAAAAAAGTAATAAGTAATGTATGTAATTCTCAGAATGCAACATGCTCATAAAGCAGCCAAAGCTTAATAGTATTTACACCATACACTTTTTTTTCTTATGATTACAATATAAAAATACAAAAATCGAGACACTTACTTGAAAATAGTACGTTTTTCGGCAGGAAATGAACAATCACACACCACGCGTCTCGCTCACGTCGAGGTCGTCGGCTAACATTGGGAGAAGGGAAGGGGGTCCACGGCAGAGGTTGTGTTAGAAATATGACGGTGGTTCATTTTATCTGTCTTGTCACACAATATGTTCTAAGTATAATAAAACCCAGAGCCTGTGATCTGGCTTAGAAGTCAGGGTTATTTATTTATTATTTATTTGTACTTTATACTCATAATATTTTTTTTGGTTTTAAATTCTTCTGTTAGTATCATCAGGATTAAAATAAAATACATGCCAAAGTATTAAAGTTTTTTTTTAGTACTCATGTGAATAGTACAGTTTTTTTCTTCTACATAATTATTATAGTAGAATGAGGAAAATAAGAAAAAAAATATGATACAGTTACACATCACTAAGATGCTCTGAAATTTTGGATAGTTGCAAGTGCTTGAGTTCAAACTATTAATATTTAGGAAAATAAGGAAGCAAAACTGGATCTGCAATAAAATGAACAAAAAACATTAAAACTTATTTCATATTGATTAAACGAAGATAATTTAAGATACATATTAATTTTGTTACAACAAAACAGTGTTTAGTAATATTTTAATTGCTCACCACTGAGTCAGCAAGGTTATCGGTGGGTCAGATACCTCTTATTTAGCCTACGACACATGCAAGCCAAATGATGAATCTGAATCTAGTTTTTTCTGTCTATCCTATCCAAGGGCACTGCTATTGTTGACGTCTAACTGGTTTACTACATGCATCATAATAATCCAATACCTTACTTAGTTGTCAATTAAACTTACCAACTGCATGACAGTAAGGTATTTCTTCCACCACAGATATTTATGGTATTGATGACCTAGTCCTGAGACTAAGTAGTATGTGTACATGACAACATGAACAAATGCGTTAACTGTACCCTGAGGCACTGAGTGTCCACCTTTAAAGAAAACGTTTAAGCAGTTTTATAATAAGACCCAAGTTTGATGTAAAACGCAGCACCAGTAGGGTTCTGGAATATGAATGACTATGTTTATTTTATTGTTTGTTTGACCGGACGGATTTCTGTTGCACTAGAAGTTCTGTGCTTGATCCCGATGATTAGGAACAATACTATTATCAATCCGCAAATTGTTGTTCTGAGCCTCGGTGTTCTTTGTATATATTTAAATCGCAATAATATCAATTTTAATACCTCCATTGTTAAATTCAGATAGATAATAACCCCTTTTGATATTTTTTTCTCCATGTAGTAAGTTGAACTGCCGTTGTTTAAATTTTATGCATTGACTAGTCAAAATATTCTTGGTCAACTATGCAGAAGATATTTTATCTTAAATTAAGCTTTGGTCTTTTTTTACATTATCATTGAGTATTACAAATATAGTATGCTTGCTTGGTGCAAAAAGGTTTCTTATCGTTAAACGTTTCCTCTGTAACTAGTGACATCTACANCGCAGCACCAGTAGGGTTCTGGAATATGAATGACTATGTTTATTTTATTGTTTGTTTGACCGGACGGATTTCTGTTGCACTAGATGTTCTGTGCTTGATCCCGATGATTAGGAACAATACTATTATCAATCCGCAAATTGTTGTTCTGAGCCTCGGTGTTCTTTGTATATATTTAAATCGCAATAATATCAATTTTAATACCTCCTTTGTTAAATTCAGATAGATAATAACCCCTTTTGATATTTTTTTCTCCATGTAGTAAGTTGAACTACCGTTGTTTAAATTTTATGCATTGACTAGTCAAAATATTATTGGTCAACTTAAGCTTTGTTCTTTTTTTACATTATCATTGAGTATTACAAATATAGTATGCTTGCTTGGTGCAAAAAGGTTTCTTATCGTTAAACGTTTCCTCTGTAACTAGTGACATCTACATGGATTACCCACCAGCAGCGTATTTGGTTCCTAGAAATCCGATGACCGGCATGATTGTATGATGATAAATATGAAGAAAAGATATCTGCCTCTCTTTTTTGCGTATAATAATGAATAAAGTTTCAGTAAGCTCTATGACTTTACTGAAATAAAACCACCAGACTCCTGAAGCCCACTGAAATAAGCAAAAATAAAATGCTTAGATTATAGATATGTTTAAATAGACTGTCAAAGTCTGTCTTATAAATTACAATATCTATAAAAGTTACGATACTCGTCACAAATATTTGCGTATATGTCAATTATTGCAATGCTAAATAATTCCAAATATTTTAACTTCAAAGTTAGCTAATTTACCCAAGGTGTAATGAGTAACGAATTCAGTTGTGAACATAAGGTAGAATATGACATGGTCATACCTGCTATGATTGACAATGAACCTAATGCAGTTATTAAGAAGGCGATCCATAGTCGATTAACGGGACGCTTAAGGATCACATAAGCATACTTTTAGTTTCAAAGTGATATCACCCAGTCGAAATGATGATCAAAGTCGAATAAAACATTTATTGAGATTAAAGCCATCATGAGTGAAAAAAATATACACGTCAAGATTATTTGGCTCTTATATGGATATGACAAACTAATGGAAGAGGTTTATTAGTATATTTATTTTTTTGTTATTTATTTGATTTTTTCTGCTTTTGGTTTAGATTATGAGCCCATTCGAGAATGCCTGCCAATAATACGTAGTTATTGATTTCCAACTATTTTTTATGCTGTTGATATTCTAATAAACACCATGCTAATATTATGAATTTGAAATTAACTCGGTCGTCGTCTGTCTGTTAGACTATCACGGCTGAACCGCTGCACTGATTTAAATGAAATTTGACGTGAACATACTTTGGTTCATGAAAAAGGACATAGGATGCTTTATACTGCGATAAGTGTTCAATATTTTGATTAGAAAATTCCACCTGCAAATCTTAATTTTGCTTAACAGATATACTCATAAATAGCTATAAAGATCACTTAGTGGTCAAGATTGCAACATTTCAATGTTTATTTTATTGGTTCTGTCCACTAGAAACTCTTTCTTAAAGGCTCTTGAGGGCTTCATTTGAATTTCCTATACATACTGAGTCCCAAGGTGTTTCTTTTTCACTTTTCTCCCCCAGGGATTTATTCGGCAATTTTTAAAAACTCAGCATCCACTAGGATACTTATCCCTTTATATTAATTTAAAACTATGAGGTTAAATAATATTTTATTTTTTATTATTTGAAAAGAGAGAAGGTAGTGGGAGAGCCATGGTTCGGCATGCATGGGCCGGCTCGACCGGAGTGATACCACGGCCTCACAGAAAACCGGTGTGACAAAGCGCCTGCGCTGTGTTTCACCGAGTGAGTGAGGGTACCGGAGGCCCATAATCCAACCCTTCCCCTCATCCCCCTCCCCATACCCCAGGGCCGCCAACGCACTTGTGATGCCGCTGATGTTACGGGTGTCCATGGGCGGCGGTAATCGCTTACCATCAGGCGATACGTCTGCTCGTTTGCCCCCATTTCATAAAAAAAAAGAATATCGAAACATTTAAATTTTACTTGAAAGAAAATTTTACGATTTATTTCGAAGAACATGTTTTGCGTAAGGTTTTATTCTAAGTAAAGTAAATGTTAGATAAAATAAATAATAATTGAATAGATATAACACGAAAATCAAGGAAATCCCACAGGGATGATTCTCAGAATGGTTAATTCATTTAAAACCAAATTCCCAGGAAAATCAATTTTCTAAATGTCTAATTTTCTAAATGGCCAATTCTCGAAACAGTTACTTATTCAAAATTAAAATTCAGATGAAAATTTGTATTTAACATCATTGTGATATGTTTCAAATGTACTATAGTGGCGCTGTTACTAAAAATTTATAATGCGAAGCCTTCCTTCATAAAGCTTCTAATCTCTAAATGGTTCAGAATTGTATATAAGAACATCAAGAAACCAAATTGTCATTGTGTATTGTTTTTCGTGTGTCATTGTCATTTTTGCGGGCGAAGTCTTCACACTTTAAAATTAATTTATAAAAACAATCGCCTGTCCCTATCAACTCACACATAACAATTAAAACAAAATATTCAAACAATGTGGTAAACGAGCAGACATATTGTCTGATGGTAAGCGACAACGCCGCCCATGGACACTCCTAACACCAGAGGCATCACAAGTGCGTTGCCGGACTTTTAAGAAGGAGTACACTATTCATTTTATGTCATCACTGTGTAACTTGTAGGCCTATTTGGCCTTATACATTGATAGAGGGAAATATTTGGCTACTCCCTACTTCATTGCCTTATCTTAATTTGCTTTTGATAGTCTACTAGTAGCCATAGGTCCCTACTTAGAAAATAGGTTCAAGCCTGTTATATGACGTTGACCAGAATTGGTGGTATAGTTTGTTGCAAGTTTCTCTTTATTTGCAGTACTAATGCCCTGCGTAGTTCACTCCCTTAGTCGCTACTTACGACACACACACGAGACCAATAGGCATAGTGAGACTACGTATTTTTAATCAGTCACCACATATATAAATGTGTAGTGTAGCAGTGTGGTTATCCACACTAACATTTACGATTTATATTCATTAGATGATTATGTAAAGATACAGTAATTGATGCAACTATTTAATCGGTATTTAAAACAATTGAATTTTAATAGGCTGACGTTTTGAGCAAAAGGTCAATTTTGGTAACAGAAATTCGATTAAAGTTGAATTCTACAACCGAATACTTTTTTTTATGCACTTTTGGACATTTGCCAACCTTTGAGTCGTGTAGAAAGCTTGTGAGGTAGGCACATATAGGTTATAATACTTCGAATCTAAAGTACATAAATAAGCAATATACGTACATACATAAATATACATATAAAATATACTGCACTCATATATATTCACATGTCAAATACATATCAATTTACATTATATTCACACACTATGGCCTTGACAATTTTGGTTGGCGTGTTATTCTTTTGCATGTTGGCGTGTTTTTTAGCATATCATTAAGAAAGAGCTCATGTACCTTCTTTTAAATGCAAAACGGTTAGTGGACTTCCTGATTTCAAGTATGGCGCATTCCAAAGTAATACTGCTTGGACGAAGAACAAGGCGTTCATGAAGTCTGAATTGGGGGAGGGGCATAAGAGAAGCATATTGTTTTCTGAGCCAAGAATTCTCTCGTGATTGGAGGATAGGAAGCGGAGGTAGGGAGCGTAGTAAGGAGTTGAGGAAGAGAAATGAAAATGGAGAGGTAAGAGCTGGCTGATTACGGCGCAGGCGAATAAGTAACAAATTTAGGTGTGAACGTAAGGCAGAGACAAGGTCATGCTTGCGATAATTGACAATGAACCTAATGCATTTATTAAGAAGGCGATCTAAGAAGGCGATAAAGTCGATTAACGGAATGCTTAAGGACTGCATAAGCATTCTTTTAGTTTTAGGAGGTAGGAAAATTCACTAACCTTTTTAGCTGTTGAATGATCAGAATAGTCTATCAAATAACATCCGTCTATATATGACTCCGTCGTTATGAAGCTAATACCCTGAAAAATTTAAAACTAAAAAAGATTAAAAGGAATATGATGACGTGCAAACGGTTCTAGATTGTCATTGTACCGTAGACCCTCATTTGTAGGCACTTCATGGAACTTTTTCAAATAAATTCTATACTTAAACTCACTGGTTTTACTTATTCTACTGTCATTTATTACATTCGCCATTCGGCAAAATCATGAACTGAAATAGCTGAGTATGTACAATTGAGTTTAATACGAGAATGGGTTCTAGAGTTGTTGTCAAAATATATTCTGACATAATATCTTTCGTCTACATCGTTAAAGAAGGGCCTTTTTTGTATGAAACAACACGTATTTATTTTAACCATCCATGTGAATATTATAAAAGCAACTCTGTCTACCTGTCTTGCTTTCATGGCTAAATCACTTTTCACTGATTTAAATAAAAATTGGCATGGAGATACTTTAATTCCTGAGATATAACATAAGCTACTTTCTATCGTTGTAACCATAAGAGAGGCGCGCCCCAAAGCTAGTAGTCCATTATTTATAACTCACTTCTTGATGAGGTTTGTGGTGACTAAGTGTACCATTTTTATCCCACGGGTTGTAGGAGGTACTTGGTCGCTACCGCGGTCGCGACCTACTGCGAGGAGGCGGTGGAGAAGGCCCGGGAGGACAACCTCCACTCGGACCCTTTCCGTCATCGGCAAACCGGGCGGCGGAGGCGCGCCTATCAGCGCCTCATGCCGCCCTGAGTGTGGCCGCGGATGGGCGGGACGGGTTTTCCCCTCCGTCCGCTTAAAAGGCCAGCCGCGAAGGAGTGACGATACGCGTGTGCCGTACGTCGCCTAATTTGAGAGTTTAACATCAGGAGATGGTGCCCGCTTCAGTGCGGGCAAGCACTGAAGGGGTCCGGATGGCGTAAGAAAGCGGTTCCCGGATTCCTCCCGTCTCAGGTGCAGAGTGGCACACCATGTGGTTTTAGTCGGTTCGATTTCGACACACCGCCCCGCCGCGAGCCCCGGTGGGGTAAAGGCCCGAGGAGGTTTCCACACGTAAAAAAAACGGTACTTGATCGCTAACAGAGAAATGAGTCACGAAACCCGGCTGTAAACCCCAGCTCAGTGACGGCTTAAGGGAATTTCCATTCGTTAAAAAAGGTTTATGTCAAGTGATCCTTCTCTTCATAGTAGTGCTATTAGCTTTTTCCTTAGTCCGCTGTTAAGCTAGTCAGGTTTCCCTAAAACAGATACATGGATAGAACTAAGATATTTTAGTAATTGACGCATTAAGCTTTTAGTAAAATGTATCCTCACTATTATGTTCAAGATTTTTTAATCAACATCAATACATTGCCTCGACTACCTCGTTGGTCATGCAGTTAGCATATGCGATGCAATGCTAACTGCAACCAATACAATGCAATTCAAAAGTGTTGTTAGGTTTTTCTAATAAGAATTTCTTAATAATAGCCCGAAGTATGGAAGTTTGACGGTATTTCACGCCCGTGCTTCGGAGAGCACGTTAAGTCGTCGGTCCCGGTTATCATGAACATATAAGTCAATCGTTATTGGGAATTTAGTAACCTAAAATATACTAACTACAAGTTCGATTTTCGAATTTAGTTCGCCCTCAAGGTTGAAGTGATTCGATGTCATTCGAGACGCCATGGAAAAACTGATATTCAATTAAATTTGGTGGAACTAGCAGTCGACCACAAATGATCTTAGGAATGTGAAAGGCTAGGAATATGCTTATTATTGCATTAAACATTAATTAACTTTTTTGTTTCAAATGCTTACCACATAAGTGATATAAGCGCTAAGATTTATCTGAACGATATTGTACATAGTGACTAGTAGTTTTATGTTGTACGGCACCCTCTTTTCCATATATTTAGGACCAGCTTTGATAGAAAAATATAGGTATAATGCCATTATAGTCAGTAAGGGTCCAGGTCCTGATGAAAGCCACCATTTTCTTGTTCTGGGATCTGAAACAAATTCACGTGATGAACACTGATAGAGCAATAATATTATTGCCTGTCTGTGTCAAGTTTTGTCTATGAAAGAATGTTTAAAAATATGTTTGTAAAAGCTGTGTTTAGTTTAGTTCAGATATAATGTTTACTATGTACTTCACTGTTATATTATTGTTTCTTGTAAATACAACATTGTAATTATAACAGCTGTAATTTTTCTTGACAGTCCTTTACACAGAAGTACACAATATGTAATACATCAATGTTATAATAATATTCTTCATGTATTAATCTATGTTAAGAATCCAATTTATCAATAAATATTATTAATCTTGAATGTAGTTAGTTTGGAATGTTTTGTTTAATAGCGATTTACATTAAAACCCTAGAATTTTGTGTGTAAGAGAAAATTAGTTCACATTGTCTTCAATGCAGATAATATCCATATTCATGAAGATTTTTATTAACAGTAAAGATCTAAGGGACGAATAATTGATCATTTTATTCTCTACTCTGAGATCTATTTCTGTTTTACAATAACATTTCTCATTATATTATCAAATTTAAATGGGATAAACAGGCTCGGTAGCGCAGTGGTAGCGTATGCAAATATTGTGCTCAGTCTAGGGTTTGATGCCCGGGTTGGACAAAATGTTTGTATGATCTGCAAATATTTCAGAGTTTGGGTGTTTCCTTTGTATGTATTTACAAAAAAAACATATATATGTATTTATATCAGTTATCTAGTAACCCAGAACAAAAGGTGTGCTTAGCTTGGGACTAGATATCGTTGTGTGTAACATGTCCGAGATATTTATTATCATTATTATTTCTTATAATTAAACTTGACATTACTATTTGTTTTAAATAATCTGTAATCGGTGCAAACTTAGACAGCATTTTCTTCTACATAAATAATTTTATATTATTTTGTTCTTTCAAATAACGAGAAAATAAGAACGCCTTATCTCCAGGTACCAATTAAGCAAATTCAAAGGAGTTAGTTCAAAACTACCAGTCAAATCTTATTCATATTTAAATAGGAGCACACGAGAAACACCAACTGTCGAATTTAAAAAAGAATCATCACTATTGCTATTCCTTATGTGAAAATAAAATCAAATTATGAAACCAACCAAAAGTGAAGTGTTCACTCACTTGCTTACCCGATAAGTCTTCGAATAAAAATTGATAGCTTTGCATAATAGTCTGGACAAGGGCCATTTTTTACACAAATAAAAATGTTTTACCATGTATTATTCCAAATACAAATAATATTTTATTATAAAATAAACTGAACTAAAATTTTTATATCAACACACTTATGCACACGTTATCATATAATGGAAACTTTAAGTGGCAATTCAATGTTTCACGGTAAATGTTTTACCAAGGTGTTAATATGTAAATATGTACATATTAATACACAAACTCCGAAACAAATATTTGTAGGTCATACAAAGATTTGGTCCGATACTCATTGCGAATGTAGACAATGCAACAATGCAGCATGGTGACCCACATCATGACGGCCGGTCTCGCACTCACCAACGAAATACGACAGCAAGAACGCTGTCATTTTACGGTGATCTTCTATGCGAGGGCAATACCGTCCCGGTCGAGCCGGCCCGTTCGTACTGAATTCAGCGTGGCTCTATTGCCTTGAGGTTAGTTAGCTAGTTATTAATACTTTAATTATGAATAATTTCAAAGGAGAAATGCCAGTTTCTGTACTACTGGCAATATGTAATGTATGGTTATTTAGCATTGGGTAGTGTTCTGAAAAGGATCTGACGGATCTTAAAGAAACTAAATGATAGAATAATAGTTTTGAAATTAGTGTGGGAGAATCTGATTCTGAACAATATTAGTAGTATGAACCTCAAGTTGCATGTGAAGCTGCAATGGAAGAAAATTTTGGTTGGATTTAGATACAGTAATGATAGGTATTTCTGATTATGAGAAAATTTGGGAGTTTGAAATGTTGTTTTCGGTGATATTACCAGCTGAATAAACACAAAAATAATCCCTACCATTAGGTATTTACTACTATTATACTACTACTAAATATGTTAGGCGGTACAAAAATCATCAATATCAGTCCTTCATCAATATTAGGATTAGGTAGTGCGCGCAAGACTTTTAGATTTTAATTACTTTCTCCAATATCAGTACCATCATGTTAAAAATGACTAAACAAAACAATAATAACTGTTATAAAAACATTTATTTACAAACATTAGTTTGTACTGTACACAATACACAATAAACACTCCACTCTACAATTTAAACATATAACATAAATATGAGTAACATTATATTCAATTAATTTCATCACTTAAAACAAGAAGTCGCTGTCATGTTGAATTCCTTCTATAATTCATGAAATGTAATCTAATCTAAAAGCTTGATATGATATTAAATACAAAGCCCAGACTATTCTGAAAGTATAGTGAAATAAATAATTTAAGCAATATTTAGTAATAATAAGTTTTTGAGATTAAGAAAAAAAATAAAAGCAGAAACATTATTGATATACTACCAGAAAAAGTCTGTATAGTTGCATAAAAGTCATAGATGATTAAAAGTTACTAAAGGCTTTCCCTTTTTAATTGTTACGAAAAGTAGTAAGTTATCAAGCAGTCATGTAGTAACAAATATCACTTTTTGACTTATAAAAAATAAAATGGCTTGATAAACGAAAAGGAAAAATATTGTGAATTAGCTTATATTTTGTGTACCAACATTTTCAAAATTTGAAACCGCAAGTGCATTTAACTATATTTTAATAGATAATCTAACTAATTATAGAATTAACGAGGCAATCATAAGAACGCTACGAGAATATTCCATTTTATAATGTGAAATATTTAAATTTACAATACATTTTCCTATTAAAAACAATGATTAGTTGATATAACAGTAAGAAATTTAATAAATAAATTAGAGAAATAAGATACAATATTCAGAGTCAAATATATCTATGTCATTAAGTGCTTATTTACTTACTAACTTTATACTACTTTGTAACTATATTCATAACTTCAATTAAAGTTTTAATAAATATTGATCGATTCAGTTTCTTTAAAACACATCATGACTAACTATCAAAAGTCTCTTTTCTTGTTAGAGATCTTTGTTGATGGCTTTTTCTTTCTTGTTTTTCGCAGTAACGTAGTTTTCGTAATAAAACATGCCAAACATACCAAAGAAGGCGACGCAATTTATTAATACTATGACGGACAGATATTTTGGGTAGTTGCAAGACTGCGATAAGTAGCTATTCACGTTCAAGAAGGCTACGATGCAGAATTGAATCTGGAATGAGAAATACATTTTTTAAGACATATCTTTCCACCAGGCAGATTAAAGGCAATCTGGAAGATTCCTAAAAAAAATTGAAAATAGTTATTGGATTACTAAGAATTTAATTTAAGTCAGATCTAATTTGATTTTAGGCTAATAAAGACCACGATTTTTAGGTATTTATTTAATAGAAATATTTTTAGAACTTTAATATAACAGTTATAATTATAGACTTCAAAACAACGACCTCCTGGCTACGGTATGGTGTTCTCTTCAGAAAAGCCGAAGGTTATGTTTGTGCGACTATGGACGAAGTTATCAATAACTATCGAAAGTATATACTAAAGGATGGTACGGAGAATCTATCAGGCGTATTATTTCTGGTTTTTCTCGTTTCGCTAATGGTGAATATTTGCACAGACACACCCAAGTAGCATTTCAATAGGTTTCCCTTAAATACAAACTTGTGAATTCAGAGGTGCCGTACTGCAGGTATAGGTCCCGACCCAGTTCTCGACAACGGTCGTGCTAGGTTTTATTGGGATCGATCTATTATCAATAATAAGCCTGGCATTGCGTGATAGATCGATAAGAACGCCGCGCAATAATGGTCGACATCGCCGTTCCTAATGACGAGAATCTCGTGAAAGTTGAAAAAGAAAAACAAATGATATAATAGGCGACAAATTATGTAAAAACGAGATTGTCGATATGTGGAATGTAGATTTGGTGGTCTTTGTTCCGATAGTTGTGTCTGTTCACGGATTGATAGCCAAGAGCCTCGACCAACACCTTAAGAGGCTCACGTTCAGATACAGAAGGCAGTCCTCCTATACACGGCGCATATAGTGAGAAGGTTCCTATCTTTGGAGTCATAACCACCGGTTTCATGGTCCTTGTACCCAAGGTCGGAGTCCTAGTATTTTTTATATTTTTAAAATATATATTATTGTTTATCTTTAAAACACATCATGTAATAGATATGTTTGTATGAATGTAATAAGGAAAATAATAATAACGTCTTGTTTATTCCTTAAAAAATTTACATATTTGATATTTAATACATTTCGAGAAATTTAAAATCTCACTGAACACTTTCTTTAATAAGCTGTTGCCCGCGGCTCGAACGTGTATATGTCGGTTATCGTGGCAAATAGTAGTCTGTGTTGTCCTGATGTATAAGCTATATTATTGTAAAGTTTTATTATAATCCATTTGGTAGTTTTTACGTGAAAGAGTAACAAACATCCATACTCACAAACTGTCATGTTTATAATATTAGTAGGATTATTATAAATGTGAATGTAAGTTTGTTTATTACACTTTCACGGGAAAAATACTTAAGCGATCATCATGAAACTTTGTACACATATTCTTTGAGGTAATAGAAGTAACATAGAATTCTTTTATTAAATGTGAGCAAAGCCGTGGCCGAAAGCTAGTACCAAATAAAAACCACGAATTAAAATAAATAAGTAAGAAATTCATTATCACCAACAAAATAAATCAGTATTATTAAGAAACTCTCTACAGAGTAAAAGCCTCCTCCATTTTCTTCCACTTATCTCTATCTATTTCCATCAAGTCCTTTCCCCCTGTTGCCAGAACTACGTTGAGCCACCTTTCTATTGGCCCTTTCCAAGTGATTATCTTTTATGTCCCACTAAAATAATTCATACGTGCAACATAACCCCTTTTAGGTGTTTTTCAATATGGAAACTTACGCTGTATTTATTTTTTGTTTCTCCGAAGTAAGAGTATATACAGTATTGTCTTTATGTATATTGTATCCTGTACGTCTGATCTTCATCAGACCATTATATCATAATTAATTTTTAATCATCAATATATCATAATTAATTTTTAATCATCAATAACCCATAATGTCCCACTGCTGGGCTCGGGTCTCCTCTCAGGAGAGGGTTAACGCCATACGTCCCCACACTAGCCAAGTGCGGGTTAGGGACTGGCAAGACAACGTTGTGGCTGCGTCATCTTGCCGTTGGATGTGTTTAAGCCTCCCGAAGGCTTCCAACTAAGCTTCACGACTGTTATCTTATGATAACAACCGGAACCGACTGCTTAACGTGACCTCCGAATCACGGAGACGCTCGTGGTAACATGCCACCAGCGATCATCCATCCAGGTACTGACCGCGCCATCGTTGCTTACCCTCGGTGACTGTTTCTAATCACCAAGTGCAACTGGGCTATGAGCGCCTCGAATTTTTAATATTATATCATTAAATTTAAAAAAAAAGAAGCCTTTCATGTGACATTAGCAATCGAACATTATATGCATGGGTGGAGTAGAGAGTTGTGGTCTTTGATCCCCGCGGTGACCGGTCGTATTGGGGGTCGTTGAGAG
Organism: Hyphantria cunea; assembly: GCA_003709505.1. NCBI lineage: Eukaryota > Metazoa > Arthropoda > Insecta > Lepidoptera > Erebidae > Hyphantria > Hyphantria cunea. Next base: position 56,345 of record PKRV01001636.1, on the reverse strand, counting down.
GTCGCTGCTAAATGACATTTTCTGGCAGATCAGGAGTGGACCATCTTTCGACGTCAAAGAGACCCAAATAATATATATATATATATATATATATATGATCTGAACTTATGTATATAAATATCTTTGTTTTTGATTAGATATAGGTTCATTTTATTTTTCTTGGTGAGGTATATGGCTTTCCACGCTTGACCTCGAATGTTTCCGGTGAGAGTGATAAAACTCTCATAAGTATGTCTTGATGATTTTGGTGTTGCATTTTTATCGTTTTCTGGTTCAATTAGTGATTTGTTACATATGCATTTTTCCCTGGTCTTTTTCTTTTTTTAACTGAGCACTCAATTTATCACAAAACACAAATTAAAGGTAATTAGTTAAATGATGTAGATAGGCTTACCAATTGCATGCTTGTGAGGTACTTCTTCCACCACAAGTACTTCTGGTATTGTGGCCCGAGTCCGGCAATCAGGTAGTATGTATACATAATGACGTGGATGAAAGCATTGATAGATCCCTCAGGAATTGCTTGTCCACCTGTAATAAAACAAATTCTAATATAATAAAAAGACCAGGTTTTCCATGTCGGTTATAGTGGTAATTCGGAGCTTATACCTCCTCTAAAGAATCAAAGTATCAATCTCAGTCGCAAATATCAATAAAAGTCGTTTTGCAATATAATATAGACGTATAACAATAATAATTTAACATTGTAACATTGCAAGGACTAAATCCCCTCCACCCCCTCCCTCCCCCTGCCGCTTAAACTATTCGTCCGAATTACTTAATGTTAAAGATAAAGTTCATTGACATTTATTAATTACATTGAAAGCGAAAAATGGTTCCATTTTATCAAAATGAACACATTTTCTGCTTTCAATATTAGAATTAGATAAATACTCTAAAATTTTTACAGTAAGAAGGTATCCAATTGAATTTTTTCTTGGCTCATTATTTACGATATTACTTACTTCCACATAAGAGGTGAATATTTGCTGTAGCTTTATTAAGAACTATTTAAAATGATCAATTCCAAGTATACTATTATCATGTTACTCCAACGATTTATGCAGCGTACGTCATGACAGTGCTCAAGCCTATTAGACTAAACTTATTAGATAGTTACCGTTATAGCATGACCAAATAACACAAAACCTTATTATTTTGTAACCTATGTGTGATTCTGATGTATAAGCTACATAACTGTTATTTAGCTCGAAAGAGTAACAAACATCCAAACATCTAAACATCTTCACAAACTTTCGCATTTTACATTAGTAGGATTTGGTTTGGTGTTAGTAGAATAGATATATCCTATACAATCCAAACATGTAGTCAGCTCAAGAGGCAGTATTATTAGCTGCCTTAGTTAATAAAAAAAATAAGTAAACAAGTTCAAGATTCCGTCCGCACATGATTAAAATAGAAGCCTGATGACTATTGGTTTTATAGTGTTTATAAACAATGGTAGTCACTTTTCATCAGGGGATCTGTCTGCTCATTCACCTCCATATATTAAAAAGCAGAGAAGAAAAACTAATTGTGTATTTCAAAGCAAACACACATCATCTTGAGATTGGTAATGCCATTAGGATAGATGAACTTGGGAATAAATATAGAAGGTAGACACAGCAACTAACCCGCGCTGTATTTAATTCCAATAAAGCCAACAATAGGCATGATTGTATGATGATATAGATGAAGAAATGATATTTGTCTATTTTTTTTGCGTAGCACGAAGAACACGGTGTCGAGAAGTTCTGTGATTTTTCCGAAGTAAAACCACCATACTCCTGACGCCCACTGAAAAAAGAAAAATAATATTTATTTATTTTAAACAGTTTAAAATAAGTAGGGACACAATTTAGGGATGAAGTTTTTGTCAGTAAATATGATACACTGATTTCAGTTAAAGCGACCTAACTAGCCTCAAAAATAGCACATTGATCCGAAAATTTTTGGAGAATTGTCTTTAGGTATACCTATTCTTAAATAAATTTATTTAAGAATAGGTATACCTATTCTTAAATAAATTTATTTTCCTTGGAATCAATTCTGTTAGTGCATTATTCTTTATCTTCTATCAGGCTTTTCTCTTTTGCTCATCATCACCCGTACCCAACAGATCCACTGTCGTAATATGCTGTGTAAACTGTGAAACTATATGGCTTTTTATTTTACTAGCTGACCCAGCGAATTTCGTAATGCCATATTAATTTTTGTAAACATTTTCTGAATTACTGATAAACTTATTTTACTAAGGCCGTGTTAAATTCCCGTTTCTTCAAATCTAATTGCATTTACATAATAATTAATACTTTGGACATCTAACGTATAATGCCATCTAGTCCCAAGCCTTGTGTTATGGGTAGTAGACAACTAATATAAATACAAATATTTTTTTTCAAAATGTGTGCTTATTGTACATAGAAAACACCCAAACTACTAAACAAATATTTGCAGATCATGTAAGCATTTGGTGCAACATGGGAATTGAACTGGGAATTGAGACCTTAAGCATAGCAGTCACGTACGCTACCACTGTGCCACCGAGCCAGTTTTCAAACAAAACAAATTACCAAACAAAACAACTCTTCGACTCTCTTATCTTTTCAACACCAAATTTTTTGTACTTTTGCCAGAATCTTTTCCAGTTACTGACCGGCTTTGATGTGTCTTATCGATGATATTTACTTTACTTTCGCGCGCTAATTGTTGCAGACAAATGTAGGCAATTGTCGTGATTCCATTTAATCGTATAATAGAAGCTAGCGAATAAACACGTTGTCAAAGCACATCCATGTAGTGTTAAATGTCGAGCTGTGCAAGCGACCAAAATGGCAAATGTGTATTATAAAGGTGTAAAAACTATGGTTTCAAGTTAAATAAAAAAATAGAAGTTACGTTAGTAAGGATGTAATATTTCTATTTTATCATGGCTTTGATTCCCATTTACCGAAATTATTAAATTAAGTGTTATATTATTAAAAATATGGTTAAAAAGGATAGAGAATATAATTGTAATTGCAGTGTGAAAAGGACAAATAATAGGCGCCTTGCATGCGTCATATATTAATCATGATAATCTGATTATAATCTTAGAAACTATATAATTTACAATGACAAGTGAAATGTTTTTTTTTATTTTCAGGACAAAGATGATGTTTTACAACTTGCCTCTCCTACCGGTCTAGACCACGTAAACACACTGACTGGATAAGTGTGCAAAGTTTCAATTCATTCAAACGTTTTGTAGTGGTATCCAAACGGTGGTAATGGAAAAATTCTGTTTCATAGATTCATATATACATAGATACAAACCAAGGTATTAAAAGCCTGTTAAAAACAACAACTCCAGTCTTCCTCTCATGGTAACATATAGATATATTTATGTAAAATAAATTAAACCACCCCAAAATAATAAACTATTATTGATATGAAACAGCATATATCATATATATCTATGCAATTTGTGAATTTAAATAACTATATAACCTTCATAATCTGTAAAAAAAACATTGTTTTTATGAAACATACATAATTATATATTGTGGTTGTAAATAAATATTTACTACTTTGGTTCGTTATTTTATTTTACTTCATATTTTACGGAACACTCATTACTCATATTTTTTTATTTACAACACTTACGGTGTCTTTTCAGAGCTATTATCCCAATAAAAAAAGTTAAGTAAAAACGGTTATTGTTTTACAACAAATTATCATTTGCAAAAAAAGAAGAAAAAATGATTTTTATATTCTGAGAAATTCATTAAAAATCAATGTACACAAAATAATAAATTAACGAAAAATTAGGGAAAAAAAATATATGAAAACAATGTGATTGATTTTAAGGGATTTCATTTAGTAACCGCTTTTCGTATTGAATATGATGCATTGCATGTTACCAAAACATTTCACAAATTACATTCGTAAATGTAACATATTTATTTATTTACAAGTTTTTTTGTATGTCAGTTGTTACAATTAAGAGTAGCCTAAGCCTAAGCCCTTTCTCAAAAACCAAAGTATCCTCATGCCAAATTTCATTAAAATCGGTACAGCGGTTTACCTGTGAAAGTGCAACACACATACAAACAGAGTTATTTTAGAATTTGTGATATGAGGTATCTATGAGTATAAATTATATTAGCTGGAATATAAGGTGTAGTGCTATCCTATACATCTACATCTATAAAAAATACATAATTATCATCATCATAATGAGTAACCAGGCTGTTTCAAGTTGCTTGCATTTTCCTTTGAACACCTACTACTTCAGAACCTTTCGGTGCTTGAACTTAAGGGGACTTAAACTTTTTGATACAATGTTCGTTAGTCTCTCTATCTCCTTATATCAAAATTAACAATCCTCGAGCATATTGGTCAATATATTGTTTCTATAAATAAATAAAATCGTTTTGGCCCATGGACATTAAGAAAATAATATCAATTAAAGTATTCAAGTACTGTAACCGACTACTTTTAAAATAGGCATAATGACAGTAACGCAGAAACCCCACATAGTATAAAAATCGTTATATATTATATAGAGTAACTTTTCATATTTAGAGCGATATCAATAGTTAATTAACAAAAATAAATGAAAAAAATATAGCAATCCGTCATGTTAAGTTGAACATCAATCACGTATATATAAACGTCATTTTGTTTAGTTATAATCGACAATCACTTTACTGTAAGTGTTATAAAACACTGGTTGAAAAATAGTGACGTCAGGCGTAACGTGACACCACAATCAGACGCCATGGCAAAGCCGAGCGTTTTGGCGTTAATTTTGAACTTAAATCTAAATCGTATTTTTTTGCTGCTAAATCTTTATTTTTTGTACAGCTATGATTATTTTTGACAATAGGAGATACTTCCGTACATTACAAAACAGTTTTTCAAAGTTAATCATAATGCCAATTGTACTCAACACTTATCGTAATAATGGTATTATTTCCACCACGTTTCATATGTAAAGATTATTAATGATGTTTAACATTACGAAAGATAATAGGTTTTCTTTAAAATAAACGAGTTACAACTATTTACTAATGAAACCCATGAACCCAATAAAAAAAGTATTCTACAACATTTCATTAGCATCATTCACGTATCTATTTACTTCAAAGTAAAATATGAATTCTTCTATTAAGCTACTGTTGTCTAATATTATGTCAAGAGGGTTGGCGCTTTTTGGAGAGGCCTTTGTTGAAAGAGTATGGCATTAGGCTGATGACTGACTATGTTTTCTCCTTATTACTTAAATCGAATTACATCAGTCAGCAATATGTGAGAATCGCAAAGGGAGATTATACTCTTACAACTGCACCTGCCCACATTCCCTAAGGAGTAGTTACAGGACTGCCTATTAGGGACTATGTGTTAGTGTTAGGATGGCTACTCATACTCTTTTCATGTAGGTGTACTTTATATTCTACGATACCATTAACGTTCGTTAAAACACTCTACGTAAATCTTCAAAATGATTGGTTTGGTACTCTTGGTATATCAAATATTATTTGTTAAAAGTTGCTAAAAGTAACAAAAAATACGTTAAGTTTTTAAGTATAGACTTTATTTTTTGCTTGGCAGAAATGAAAAATACTTAATTCGTTTTAAAAACTGGTGGCAAACCTGGTTGGCGTATATGCTTGCATATAAATGTTAAATATAAAGTACACCTTTTATTTCGAAGCACTATTTCAATTCAAATGTCCACCCTAATATTATAAATTCAAAACTCTGTCTGTCGATCTGTTACACCAGCTAAATCTAACTCCAATGTGAAGCACAAAAATATCTATGCACCATTTGAAATAACACGTTACGATATTTTGCTAAACCTTATTAAAGTTCATTATATAATTTGAACATGTGGTTAATGACTTTAAATAATTATAATCGACAACTTACATTACGAATTGCGTCAATGAATTTATATTACATATTTAAATTTATATTAAATGAAAACTGGCAACTTATTTTGTTTTTAAAGCCGATACCTATTTAACATTAGATTGTTTTACATGGAATCGCTTATTGAATATAAAAATCAATGATTGCTAATAATTATAATTTTAAAGGCGCTCGTAGCTCAGTTGCACCGGTGATTGGAAACAAGGAACGACGGCACGGTCAATACCTGGATGGGTGACCGCTGGTGGCATGTTACCATGAGCGTCTACGTGATTCGGAGGTCACGTTAAGTAGTCGGTCTCGGTTGTTATCGTAGGATAACAGTCGTAAAGCTTAGTTGGAGGCCTTCGGGCGGCTTAAAAACATCCAAAGGTAAGAATACGTAGCCACAACGTTGTCTTGCCAGTACCCAACCCGCACTTGGACAGCGTGGGGACGTATGGCCTTAACCCTCTCCTGGGACGAGACCCGAGCCCAGCAGTGGGAAATTATGGGTTAGATAGATAGATAGATAGATAATACTTTATTTGTACACCAAGGTTTACACACAATATAACAATTCTATAAATTAAAAAAAAAAAAAAAAAAAATGAAAATGTGATGTACAAAGGGCGGCCTTATTACTCATTGCAATTTCTTCCAGGCAACCTTTGGATGG